>CM053763.1:58844928-59023481 GCA_028658305.1 Pachyuromys duprasi | reverse complement strand
CTTCCATGATTGGAAGAGGCCACAGTATTCCACAAACCACCCCCACAGTCATTCTTCCATGATTGGAAGAGGCCACAGTATTCCACAAACCACCCCCACAGTCATTCTTCCATGATTGGAAGAGGCCACAGTATTCCACAAACCACCCCCACAGTCATTCTTCCAGAGATGCTTTGGCTTTGACTCCAGTGCTGTCAGCCCATTTTAGTCCTCTTGCCGAATGCTGGCCCCCAGCTCCTGCCAGTCTGACGACTCTCCAGTGACTGTGCTTGTGGCTTAACACATCCCTAGAAGTCTGGCATCCAATGCCTCCTTTCACTCGACAGGCCCCATTGTGGCACCCACATTCCCCTTTGCAGCCCCGGAGTAGCCTGGAGTAGCTTAGAGAAGTGGCTGACAGTAACACTGAAGCAGCTCCTCCCACTCTCCTCCATGCTATATCCATGGAGACCGTGTGGTCTCCAGAGACAAGCATGTTTCCTGGAGTATAAGCACTTTCCTCCCGTAGAATCCAATTGTATGGATCATAGAAACTCTCTGAAGTCACAAATGCAAAGTACTTTAATTAGGTGAAAGTTTGAAATCCTTGCACTGACTCAACAACAGATACAAATTCACAAAGTAAATTTTATAGTGTTATAATGATTTAATGTAGGGATGATGCCCTGTGACCAGAGTGAAATCTCTAATAGCAAAGAACAACAGCACAACTATACTTGCAGCTTAAATTTTCACCCACTTTTTAGCATTTGGGGCTTTAATAGTAATGTCAAGAATGTCTTTTCATCTCAGCACGTGCACAAAATATCACTGTCAGTGTGGAGGCTTTTGGCTGGCTGGTTTAGATTCATCACATCTGTTCAAGCGCATTCTGTCATTAATAAATCTGGAGGGCTCACAATTGGGATGTTCCACAAGTGTGAAACCCTGGCCTCTGTGAAGTCAGCGCAGGGGCAGTACTGCACAGTATTCAGTTATGACACCCGGCTCAGAAGCAAGAAGCACATGCTAAACTTGATTAGCTAACTAGAGAGAAAAATCACGATCTCAGAGCTGGCTTTGAAGGGAATGCGGCAAGGGCAGGAAATGTTAGAATAGTAGGAGTTGATGGTGATGTGGCAGAGCCTGGGCTGGCTCACCCTGTGTTTAAATTGTCTTCACATTGGAATAGCCAAACTGCGAGGATTCCTCAGTTTGCTCAGTAACACACGAAAGTTCCTGTGCTGCGCTCGATGAAAACGTTCACGGTGGGCTTTCTGCTGCATCACCCCATCCACAGTGTGTCAAGGTCTCACTGAGTGAATGGCTTAAGCGAAGCCATGATGTGTGTGTAAAACAGCATATCACTGCAGAAGAGTACTTTTATCTTTGTGATTATCTAATAATAATGTGACTGTAATATGACTTACCTTGACCCCTGTGTGTCAGGGGACAGGCACAGGCTTACCGTCTAATGATAGTCACTGTCCCTGGATGGAGGGCAACACCCCAGTGCCTTCCTAGGTTGTCTATACCTGTTACTACTCTAGGAGTGTTGTGGGTGATTAATATTTATTATTGCATCATCTTTTATTTATCAGTGGCTATTTCTAAACCAGCTGTATACCCAAATCACCACACAGAGACTAGAATTTATTTAATTAACCTAGAGCACAATGCTGGGCAATAATTACTCTATCCTAAACCTTCAAGCCTGCTTAGTTTCCTATCATTCAGATTTCACCCATTATACTTGCTTTTAGTCATGTCGTAGGTCCAGTTCATTCCTCCATGTGGTTCGAAGTTCTCTCCTCCCCATCTCTGCTCTTCTCTTCATGGTTCCAGGTCCTCTTGCTGACCACTGCCTTCTTCTATCCCCACTGGCTTCCTTCCCCTCCCTCCAGACCAGGATGTTCCACCCTATTCTCGCCATTGCTCAGCATTGGCTGGTTGTTTAATTGACAATTTAGAAAACAAATGGTGGCATGTTTACGTAAACTTGAGACAGGTGATCAGGTGATGCGCAGAATAAACATCACAATGCAATGTCCGGATAGAAACCAGAGAGTGGGGAAGAGAAATCAGCATTTGAATGAACAAGCGTAAATCATATACATTCCACAAGAATATTATACCAACAAGGAGTGTCTCAGGCCTCCACAGTTCCTCCTCTTTTGACTCATACTCCAGGTAGGACAGTTGACATTGTGGAGGGAAAAAGTTCTGTGTGCGTAAAGACACAGGAAGAACCCCTCAGTCTCCCTCCCTCCGCACAGGTGAGATAAGCCAGTTCTTCCCAGCTGCCATAGGGAGGGACACCTGCTGCACAAGAGAGGGCTGTCCTCTATATTTGTCACTTTTCTTGTTGCTGTGACACCTGACAGAAGCAGCTTAAGGAAAGAAGGGTTTGTTTTGGCTCACAGTTTGAGGTGACAGGTCACCATGTCAGGGAAGGCATGGTGGCAGGGGCACATGGTGGCCAGTGGCATTGCATCTGCAGTCAGATGCAGATGAAGAAAGAGAGGAACACTGGTGCTTAGCTCATTTTCTGCTTTTTCCTCAGCCTGGGGCATCAGTTCCTTGAGATAGTGCTGAGTGTAGTCAGGGCAGGTCTTTCCTCTTCGACTAAACCTAGAAACACCCTAAATAGGCACACCTTGGACAATATTTTCAGTTCGTTCTAAAGCCAATCAGGTCGATCACACCTTTTTAGACCTTAGAGCCACAAGATGCTCCTTACCTAGCTCCCAGGCCATGTGAGCCCAACACTGGCTTAGTAGAGGTACCAGAATGGCCAGTGGAGTATGGTGTTATAGTAGTGGGGTCAGTGCCTGCTATGCCCTGCACGTCTCTGATTTAATGGCTACTGGGGACAAGGAACAGAGACAACCTCCATTTTGGTGGGCACCGAGGGAAGAAAGGGGATTCAGATCACTCCAGACCCATATGTAAAAATACATTCAAGAGAGCAGCCTCAGAGGGGCTCTCAGAACATCAGCCATGTTGAGAAAGTCATAGCACCTTCTGGGGCCTGTACTGTGTGCCTTGGAAAGCATGCACACTGCAGTCCATTGCTGCTTTGAATCCCACACCCCCGCCCAGTGTGGCAGCCATTAGGCTGCTGCTTATTTCAAAAAAAATTTTTTTGGAAATTTTTTATGTCACAATTTTGCATTTGTCTGTATAAATGCCTGCATTCCTGGTGCCTATGGAAGCCAAAAGCGGATATCAGAGGGTGTTGGAGCCTCTGGGACTGGAGTTACAGATGGTTGTGAGTCTCTGTGTGGGTGCTGGCACTTAAACCTGGGTCCAGTTCAAGAGCATCCTGTGTTATTAACCATTCAGCCGTCTCTCCAGCTATCTCTTCTAGCCATTTAGACTCCTGATTGTAGAGTGACTAGACTCAAGGGGTATCTATATGTCCTTCAGCTATGGCTTTTATGGGATGGAGCTGTTCTGGAGTATTATGAAATGATTGGGTCCTCCCCAACTTTTTCCTGTCTCCCATGCAGCTTCCTTGCCTGGGTTTGCCAGTAGGGCAGCTGACCTTCTTCTGAGATGTGCAGAACTCCCCCAAACAGGACAGTGGAGGCTAGCAGGTGTCCTTACGATTGAAAGTAGGGATGGCTGGGCTTCATGTCCCTTGCTTTCTGCTGGCAACTGAGTCCCCTCTAGTCCAGATGCAGCGTGAGGAACTCACGGAGGTATGGACACTAAAGGGTTTTATGTGCCTTGGGAACAGGCACACAGATGGAAAATAGTTGATACTAGGTCACCTGTACTGCTGTCCAGCTGGTCACACTTAAAGCAGGTGGGAGCAGAAAGCTGCAGGAACAGAAAGCTGAGGACCCATCAAGGACTGGAGCTCACAGATCACAGTGTGCTCAGAGAAACAAGAACTAGGAAGAGGCTCCCTGCTTGCTGAACTGCGGCAGCGGGGACCACTGGCACAGCAGGGGCCAAGGGAAGGCTGTGATAGGCACTGGGCACTGGCAGAGAAGTGGGGTTTCAGCGCTACCCTGACCTTCTGCCACACAGTAAATCACACTCACCCTGAGGAGGTGCCGACAGTTGGTTCTGAAGGTCAGGGTGACAGTGTGACAGTAGAGATATGACATGGATGTAGCCCAGGGCCAGGCTCAGCCAGTGTTAATATTGATGAGTTGTAAGACTCTGATTTGAACAGGTTACATGCCAAAGGTGAGGGAGGCATCCAGAAAACATTGGTAAGTGTGTGATACACTCCAGAGGATGCTAGGACACAACATAGCCTAGCAGAATGGCTGACCAAGGGATTATGGCTCTGAATGACAAGAGAGTATTTTCACATAATACAGAACAAAACATTAAATTTTTTTTCTCTTACATTTATTTTATACGTGTGCATGTTTTACCTGAATGTATGTATGTACACCACAAACATGCCTGGTACCAGTGGAGGTCAGAAGAGGGTGCCATATCCCCTAGAACAGGAAATACAGATGTGTTTGAGCCTACCATATTAGTACTTGGAATCAAAGCCAGGTCTTCTGTAAGAGCAAAAGTGCTCTTAGCTCCTAAGTCATCTCTCCAGTAAGGTCAAGATATTTGATATTGGTCCCAGATGAAGTCCTAAGAGAAACTGAAAGTTTCTTTTTTTTACATTTATTTATTTATTTGTGTGTGTGCCTATGTGTACATGTCATGGCTTTCTTTCCATGTTTGAAAGCCTGTAGCTAGAGAAGCAAAACAGGAGAGTGGAGAATGACCTCTCAGGGCTGATCAGTGGAAGGCAAATGGTCGCAGCTGGTGGCCAGTGTGAAGCCGCTGCAGAGGGAGAGATTGTTGTCTTGTAAAACTAAGTGTAGACTGAGCGTGGTGGTACACAGTTCACCTTTAACACCAACACTGTGGAGGCAGAGGCATGCAGATCTCTGTGAGTTTGAGGCCACCTTAGTCTACATTGTGAGTTCCAGGCAAGCCAGTGCTACGTAGTGAGACCTTGTCTCAAAACAAAAACCTAGGTGTAAGCTTGTTGTATGATCCAGAGAGCACTTACAGGCATTTATCCCAGTAATTTTTTATTAAAGTATAAAAAAACCACCTTTGGTATAGCAGTTTAATATGTCAGAAAAAGATACTGGAAACAACATGTGTCTGTTTACAAACTAAAGACCCAGAAAACTCTGGCACATCTGCACAATGATATAGTAATCAGAACTAAGGGCTGTACTATCGGCACAAACAGCAGCCTGGAAGACCTCCATGGCCCTGAGCTTCGTAAAAAGAAATCAACCCAAAACGCTACAGTCAAGTGTTACTTAACAGTTGGGGAAAATTGTCAGATGACTTTGTGTATACAAACCTCTATATTGTGGCCCTACTATACATCTAGGTTGCATACCTGCCCAGCATTTTACTGTAAGAAACTGTAGCACAGTATTGTATGTATGTGTGTGAATGCATTTAAAGAAAGAAGGGGTACAATAAAGACCTCCTGATAAGAATTCCTCAGGTCTGTTATCTCAAGATACTATCATATGGTACATGCAGTTCATCATTGACCCACATGTTACAGTGGCATGCATGACTCCAGTTACCAGTGAAAGTGCAGGCATAGGAAGGGGCTAGTGAGATGCAGAGTGGCATGGTGACAGGCTGGGCACAGCCAGGAAATGGAAGTTCCTTTCTCATGCTGGAACTCGATTGATTAGAAGAATCACAGACACCACTAACCTCAGTTATGTTCAAATAAATGTTTAAGACATCATGAGAATTGAAAGTTTAATTCAGAACATGACTGCCCTGGCAAGAGATCACATCCAAAGACATTCTAGGTCTGTGTGATCTGCTGGAATACAGACACAACTTTAATCCTAGGAGACAAAGGCAAGCAGATCTCTGAGTGCAAGGCCAGCCTTAAACTCAAGTTTCAGGTAAAGAAAAGCTCTGGGGCAGACATGGTGATACGTGCCTTTAATCCCAGCACTCAGGAGACAGACATGCAGCTCTCTGAGTTCTAGTCAGTGCTGTTCAGTGAGTTGAGAGGCAGTGTAGTGGAGTTGAGTTCATGGCGGTTCAGTTCGGGAATTCACCAGGACAGTTTTAGAGACAGGTTCTAGAGAGAACAAGCTAGACATAGGTTAAGACAGAACAAGCCGGAGAATGAGGACCCAGAAGAGTAGAACTTATTGCCAAAATTCATAGAGCAATTCAGTCAGAAGCCGAGAGAGAAGCCAGTTTTGAGTCATTCAGCTTGGAGAGGAGTTTGAGCTAGAACAGCTGAGTTGAGCCATCCAGCCAGAGTTCAGAAAGAGCTTGAAAAGGTGAGCTTATACAGCAGTAAGTCTCAGAGGCTGGAAACATTCTAGGCCTAGACTAGATTGTATCGTAGCTTTCAAGACTAGGCCTAAGCTATCAGACAGAGGCAGATGACAATTAAAATCAGAAGAATAAAAGTTACATATAAAACTGAGTAACTCTGGTCTACTTAATGACACAACATCAGTCTTCTGTGTGTTTGCCTGTGCCAGAAGTTAACCTCAGGTATCCTTCCTCTGAGCTGTCCATCTTGGTTTTTGAGACAAGCATTCCTCAGGAGCCATCCATACTGTTCCTGCTGTTTGCTTGTTTTGTAATATAGGGCTCTATTGGGTTCTGGGGATAGACAATCATGCTAGGCAGGATGACCAGGCACCCCTGGTCATTTCCCTAGGATCACACCTATCTCTGCTTTCCCAGTGCTAGAATGACAAGTGTGCATCATCACACCTAGCTTTTTATGTGGGTGCTGGAGAGAGAACTTGGGTCTTCATGCCTGTGCAGCCAGCACTTTACTGACTGAGCTATCTCAACAGCCCTGTTTTCTTGTGTTGGGATTGTACTGTAGGTATAGGATAGGATTTCAGTACTGGGAAGGGCACCAAGACTGTCCTATTTTTGGTACTTACGGTGAGTCTATAATCACAGTCCAGGTTGTGATGTCTCATGATGGAAAGGCCTAGAATCCTGTAACTGTTCAAACCATAAGGCTGCTGTTTCAGCAGCCTGACACTGGAGTCCTGGAGGAACCTGGAGAGCTGCTTGTCTTCATTCTATGTTGGAATCCCCATAAGTAGGTTCAAATGCAACAAGATGGATGCACATGCCAGCCAGGCGAGGGCACACAGGCACAAAGCAGTTTCCTTCTATCTGGCCTGCCACCAAAAGGTGATGCCAAGGTTAGGACAGATCTTCCTGCTTCAGGGAATGTGGTCAAGAACATGCCTCACAGGTGTAGCGGGAAGCTTGGGTTTTAGTTGGTTGCAGATGCAGTCAAATTGACAGCCAAGAATGACCATCACAGCAGACTGTGCTCAGAGACTATGGACTCTGAGTTAAGAGTCTCCTCTTATTCCTCAGGCAAGCTGCCTTTTATCTTTGTGAGATTGACTTGCTAAAGCTGACAGAGATCTGGTCCTGTTGAGGCTCTAGGATATGACATCTTTGGTTGGCCTAATTGACCTTTGGCCTTTAGTCCAGTCAATTATGGGCACTTGAAAAAATGTGGATCCTGGGCTAACACTGTGATTTGGAGGTGGTTCTCAGAGAAAATAAGGAGTTGTGTGTTGACCACACACTGCCAAAGCGGTTATTATAGAGAGGTATCAAAACGCAGAAGACAACAAAATAAGCATAGACCCCAAACCAGATGTATATTTATTCATCAGGGTCCCAGGACCCACAATTTAGGTCATTTAAGTAATTTGAGAAAAGATCAATACTGAACTGTTTACAAGGGTAAAGGAGGGTGACGTAGGACCCGGGGTTAGTGACTTCAAGATACCTTTTCACTCTTGCAAGGCAAAGAGATGGTGGCAGGGGTTGGGGTGGGAGCCACCAGGCTTTGTGGGCATGAAAAACCCAGACAGGTCAAGACCACCCACCAGGAAGGCATGGGAGGAACAGGTTCCCAACTTCAGCATCTTTCCAGACCAGCTTCTGGTTTGGTTTCCATGGGTCCACACAACCATAGACTAGAAGTCAGGGTGATTATAGGTGTATCCCACAAGGGCAGGACCACAGATGCAGAACAAGCAGGGAGGAGGCAGAGAGCAGACTGCAGGCTCTCAGATTTAGTCTCAGTTTCATGCTTACTTTCCCACTAGTCTCCAGCAATGGCCATTTCTGCTATGGGCCATGGTGCTAATTGAGTCTGTTTATAAGCAGCGAGGTTGTGGCTAGTACTTCTTCAGTTGCCTTAGCTTTGAAACTGGGTTTCCCTAGACTGGTACACACTCTTCATAGTACTCAGCACCTTGTGGTTGTTGGCTCTCTGAGACTCCCTGCTAGGCTTAGTCAACTACATTCCTTGTTCTATGGCTCCAGCTCCTAGTAGTGTCTGCAACAGAGAAGGGACTCAATTAGCATTTTCCAGACTAAGAGAATGAATAAATGAATGAGAAAAGAAAGACTGGGTATTAGCACAATCATGAGTAACTTCCTAGAACACATCGCCCTACCTGAAGGTTCATGGGAAAGGGTTGTGCTTTACATTGACAGACTTGGCTTTTGCTCTTAGCCCCAGTACTTCCCAGGTCTCAAGACTTAACAGATCTGAAGGTCATCTGGCTTTGTGCAAAATGGGGACGTGGGACCTGCCAGGTTTCACTCAGCACTGATCATCACGGCTCTGCGGCTGTTATTCACTAGCCTCCTTCAGCAGCTGTTACCATCCGAGACTGTTAGGCAGCTGCACAGAGGTGGATCCATATTCTGGCCTCCATCAAGACACAGCAATCTGCAATGGAAGGAGACCCAAGGAAGCAGAGAGCTGGGCCTTCCTTTGACAAGGCAAACATGTTTGTCAGCTCCACTGAATTCTCCAGGTGCTTTGTTCAATATTTAACAAATATTGGAAACACCTCGATTCACCTAGAAGAATTGTATCCTGTGAAATATTTCTTTCCTTTTTTTAAAAAAATAAAGATTTTATTTTTTCTTAAATGTATGGACATGCTTGCCTCTGTATGAGTATGCACACCTTTGTGGGGGTAACTGGAGGCCAGAAGATATTGTCTGATCCCCCTGACCTGGGTACTGGGACCAAAACTGTGGTCATCTGGAAGAGTAGCAAGTGTTCTTAACTGTTAAGTCATCTCTCCAGCTTCCCTCCCTGCTTTGAAGATGGGGACTCATGTAGCAAAGGCTAGACTTAGCTCTATGTAGTCAAAGTGCTTAGATGACAGGCAAGCATCCCTGAGTTCAGTTTATACCATGATGCAGAATTGACCCAAGGGTATTGTGTATACTGGATAGTCACTCTACTGCCTGATATACACCCCCAGCCAGTATTTTTATATTTAAAGCTTAATGAACATGTTAGCAAAGTAAAACTGTGCTCCTAGTCTAAAGGGGAGAGATGGGAGTACATTTTTGCTTGTTTTATGGTGACAGTTGATGAGTTCTGAAGACTCCCTTCATTAATGTTGTTCCTTTGTTCCATCTCTCATTCCTATCCCAAATTGAATTTCCCGGTCTCTAAGGGAGATGTTTTTCCTGTAGATGCTGTCCACAGGTGTGCATGGCAGGGTTCGGGTCCCACCTCCTAGACAGGTGCAGAACTTTGGCTCCCTTTCTCCTGGCTCCATCTCCTCTTGGTAGACGCTTTGGCTGTGCCCTGTGCTGCCTTAGTTTCTGTGTCCCTCCTCTGCACATCAGGCCCCTGCTGGTATCAGAAGCCAAAAGGGTGGTCAGGCAGGCTTCCCCACTGTTCCTTGGCCTCTGCAATCTTGTGTCCTCAAGTGGTGGTGGCAAATGCTGTCTTTCCTTTGCCTTCTGTGTCCTGCTCCATGAGGAAAATAAAGTAATGAGCAGTTTTCAGCACAAGCGAAGCTCTCATGTGGATTGGCGGCTGCCTGGGCCTCACATTTCCTTTGCCTTCTCCGTTCTACCCACTTGGGCACTGGCTCACATGGCAGAATTCTAGACTGTGATAACAAAACATTGTCCCCATCTAAAACTTCCATCTCACACTCTTACCAGCTGCCACCTCTTAACTTGTGTTCTGTGTACCCACCCCCTGCCAACAAGTGTCCTGTGTATGAGACTGATGACCCCTTTAACGAATGTGTCCATTTTCCTGCTACCGCTGCTGTCAATTCTGGCCCCACTCACCTAGCTGTCATTCTAACTACCCCTTGTGACCCCCTGAGGCCCCTGTCTCCTTTGTCTCTCTGGAAGAACAACAGCAATGTTCAATCCTAAGCATGTCCCCAGGAGGCAGGGTGCTGGCTAGAGCTAAAGACTCTCCCTCCACGTTGATCTCCTGGGGCATCTGTGCCTTCCCTGATCACCCCTGAGTACCTCTGCCTCTTTCTGAATCTCCTCCTCCATACCTACCTCCCTCATCTCCATGTCTCAGCCACGACAGACCCTCTATCAAAGAGAACCTGTTGTCTTCCGCTTGGCTCCACCACAGGCATGGCTGTGCTCACACACTGCTTTCTATTAGTGCTGGCTTGTACCTGCTCAGCATGAAGCCAGCTACTCACCTGGTATGCAGAGTCCCTGCCTGCATCCACTCAGGCCTCACTCCAGTGGCCTGGCCTGCCTTTTCTCCAACAGTGTGAGCCTCTGCCCCTCCATACATGCTCTCTGCTCAGCTGTCTTTCTCAGACCCACATCAGCATCTCAAAACTTTTTTTGTTTTGTTTTGTTTGTTGTCGTTGTTGTTTTTTGAGACAGGGTTTCTCTGTGTAGCTTTTGCTGTCCTGGATTCGCTTTGTAGGCCAGGACGGCCTCGAACTCACAGTGATCTACCTGCCTCTGCCTCCCAGAGTGCTGGGATTACAGGCGTGCACCACCATGCCTGGCAGCACCTCAAAACTTTTAATCCTGACTTCAACCCCATGCCCTACTCTACTTTCAAGATTCAGAGGAAGATGTATCCATATCTGTTGGTTTAATTTTTCCTCTTTCCTCATGCTATATTCAACCTGAGTCAATCTGCCTTTGCCCCACCATTTTACTGAAGAGACTCTGTTGTGACAACACCTCCTGGGAACTGCTCAGGGAACAGCATCCACTTGCATCCGTGGCATATACCAGCACCACCCGCATCTGCTGCATCCACGGCATCCACTGTATCTACTACATCCACCTGCATCCACTGTATCCACAGCATCCACTTCATCCACGGCATAAACCCGCATCCACGGCATCCACGGCATCCCCCCACATCTGGGACTGTGTTACAGAGGAAAGCAGATTGGGTCTCACCTAATATACTTTGGCTATTGGTGGACTCTGTGCCGCTGTGTCCTGTCCTCACTGCCACCAAGCTGATGTTTCCCCTGGCATTTGCCTGGGCGTCCCTGGCCTTGGGGCTGGTGTCTGTGTTCCTTGTTTTGCTTCTACTGTTTCTCTCAGCCACTTCAGGCTCCTTCCTCATCACTCTTGTCTTTGTAGACGGGCCGTTCCCTATCTGCAGAGCTCAGCAGCCCTTTGTTCCAGGCAGCTGCTCATTTTCCTCAGAGTCCCATCTGCATCAAAATAATATTTACTTGTTTACTTGCCATATCTCAGTCTCTCTTCTAGAATGTTCTTCTCCATGGTGTCTCTATCCTGTACAATAGGGCCTAGGCATCAACATCTACAAAATGTTCAATAATTCATCTCCTCACTAATGGACACAGCTAAGAGCCCATTAGAAGCACATAGAGTGGAGCCAGACTTACCCCTTAAGTACAGGCAAGTCTACTCAAGTGGGAGAGAAAACAAAATGACCCACACCCCTGGCTTTCCTGGACATTGGCTTTGAAAAATAATGAATCCTTTCAGAGTCCCATGGATGCAGAAGGCCTCAGGGCCATGGACAGGCCAGGGCTTGACCCCTGTGCATGATCAGTAGGCTAGCCATGCCTCTTCCACCAGCATCTCAAAGCTGGATGCAGAGCTCAACAGCAAGAGTTCTTCCCCTGCAAACACAGCATCTTTCAGGTGGAGCAGAGCACAAGACCATTATCTAGAATTTATAAGGTGCCTGAGAATTCTCACAGCCCATTGATCTCTTCAAAGGTGGCAAGGTCTAGAATAAACAAACACAGGGTACATCAGTGGAGACTGGAACCTTGGGCCAGTTCCCAAGTCTGCTGCCGATTTCCTTGGTTTTTTTATAAAGGTCATTTGGTGTGCGCTTGCTTTTTCTGCATTGCCCTGTTCCACTAGCAAATAAGGCTTCGTAGGAGATTCCTGCTGTATTTATAACCACAGGATGTGGGTTTCTTCCCTTGCGCAGCATCATTAAAGATATCCACATTATAAGAAGCATGTTAGAGAAGGAGAAACTGAACTGGAAGATGGTTTCATGGGTGCACAGGGAACTGAGTTCAAATTCCTGCCACCCATGTAAAAAGCTCGGAGTTACTTCATGCCTATGATCTTAGAATAAGGGTTGGGATAGAGACAGGAGGATGGCTTGGGCTTCCTGGCTGCCAGCCCAGATCTAGTTTCAGTGAGAGACCCTGTCTCAAAGGAATACAGCCAAGAGCAATGGAGCAGGACACCTGATGTCCTCCTCTTGATGTCTAGCCTCTGCTTCCGTGTGGGTGCACATATATACATGCACACACATGTGCATACGCCACACATTTACATACTCACACAACAGGGAGGGGGAATGTAGCAAACAGCAGGAGCTGCCAGCTGGGATGTCTTCTGGGGGTGCATCACCTTGGGGTCCAGGGGTGATTTCTGTCATTCTCAAGAATGCTTGGGATGGGAAATCAGCCCTCAGGACTGTCACAAAGCCTTCTTGGTTCTGACTTCTGGCATCCCACACCTTTGCCATCAGCTTTGCTGTTTGCTTTTTTC
This sequence comes from Pachyuromys duprasi, assembly GCA_028658305.1. Taxonomy (NCBI): domain Eukaryota; kingdom Metazoa; phylum Chordata; class Mammalia; order Rodentia; family Muridae; genus Pachyuromys; species Pachyuromys duprasi. The sequence goes on along the minus strand of CM053763.1, from coordinate 59,010,671 downwards.
TGTTTCCTGCCATCCCTTCCACACTCCTGCTCTGCTCCTTGCTGCCTGGGCTTGTGGTGCTGCCTCTTGAACAGGCATCCAAGCCCATGGTCTCTACTTCCCATAGGTTCTCAGGTTACCACTAGATCAGTATTCCTAGCTGACTTTGAGCCATGCTCACTTCTTTAGACCTCTTTAGACCTTTGACTGCAGTCCAAACATCCTAGAGGTGACCATAATCTGATCAGATGGCCTTTCCTGCCTTATTTCCTGCCTGTTCGTCCTTCTTGACACCCGTCTCCCTTTGCCACACCGCTTTTCCTGTGCTTGTCTGTCACGCTTCTCAGTGACCGTCCTTAATCCTATATGAGTGACATTGCTCCAGACTGCACTTCATGATGCAGTGTTAACCCTTAACTTACTGGAGAGCCACTGTTCCTTCCATGGTGCAGCAGAGGCTGGTCTGCTATTGTGTGCACATGTGTTTTCTCCCCAGTGATGTCACACCATAATTCCTCAAAAGGTGACACAGCAACTTGTAGGCCACCAATTCTAAGACAGACTCCCTTCAGTATTTAACAACATTGACATCTTAAAACCCATGGTGTTTCCTGGGACCACCGCTCTGTGTCTGGTGTCTGAGGAGAAACCACGCCTCTAGCACAGCTCTTGCCACAGGCACTGGTTCTTCTGTCTTCTATCTATTCTTTTGTATTAGTGTGAAATGTTCTGTAACTATCTGTTAGGTCCATTCGGTTCATAATGTCTGTTAGTTCTAGCATTTCTCTGTTTAGTTTTTATCTGGAAAACCTTTCTATTGATGAGTCCGGTATTAAAATCTCCTACAACCAGGCTGGAGAAATGGCTCAGCCATTAAAGGCTAGGCTCACAACCAAAATCTCCTACTATCAGTGTATGCAGGACAATGTGTGAATTTAGCTGTGGTATTTCTTTTATGAACTTGAGTGCCCTTGTGTTTGGTGCATAGATGTTAATAAGTGCAATGTCTTCTAGGTGGATTTTTCCTTTGATGAGAATGTGGTGCGCTTTCCTATCTCTTCTGACTAGTTTTGGTTTGAAGTCTATTTTGTCAGATATTAAAATGGATACACTAGCTTCCTTCTTAGGTCCATTTGCTTGGAATATCCTTTCCCATTCTTTTACCCTGAGGTTATTTTTATCCACGATATTGAGGTGTATTTATTGGATGCGGCAGAAAGATGGTTCTTGTTTTTTGCATCCACTCTGTTAGTGTGTTTTTTTTATTGGGGGATTGAGACCATTGATGTTTAGAGGTAAAAATGAGCAGTGTTTGTTGATTCCTGTTATTTTGTTGTTGTGGTGCTGGTGGTAGTGATGGTGTGTGTGCTTGTTTTCATTCTTTTGATTTGCTGCTCTGGGATTATTCATTTCTTGTGTTTTCTTGGTTATGGCTAACTTCTTTTGGTTGGAATTTTCCTACTAGCACCTACTGTATGGCTGGATTTATAGATAAATATTGCTTAAATTTGGCTTTAATAGATGGAGAAATAAGATTAGATGTTCTGTTGGATGTGTAGACTAGACTGCCATTTGTGGTCTTTTGGAGTCTGTAGAACGTTCGTCCTCACCCTCTGGCTTTTAGTGTCTCCATTGAAAGCTCAGAGGTTGTTCTAATAGGTCTGCCTTTGTATGTTACTTGGTCTTTTCCCTTGCAGCTTTTAATATTCTGTCTTTATTCTGTATGTTTAGGGTTATTATTATGTGCAGAGGGGACTTTCTTTTCTGGTTCAGTCTGTATCTTAATAGGCATCTTCTTATTTTGGTTAGGGAAAATTTCTTCTATGATTTTGTTGAAAATATTTCTATGCCTTTGACATGGGTTTCTTCTCCTTCTATGTGTGGTATCTTTAGAATTAGTCTTTTCATAGTGTTCATATTTCATTTCATAGATTTTAATGCCAGGCTTCTTTTTTTTTCTTTCTTTCTGTTTTTCTTTTCTTTTTTAATTTAACATTTTCTTTGCCTGAAGTACCTATTTGTTCTTTAGAGTCTTCAGTGCCTGAGATTGTCTCTTTCACTTTTTCTATTTTGTTGGTGAAGCTTGACTAAGGTTCTTATTCAAGCTCCTAAATTTTTCATTTTCAGATTTCTCTCAGTTTGGGTTTTTTTTTTTAAATTCTATTTACTCTTTCAAATTTTGAACTGTTTTATTCATTTTCTTTCACTATTTGTTTGTGTTTTCATTGGGTTCTTTAAAGAATTTACTCATTTCCTCTTTAAGAATATGTATTATATTCATAAAGCTCTTTTAAGATCTTTTTCTTGTGCTTCAGCTATGTTGCAATACTCAAGGCTTACTGAGGTAGGGTTGCTGGGCTCTAGTGGAGATATATTGTCCTGCCTGTTATTGAACTATGTTTTTATGCTGGCATTTAGGCATTTCAGTTTAGGAAGATGAAAATTCTAGGTGCCAGTATCTGGCCTTGTCTTTGCTGGGTGGGTGCTCCATTCCTTGGTTTCTCTTGCCATCTCTGGTTCTTAAGAGAGTATGGTGGCTGACTTTTCCTGCTAGGAAATTCTTCTGGGAGCTGATAGTTGTGGCCGCTGGAGTTTCTGTGTATATGTTTTTCTCGGTTTTGGGAGACGACACTTCGGAATAGGGAAGGGTGGTAGCAGGGGACTGAGACAGTCCACAGGAGGAAGGAAAGCAGGGTGTCCGCAGGATCTGCCTAGTTCCCTGGGAATGGAGGAGAGTGAGAGGAGGTCACAGCAGGTTGTCTGCCGCAGAGCTGGGGATGAGACTTGGGGTTGGACTTGAAGGAGCTGAGGGAGAAGTAAGGAACTGCAGTTAGCCTACTTGCTTCCCTGGCAGGAGTGGCTTGAGGATTTCCAGGGTGTGTCCTAGCAAATCTTATCAGGCTATTGTAGCCAAGAACGGCTATTTTATAGCTGTTTTGCAGATTATTTCCACATGCATTAAAACAAAGCAAAAATCCCTCAGTCTCAAGTAGTTCAGGATAGCCTCAGTTCACTACATAGCCAAAGCTGATCTTGAACTTCTGATTTTCTTGAGGGCTGGTGTTAACCATGCCTGATTTTATGTGGCGCTGGACGCCAAACGGAGGGCTTTGTGCATGATAGGCAAGCACTCTGCCAGCTGAGCTATGGACCTACATTTCTACAGACCTACGTTTTCTATGGTCCTAAACAACACCATAAGTAGCACTGTCACCTTCACTCAACAGGTCAGGAAGCTGAGACTCTCCTGGCTGATTACCCTCACAGTGTGTTGGGCTAGCAGACACCTCCTATTGTCTAGTCATTTCTATGGCCTAGGGGAGGATCCTGAGGCCCTGGGAGATTCTTCCACTGACTTGCATAAAAAGAATCATGTCCATCTGCTGGTGTGCAGACTCCTCCAGGGTCCTTGCCTTCCTCTTAACTTCTAAACCACATAGACTATTTAGGAGGACCGAAATAGTAGGACACAAGTCATGAGACAGACTCTTGTAGATCAATGTCCCAGCAAACTCAGTGGCTCTCATGGTTTCCTAGCTGCCCAGGAAACAGGAATCTGAGGACACAGAGAAAGACATGAAGAGGGCCAAGCCGAGCAGCTGCTGTGCTCTAAAACCCACCCACCTCCATCTGCAAGGAAGCCTCTTCTTGCTCCTGTTTTTGACTACAGCATAGTGTCTGCAACCAGTTGTCTAAAGGCTTCTAGAAGACACAGAAGTGAGAATAGCTGGGTTTCTCATCCCTCCTATAAAGCAAAAGGGCAAAAGATTACCCAGTCATTGATGTGGGAGGAAGGAAAGTATCATGGGATCAGCTGTGTCCCTTAAAAGACACATTGAAAGTTCCATGCCCACTGCTCAAGAATGTGACTCTGTAAGGAAGTAGGGCAGCTGTGATCAGTTCAGAAGAGGCCTCTCTGGAACTTTATGGCCCAGTACAACCAAAGTCCCTAGAAGCAGATGGCTGGGTAAAAACAGAGACACATAGGGAGAGTGCCTGTGATGATGAGGGGCTGAAGTGATGCAGCTACTGCCAAGGACACCAAGGACTCCTGGCAGCTTCCAGAATGTAAGAGAGATGAGGAGAGCCAACTGCAGGTTACAAAGGAGCACAGCCCTGCCCGCTCCTCAGAGTGGGTGTTCCAGCCTTCACCACTATGGGATAGTGGCCGTTTGTTGATCACTCTCTGGATTGGGGTTGTAGCATGTGCAGGAATGTGTTCCAGAAGATTTATTGTTCAAACCCTGAATTAGAAGTGTCACCGAGGTCCCAGCAGTTGGTTTGCTCAAGGAGCAAGAGTCCATCTCAAGTCGATAGCCCCTCACAACCATGTTCAGACAGGTTAGCTTAGATCAGAGAAACAGATCTACTCTGAAGGCTGGAAATTGCCAGAGCAAGAGCAGTTACTTAAAGTATGGGGATGTGGAGGGGATGAGGGCATCAGGAGAGGTTCAGATGTTGCTTTCCCTCTCCCCTGACTATGTGACTTACAGGAAGTTCATTGGCCTTTCTGGGGATAGGTGTTCTCAAGCCATGGAGAAGAGATTCTAGGGGAGTTACAGGCAGATTCAGGATGGTAGGAGCAGCACACCCTTTGACACTTCTAATTTATGGTTTGAGGGGGCGTCTTCCAGGACACACTCCTGTGCTTTTCTGTATCTGCTGGCATTAGTTTCTGGCACATGCTATAAAAAAAATAGCCTAATCTTTAAGTAAGAGTAGACAGAGCTCAGAGAGAAAGAAAACAAAACCATATACAACATTTATAAGATTACCAGGTATCAAGGCATCCCCATAGACTTCAGAATAGGTGAGCTGACTGCGCAGTCCCAGTGTCTGTGAAAGAGTTCAGGGAAAGGACAGGTTCTGGCTGAGAACCAGAGGAACCTGCCTGGATGCTCAGTTCACATCAGCTCTGCCTGCTGAGCTCCTGGATCCTGTAGAGCCACACTCAGGAGAAGACTAAAGAAATCAGGGTAACAGCAGCAGAAGAGACAGCTCTTCCAAATGAAAGCAGGAAGCAGGCCAGTACATCTCAGCTGGCAAACTGTCACATGAGCACAGAACAAGACTGAAAGGAAAAAGTCAGGAACTGCTCCTACTCCCACCCCATGAAAAGCAGAAGAAAAGTAAGAGGCCCTAACTCAATCAAGGCAGTGTGACCAGCCACTTCAAGCTCCTGCCATCACACCTTGTCCATCGTAATGGACTAGACCTCAGACTGAGCCAGAATAGCCCTTCTGTCCTTTAGTTGCTTTAGTCAGGTATTGATTGATGGCAATAGAAACTAACACATTTGCATCCTTTATTTATTCATTGCAATGCTGGGGATTGAACCTGTGGTATTATGTGTATTAGACAAGTGCTCTGCTGTTAAGCTGCATCCCAGTCTAGAATGTATTGTCTAAAAAAGAAAAATGACACAAGAGGCATAAGTTGAAGCCAGGAAAATCTCAGAAACGAATTGACAGAAATAAAAATAGAAATAACTCACAGAAGTTTAATTAGAATAAACACACGGCCAGGTAAGTGCAGAAATAATCCGGGGGAGAGGGGAGGAAAGGGTAACTTACAAAAATTGAGCAGTAGGCTAGAGAGAAGCCTAGTGGTTAGCAGTAGGTGCTGCTCTTAATGAGGACTTCAGTTTGGTACCCAGCACCCACAGCATGTGGTTTGCAACCACCTCTAACTCCAGTCCCAGGGGATCTGGTGACTTCTCAACTCCAAAGCACATGCACTGACACACATATACCCATGTATACATACATATAATAAAAACAAAAATTAAATCTTAAAATGAAACTAAAGGGACGGAGAAGAAAGAAAAGGATCCAGGAGCAGGAACACAAGAGGTAGAGAAGAGGAAGACCCATGCACATCCAGGTGCCCTGGGGGAAGACACGCCAAAGACAAAGGCCCTAAAGCTGTGAAGCAAGAAATATTCTAAAAACATTTCTTCCCTTGGAGGAGATGATATAAATTTTATTGTTCGTCATTATGTTATACAAAATCTACAAGTAATAGATTTGTGCAGGAAAAAATAGAAATGAGTAGTAAATGGAAGCATCACAGCAATGATTTAAACTTACCCTTTTCCTCCCGTGATATTAGGATGACAGCCATTTCAAAGCATAATTCTGATATCAAGGTAGCTTTTGTTCATTAGCCAAAATGAACAGACTTTTGTCCTTGTGAAGGCTCATCCTCACCACCAAATACCAGAGGGATGCTGTTGCTAATACTGACCAAGAGTGAGTTTTTCTCCAACAACTTTGCACAATAATTTTGCCTCTGTCCCGTTCACTTCTAGCTCCCAGTCTCCAGGCATCTTGAGAAAGGGTCTATGCTAGATATTCTTTTCTTTTAATTTCATCAGTCAATAATTCAGGCTTTGTCTCCTTCCATGTGCAGAGCACCACCGCTGCACTTGTAGGGGCCCATGGAGTGCAGGGTTTGGAAGCAGAGCATCAGCTCTAGGTAGCCAGCACATACACCGAGCACAGAAAGAGCTGGCCTGGAGGCACGCTGGGCTGGGGGCAGTGCTGGGCAGCCAGTGGCAGTGGCGCCCAGGGTACAGGTACACCCTGAAAGACTTTTGAATGCACATGTTGCAAGAAAGCACATAGGAATACCAAGCCGTAAAGAGCAACACCAGAAACTGATTACACAAACTGAAAAGAAAAAGAGTCTATTATCAGAGTTTTCAGCAGCAATGTGTTACACATAGGATAACATGGTTAAGGTGCTTGGGAAATAGGAACCAAGAATCATCACCTCCTCCTTTTCTTCCTCCTCCTTAACTGAGAAAGAGTTGTTGTCTGTAGCCTTGTATGACCTAGAACTTGCTACATAGCCCAGGCGTCAACTCACACCTCAGCCTCCTAAGGCCTGAGATTACAGGCCTGTACTACTACACACAGCTCCAAGGATTTCATGCAGAATTAAAACGTTCCTTTCAGTAATATATATAAAGAATATATTTGGAGTCTTGGTTACTTTTCTGTTTCTGAGATAAAACACCATGACTAATGTTTGTGCTAATGGTTCCACAAGGGTAAGAGTCCCTCGTGGTGGCAATGGCCTCCATGTGTCAGGCATGGCAGAAAGAGCATGAAGCTGAAAGCTCATCTTCAACCACAGGAGCAAACTGGAAGAGGTTCTTAGACTCAAAGCCTGTCCCAGTGACGTACTTCCTCGAGCTCGGCTGCACCTCCTAAGCCTCTCCAAATAGTGCCCCCAGCCTGGGACCTAGTGCTCACATACAGGGATCCATGGGAACGTTTCTCACTCAAACCGCCACAGCTGGATTGTTTGTTTGCTTGTGGTCTGGGATGGAAGCCAGGCCTAATGCATGCTGAAGTACTTTATCCAAAACGAGATCATATATCCTACCAGTATGAGCAAACTTGAAAATTAGTGTTTCCTTCCTCTCTGTAAGGAATTTACTAGAAGATAAGCTTCAGACATGAGTCTGAATGTGTGGACTAAAGTTGAGAAATACATGATCAGTTGTAAAACTAAGAAGGAGAGTGTTTGAGAGACTGTAATCCCATGATATGGTCTGAGCATAATGAAGAAAGGGTACAGGTGGGTGTGCAAGGAAGCCTGGGAAGTGACACAGCCAGGCAAGTGCTCGACCACTGAGCTACAGTCACAGCCTTATTGGGTGTTTTAGTTCTCACATTTAGCCTATGTGTTTGTAAAGTAATCCTGAGAATGAGTCATTCTGGGTTGTTTTACTTTCCCCTCCTTCTACCCCTTATCTTAGGGTAGAAGAAGGAAGATGCAGGTGGAATACAGAAACATTAAATAAAAACCCAACTGTTCTCTGTAAACTCAAGATAGACCAATGGATGATTGTGCTGGTGTTTTCTGTGGCCAGGAAGGCAACACTACAGCCAGGGGACCTTTAAGGAAAAGCAGTTTATGTTGGCTCACAGTTCTGGACCAAGGCCGCAGGGTTGCATCTGGTGGTCACTGTCTTGCTGGCAGTGTCCTGAGGCCATGAGCATCATGTGGCAAGATGAGGAATGAGTGTGTGTCTCTTTGAAAGCTACTCACAGGACTGAATTTAAGATGAGAAAATGAGGGGGTAGAGATTTCTAATAATGTTTTCCTCTAATGTGGTTTTTCAGGTAAGAAATAGGGCCTTGACTTGTCATGTAATGAACTTGTAGGAGCTCAGAGGGCTAACTTAAAACCTAAATCAAGTAAAGCAGACCAAAGTACAGCAGAGTACAGCGATGCCCTTACCTAACCAGCCGCATGACCCTGACTCCAGTATCAGAATCTGCAAAGCTTTAGTAGCTAATTCTGTCTGTCACTGTGGTGAAAAAAATCTTGGCTTTCTGAGACCAGTTGATACTGAATTATCACAGTAAAGGCCTCCATCCTTGGTGACCACCCAGTGCTCATCCCTCAACTTGTAGCCCCCATACTACCGTGGTCAGGCAGTGGTCCAGAATAGAAGAGCCAAGGGCCTGCTGCTGGTGGTGCCAGGGCCACGAACCCACTGAAGCCTGCCAGGTGAAAGGCAAGAGATGGGAAAATAAAGTACCAAAGGATGTTCAGTTGCATAGTTTCTGGGTTTGGGGAGTCATGATTGCACTCAAGTTGTCTTAATGAGGTAAATAAATAATCAACAGGGTAAAGAGTTAAGAGTTGAGCTGGACATCATGGTAGAAGCTTGAAATCTCCCCTCAAGAAGTGGAAGAGGCGTTCCAGGTCCTCATTTACGTATAACGCTTGAGGCCAGTCTGATCTGTTTAAAACAGTGCTTTAAGACTAAACATCAAATACAACAAAAACAACAACAACAACAAAAAAACAAGCAGGGTGGTGGCGCATGCCTTTAATCCCAGCACTCGGGAAGCAGAGGCAGGTGGATCTCTGTGAGTTCTGCAGAGGGAGTTCTGAGACATCAGAACTACAACAGAGAGACCCTGTCTCAAAACACCCAAACCCAAAACAAACAAACAAGTAAAATAATAACAATGGACAAAGGCTCTTATTACAACACACCTGTAGCCAACATTATACTAAGTGGAGAAAAACTCAAAGCACTCCTAGTTAGGATCAAGAGCAAGACAAAGGCATTCGCTCTTTCTACTTCTACTCAATACTGTGTGTGAAGTCTCAACCGGAGCAGAAAGACAAGAGAAGGAAAACAAGATGGACACAGATGAAGCCAAAGTTCCCCTATTTGCATTTGATATGATTGTTTTTATAAGAGACCCTACAGCAGCCAGTTGAGGTGACACACACCTGTAATCCCAGCACCTAGGGAGGCAGAGGCAGGCAGATCTCTGTGAGTTTGAGGCTAGCCTGTGGTCTACAAAGTGAATCCAGGACAGCCATGTCTACACAGAGAACCCTGTCTCGAAAAACCAAAGGACAGAGGGGAGAAAGGAAAGGGAGAGGAGGAGAGGAGAGGGGAGAAGAGGTGAGGAGAGGTGAGACCTTACAGCAGTGGTTCTTCGCCTTCTAACACTGTGACCCTTTAAGAAAACAGTTCCTCATGTTGTGGCGACCCCAACCATAAAATTAATCTTTGCCACTACTTCAGAACTGTAACTTTAGTACTGTTACGAATTGTAATGTAAATATCTGACATGCCAGATGGTCTTAGGTGACCCTATGAAAAGGTTATTCAACCCCAAAGGGTTAGCCATGACCCACAGTTTGAGAACCAATGCCCTAAAGACCCCAAACCTCTTAGAACTGATAAATACTTTCAGGAAAGAGACAAAATACAAAGCGAACACACAAATAGTAGCAGGCTTCCTATATATCAGTGAAAAATGCTATGAAAGAAGTCAGGGAAACAGTCCCATTCACAATAGCACTACCCCTGACTAGTACTTTGGTTTAAACCAAGGAAATGAAAGACTTCTACAATGAAGACTTTAATATGCCACTGGAAAATGGAAAGACATCTGTCTTAGTTTCTGTTGTGATAAAACACCATGACCAAAACACCGTGAGAGGGAGAGGGTTTGTTTCATTTTATAGCTCACACCATAGTCTATCGCTGCAGGAAGGCAAGGCGGGAACCTGAAGGAACACTGCTTAGTGGCTGGCTGCTCATGGCTTGCTCAGCCTGCGTTCTTGTATAACCGAGGACTGTATGCCCAGGGGCAGTACTGCTCATAGTAGGCTGGCCTTTCCACATAATTAGTCAAGGAAATGCCCTATAGATTTGCAAAGGCTTTTTGTTTTTTTTTTTTATATAAGGTTCCCTCTTCCTTGATAAGTCTAGGTTTGTGTCAAGTTGACAAGAACCAACTAGCACAGACTCCATGCTCATGGAATGGAAGAATCAATATTGTGAAAATAACCATCCCACCAAAAGTAATCTACAGATTCAGTGAACTCCCAATCAAGATTCCAGGGACATTCCCACTATGGAAGCTAGAGTTCAAATCTAGACTTGTCACCTGTTAACAGAGCAGCCTTGAGCAAGTTACCTAGCTATCCTATGCCCAAGACTTCTGATCTGTAAAATGGGCTCATAGTAGCCTCCATTGTTCCTTAGCTTTATTGGTCTTTCCATAGCCCACCAGACAAAGCTAAATTTCTTCTTTCAAAAATTTAAGAGATTTATTTTACTACTTTTAATTGTGTTTGTGTGTGTGCTAGCACATGTGAACATGTGAATGCAGTACCCACAGAAGTCAGGGGCACGTGATTCCCCAGAGCAGAATTACAGGCAGTTCTTAGCTGCCTGATATGGGTGCTAGAAACAGAATTCAAGTCCTCTGTGAGAGCAGCAAGTGCTCACAACTGCTGAGCTTCTCTCCAGCGCTCTGATACCCCGACAGTATGTGCGGGGTCACAGGGACCTCCGTCCCTCATCACACACAGCAGCTCTGTCTGGGGCATCTCTGCCTGTCTCCACACTAAACATTCAATTGCCCTTGACTTTAATCACCTCTTCCCATAGGTTTGCAAGGCTGTGCTACATCCTTTGTTAATTTTGTTTTGGCTTTTTTTTTTTTTTGAGATAGAATTTCATGTAGCCCAGGCTCAACATATAGCCAAAGCTGGCCTCCACCACCAAGTGCTGAGATCACAGGCATCTAGCACCACTCTGTTTGACAGATAACGGAAGTGAGGAACTTGCCCAGTGCCTCATGCTATGTGGTGGATGAGAACCAGCCTCACATCTTTCGCTTTACCTTGACCCATAAATGTATCCCATGCCAAACCAAAGTGGCTTTGGTTTCCACAAAATTCCACACGAGTACACCCTCCAGTTCCATGGTTTACATACCAGTATTCCTAGGGCATTTATAAAATTTGGGGTGAGAGAGGATTTGGCTACAGCAAGGTAGAAGCTGACTTGTGGAAGCTGAAAGGGGTGTGTGGGGAAGGAGCTATGTTTCAGAGGGTTTGAGCAAAGTGCTCCCGAGCTGCTACCCCCCTCCCCCTTTCCTGAGGGTGAGTCTATGGCTTTTACCTTGGGATCCCTAGAGCAAAGGTTGTGGTTTCCACAATTCAGACTGAGGTTGAAAAGTGCTAACAGCAGGTCTGCATCTCATGGACTCAAATCCTCTCTGTCTGGAATGGCACTGTCGTCATGGTGACGCATGATCACCAGGGCTGCTAGGACTAGGAACAGCGCAATCCTCGGGGACTGTTGATCAGCAAGGCTTTCTCCACCCCATGTTTCACCTCCACCTCCACTACCAGAAGATTTCCCGTAGTATGCAAAGAGCCATGTCAGGTGAAATGACTATCACACTCACTGGAAGCCACATACCTCCTTAATGGGGACCAGCAGAGGAAGGGGGCATTCTATTGAATGAAGCTTCTTTTTTTTTTTCTATTTTAGTTTTAGTGTTTAAAATTTTATTGAGAATTTCATACATGCATATAATATTTTTATCTCATCTATAATATTTTTATCCCCTCCATGTCACTCCCTTCCAATTCCTGCCCTGTCCCCTTTTTTCCTACTGCTTCGTGTGTTATTGCTTGTTGGAATGAATATGCTGGTTTCATTAGTGCTGCCTGTGTGTGCAGTGTGGAATGTCCGCTGGAGCATGGGTAGCCGCCCGGGGGCTATGTCCTTGAAGAAAATCAATTCTCCCTCCCCTACCAGCCATTAGCCAGTAACATCTCAGCTAGGGGTGGGGCTTTATGAGCTCCTCCCCATCCACGATGGAGTTTTGGCTGGCTTGATCCTGTGCAGGTCCTGTGCATGCAGTTCCAGCTGAGTTCATGTATGCAGCTGTGCTGGCATGTGCAGCAAATACTGTTTAGCTGTAGACGGCCCTTACCTCTGGCTCTTATGACAGGGCTAATAGTTTGCTACAGCACTGAGATGCTAGAAGCCAGAATCTGCAGCCCTTGCCCTGCTGAATGCCATCACCAACCCAGTTACACTAACACAGTTGTCTGTTTCCTATCATGACTTCCTGCCCTGACCTTGAATTTGACTTCTTCAGAGCTTGTCCCTCCTATTACCTGAGAGTAGCTCTGATGAGATGCCTCTGGGATTTCATTTGCAGTTTCTTCCAAGTACTATTACAATTACAAAGCTTAATCCTTTCAGACTTTGTTCAGGCTCCCTGACGTCTCAATGCTAAGCATTAGTAATTCTGACTGCCGACCTTCACAGTGAAGGGCACTTCCCTTCATGAACTGCTTACTTTGGGATTGCATCAACAAACGTACCCCAACTGCCTGCAGGAGGCTGGACACTGATCTTGATTCTGGAGCATTAGACAAAACAAACAGTTCTGTCCTCAGAATGCTTAAGACCTATTATGGAGCAGGCAACCAGCATAATGTGTATGAAAGTTATATGGTGTGTTAGGAGATGGCAGATGTTGTAGGAAAAATAGGCAAAAAGATGGATAGAGATACCAGGAAAGGGGATTTCTATTTTTTTAATTTATTTGTTATTTATTACAATTTGTTCACGTTGTATTCCAGCTATAGCTCCCCCCCCTTCCTTTTCTGCACCCATGACCCTCCCCAAGTCCACTGATAGGGGAGGTCTTCCTCCCCTTCCATTTGACCCTAGCCTCTCAGGTCTCATCTGGCCTGGCTATACTGTCTTCCTTTGTGGTCAGGTAAAGCTGCTCCCTGACCCCCTCCGGGGAAGGTGATCAAGGAACCATCTACTGAGTTCATATCAGTAGAGACAGCCCCTGTTCCCATTACTAGGGTACCACGTGGACACTGAGCTGCCATGGGGTCTATGTCCTTTCCAAGCATGATCCTTAGTTGGAGTATCAGTCTCAGAAAATACCTCTGCACCCAGATTTTTTGGTTCTGTTGCTCTCCTTATGGGGCTCCTTTCCCCTCCAGGTCTTTCTATCTCCCTCTTCTTTCATAAGATTCCCTGCATTCTGCCCAAAGTTTGGCTATGAGTCTCAGCATCTGCTTTGATATCCTGCTGGGTAGAGTCTTTCAGAGGCCCTCTGTGATAGGCTCCTGTCCTGTTCCCTGTTTTCTCCCTCTTCCAATGTCTATCCCGTTTGCCTTTCTGAATGAGGATTAAGTTTTTTGCTTAGCTTCTTTAAGTGTACAGATTTTAGTATGATTATCCTATATTATATGTCTAATATCCACTTATAAGTGAGTATATGCCATGTGTATATACTCATTCAGGATGGTGTAGATACCTCATTCAGGATGGTCTTTTCTAGTTCCCACCATTTGCCTGCAAATTTCATTTTTTTTCCTTGTTTTTAGTTGCTGAGTAGTATTCCATTGTGTAAATGTACCACACATTTTTTTTTATCTATGTCCCCAGTTGAGGGACATCTGGGTTGTTTCCAGATTCTGGCTGTTACAAATAAAGCTACTATGAACATGGTTGAGTAAATGTCCTTGTTGTGTACTTGAGCATATTTTGGATTACCTGTTAGAAGAAAAAGTGGGGAAGAGCCTTGAACTCATTGGCACAGGAAACAACTTCCTGAACAGAACACCAACAGCACAGGCTTTAAGATCAACAATCAATAAATGGGACCTCATGAAAATGAAAAGCTTCTGTAAAGCAAAGGACACTGTCATCAGAACAAAATGACAGTCTACAGACTGAGAAAGGATCTTCACCAACCCCATATCTGACAGAGGGCTAATATCCAGAATATATAAAGAACTCAAGAAGTTAAACAGCAACAAATCAAGTAATCCAATTAAAAAATGGGGTACAGAGCTAAACAGAGAATTCTCAATAGGGGACTATCAAATGGCAGAGAAAAACACTTAAAGAAATGCTCAACGTCCTTAGTTATAAGAGAAATGCAAATCAAAACGACCCTGAGATTTCACCTTACACCCATCAGAACGGCTAAGATCAAAAACTCAAGTGACAACACATTCTGGAGAGGATGTGGAGAAAGGGGAACCCTCCTCCATTGCTGGTGGGAATGTAAACTTGTACAAACACCTTGGAAATCAATATGGTACTTTCTCAGACAATTAGGAAAGTGCTTCCTCGAGACCCAGCTATACCGCTCCTAGGATTTCTATTTTTAAGTGAACAGTCTGGGAGGAGTTACCAGAGGAGACCTTTGAGAAGAGCTGAGGGAACGAAGGTAAGTCATCTAGACAGATACAAAAAGAATAGTACAGGCAGAGACCATGAGCAGAAGTTCTGAGAGGGGCCAGTGGTGTGTTGGTGCAGGAGTGGAGACAAGGAAGGGGTTAACAATGAAAGAGGTCAGAGTAGGGGGGCCACTGTGGAGGGCTGGGCGGTGGCTCAGTTCACAAAGGGCTCACAGCACCAGCACTCAGACCCAGTTCATTCCTCAGAGCCCACAACAAAACAAAACAAACAGACAAAAACAGGGCACAGTGCTAGGGAGGTAAAGACAGGCATACCTATGGTTGGACCAACTGCCACCCAGCCTAGCCTAACTTCTAAGCCCCCATTCTTGTGAAAGACCCTGTATCAAAAAACAAGCTGGTGTTTCCTGAGTGACACCCAGATTAACTTCTGGCTTCCACTTGCACACACACACATGCACACACTCCCTCTTTTCTGTGGAAACCCTGTTTTTATGAGTGGGGAAAGGGGCTTTTTAGTAGGAATTGGCAAACGGTCACTCTAACAGTTATGGCTTGATCATGAAGGGATAGCATGAGAATGGAAACAGATGATCCAGTTTGGACTCAACAGGAACAGCAGGAGGGTATAGACCTGGAACCCTTTGGTTGGTAGGACATCTGAATCTGCTGGTGGATGGGCATTAGCAAGAAGAAGGAAAACAGTTAGGGCAACTTGGATTTTACTTGAGCGACAAAGATTGGCCAGGCCTAGGTAACAAGAGAGAGCCCAAGCAGAATGTCTGATCAGGATTTCAAGAAGCCCCAGGGAGCTGGCAAGATGTTTAGACTCAGGAGCTGTGGCTTGGGAAGGAGGGGAAGAGGCCCAGGTCGAGCCATGAATGTGGGTGGCAGGGGTGGCGGGAGTCCATGCAAAGAATAGGACTGTGGGTGAGACCAGCTGTCAGTACGGCTGGGGCCCAGCCAACCAGGGGTAGAGTGCTGGCACGTTGGCATAGCCACACGGCAGCCATAGCATTTGGTTGCATGGGCAGCAAGTCCTATTGGAGCAGGAGCTGGCAAGGAAAAGCAGGAAGGAAGTGAGAGGCGGGCAGGCTAGACAGGCTTTGCAGAGCTTCGCTGTGAAGGAGAGCAGAGAAGGGAATGGGACCAAGGGGATGTGGAGTCAGGGGGGGAAGAAGGAAGGACATATGTTGGAGCCAATGGGGACAATCAGAAGACCAGCCTGTCAGCACTTTAGGTTTCTCATCTGTACTTCCTAAAGCCCTCAAGGGGGCTTGCACTGTACAGTCAGGTAGAGAGCCATTCCATCTGAGAAAGGGACACAGATGTGTGTTCTGCTGAAAGAGCAGGATGATGACTTGTGTGGTAGAACAAGGAGGCATGTCCCACACAACCACCTGGTGCTTTGCTAAGCCAGAAGGCAAGGCTTTTCTTTGCACAGGGACTGTGTGAGGTGGGGCCAGAAAAAAAAAGAGTCACTTCTGATTGTCTCAGTTGGAGAAATAGGAAGGTTGTAAGTTAGGAGCAAGGGAGTGAGGCAGGGGTTTGTAAAAGTCACTATGGGAGTAGGGACTGGGGAGTCTGCTGTGGTCATGGGAACATAGGGACCACTTGGCTTTGGAGTCAGTGTTCTAGAGCAGGATCCCTAAGCTGATGGTGCTGGCCATGCACTCTGGTCTTGGGACTCTGTTTCCAGCCAGCAGAGCCACTTAAATTGGCTCTGCCTCATTCCTGAGGGCAGCCATGATGTTTAATCTCTAGAGTACAGGTTTCTTCATTTGCAATGTCATGACAATAACTACCAGTGGCAAATACACTGGAGATTAGACAGTGTCCAGCACAGCAGCTGTCAGTCTAGGAAGGTAAGAACCAGTGGGGTCACAGTTGATACCCATTGCCAACCTGGCAGGCTGTAGACTTACCGTGGAGACAGGGATTTTCTAGATGAGGTTAACTGAGGGGGGAAGACCCAACCTTAACTGTGGGCAGTGGCATTCTGTGGCTAGAGCCGTGGTCTGAATAAGGAGGAGTCAGGGAACTGAGCACCAGGGTTCACTGCCCTCTGCTTCCTGACTGCACACATCATGTGAGTTAGTACGTCATGCCCACACCTTCCCCACCCCTGTCCCTCTCCCTGTGAACCTCAGTGACCCTTTCCCTCCTCAAGTTGCTTGTTTCAGGTGCTCTGTCATAGCATGAGAACAGTAATTAGCACAATGATATTGGCTCCACTGTGATGACAACCTAGGGAAGGCCATACCCTAGCAGAAGTCCCGTCTTCCCGCTGTGAGATACATTACAATTGGGTTTCAGAAACTGTGAGCCAAGGTACTCTCTTTCTGATTTGATTACCTCAGATATTTGCACAGTAACAGAAAACTAACCTCAGTCTTCCAGAGAATGTGGTACACGTCAGGTAGAAATAGCCCACAGATTGAGGTGTATCCTGGTGATGGGTCCTTGTCTGGGGGTAAGCTGTTTCTTGAGGTACTTCCCATGACCTTCTTTCTTTAGACACAGATCCTGGCCATAATTTCAGAGTTGGAAAGAAAGTGTGATGTGTAGAAGGCAGATAAAAGAGAATCACTAAAACAAAGCTGAAAGATTCCTGTTACCAGTGACTCTGTGGCCTTCAGGCAGTGTGCTGCCTCGTGACTGTGGCACAAAGATTGCACTAGATAGAAGAGTGTATATACAGCTTCCAGGTATGGAGGCGACTTATATGTCAGTGTGTCAGCATAATAATGAGCCCTTCATGTTTGCAGAAGGCTTTACCCCTATAACCATGGGCTCCTGTACTTCTCTTTTTCAATATTAAACAGACAGAAACACATAGTGAATGTTCACTGGGCAAGCAGGAAGCTGAACATGTAGTCTAGCATTGCTCTGGGAAGGGATGTGACCAGAGCCATCTGACCTGGGAGCAGGAGATACAGTGCTTTCCACAGAAGCTGGTGGCAGTCCCAAGTGGTGGGTCAGAGTACTTACCTGTGGCTCCATGACCTTTAACAAATGCTCTTTGATCTCTTGACCTAGTGTCTTCCTCATTGGAGGGAGGAGGATCATGAGTTCTAGCCTAGCCTGGGTTACACGAGACCTTGTTTCAAAAATATTTTTTTTTTCTGAGGCAGGAGGATTGCCAAGTTCTAGATTAGCCTGGGTTATATAAGGCATTCCATATCAGCCCAGGTTATAACATGAGACTCTGTAAGGAAAGAAAAAAAGAAAAGGAGGGATAAAAAGAGAAGAAAAGAAAAGAAAAAAGAAATGGAGGGTAGAAGGCTTTGAGGTTCCTATGATCCTGTCCCAGGACATTATTTTTGCCCTTCTGGTTTCTGCATCCCAGGTCAGAATGAACCCGTCAGAGGCTTCCCCAGGGGCAGAGCAGTGGGACAGTGCAGAGCACAGCTGGCCTCAGGCAGCCCCATAACTCCAGCAGCTCCCTGGAGAACCACTCTGCTGAATCACACCATGTGTTGTGAGAACCTGGTAATTCCCAGGCCTAGCTTGGAGATGAGCTACTCTGCCCTAATTAAAACTAAACCTTGGTGCTCACAGCACCAAAGGTGCTGTTAAAACATTGGCTGCAAATTGCCTTTGATTGATGGTTGCCATGGGTCCTTGTGGCTCCCTTCTGTGTATAACTGTCACATGGCAAGACCTTCTACTCCATTTGTTCTGTTACTGAGAGCTGCTAACGGACTTGGGGCATTTGGGGCTTAGATGTGTTTAAATTTGCAGACCTACCCACTTCCAACCCTGCCACCATCCTACTCCCAGATACTCTCAGAGTTTGAAACTGCCTGATCAGATGCTAAGGGCTTGCCCTTGAAGACCCAAGGACTTCTGGGGTCTCTTGGAGTCAGATGTTTGGAAGTTGGTCATGGACAGCTGAGTATTAGTAGACTTGTACCTACAAAGCCAAAGTGCCTCTTTCTGTAGGCCCTCGACACCTCATGTTGGGGCCTGTTGTATACCACACTCTGAGGTCTGAGGCCCAGGCCGGCTTGGCTCTTGACATAAGCAATCAAGTCAGTCCCGAAACAGTCTAACAGAAACAAACCTCCTGGCAGACAGTGGAAGCAGCCATTGCCTGGAGTCCTATTATGGAGCAAGATGAGATATAGCTATAAATCAAATATGGCTGTGAAGAATGAGGGCTGAGACTACAGATGGTGCCTCCATTCTCACATGCAGTCAGATCCACACTCAGGTACAACACATAGACACACACACCTGCATCAAAGGACATGTGGATATGGCTAATTTGGTGGTAGGGTTTGGTTTTCTGGTGGTTGGATTGGTTCTGGCATCAAACCCAGAACCTTGAGCTCGCTAAGCATGCTCTCTTCACTGAGCTGTGCTCCTAGCTCCACTTATTTGAAGAGACCATCTTTGTAAATGCCATGAGTTCATTCTTGTTGGGGGAGAACTCTCTTTCCGTAGCAGGGTGCTATTGGGCCCAGTCTTTTGCAGGTCTTATGCAGATACTCACCGCTGTGAGCAGAAGAACGCAATAGCCAGGCTGGAGAGATGGCTCAGTGATTAAGAGCTCGTATCGCCCGTATCGCCCGTATCGCCCTAGCGGAGAACCTAAGTTTGATCCTCAATACCATGTCAGCTGGTTCATAACTGCCTTATAAGCACAGCTCAGGGGATCTAAAGTCTCTTGTCTCTGTTCCTGCACATACACACACAGATACACATATTCACATGACTAAAAAGAATATTTTCTAAAAGAGTGCAATGATCATGCCATGCACAGAGAGCAGCGACAATATTCCATCCCATTCACTAGCTCTTTATCTATTCTGCCTTCTCTTCTATGATGTTCCATGAGCTTTGGGAGGATAATATAGAAATCTTATTTTTGGTTGAGCATTCAATAGGCATTTAATCTCAGCATTTTGACCAATTATGAGAGTCTGTGCAGTAACTATTGCCTGCTGCTAAAGGAAGCTTCTTTGACGAAATCTAAAAGCAACGCTCATCTGGGGATAAACATGTTTCTTAAGAAGGTGATTTGATGAGCACATAATGTCTATTTAGCAAAGCAACAGCTGTAACTAATCCACTAGAACCTATGATTTTCCTAGCATGGCTTTGGACCAGGTTTACGGTAACAGATGTGCATTGCTTTCTGTGAAATGAGCCTCAGTTCCAATCAGAAAGCAGTCGGTTACCCTTATAACAAGCTTCCTACTTTTGAATCAGTGGGTAAATCCTACTTTGCAGGCTAGTAATATAGCACTTTATGCCTTTTTAAGGAACATAGCTTAGCTACCAACAGTGTGTACATTGGCCAGAGATCAGGCTTCTGCTCCTGAAGAGTGCTGGGAAGGGTTATGTATGAAGCCAGAGAAGAGCTGGGTCAAGAATCTCTGAGGATTCATAGAGGAGGGTAATGTTACAGCCTAGAGATGGTCATTAGTCGACCTTCCAGAGAGCCTGCCATGGCACTGGGAGTAAGCATGACATAAGATCATGTCTGGGAGTGGACAGAAGGCCACAGCATCAGGAGCTAATGCAGAAGTAGAGGCAACACTTGACCTTGGACTCACTGTGATCCAGGTCCCGGGAGACTCATCATCAGTTTGAATGGCCCCAGCATCAGTCCACATAAAAGCTGAGTCTGATGATACAGGAGGCTACCTGAGAAGACATCCCAGAACAGGCCACCACAAGTCTTCATTGTCCTTGTCCTGCTAGCCTACAGACCAAGCTTAATGGGTAGGTGGTCTAACTGGGTGGGTCATTGCAAATGTCCAGTAGCATTTCTGTCCCAGGCCTGAATGAAGCCATGGTCCCACAAGGGATACTCTCAAAGGAATACAGCAAAGATCCCACTGAACCACAAGCCACAGTTGTCACCACGACACTTTGACCCCAGTATGTAGAGATTGTCTGTGAAGAGTCACTCTTGGTATAGGGCCGCCTCTGCTGGGTGGCCCAGGAGGAGTCTGTGTAGAAGCTCTTCCCTTACATGCAGTGATCTGTTTGAGGCTTAGGTTCTCAGGAGCAAGGCCTGGGCACAACCCTGAATTAACCACCACATTGAGCATAAGTGCTATGAGGAACAGTAGGAGACACTGAACAGCTGCAGTGGCCTCAGCTCCAGAAACAGCAGTGGAGTTTGTGACTCTCATTCTTCCTCTTCTAACTTTCTTCTGGAATGAAAAGCTGAGGGAGCCTTGGGAACATGGCTGTGTGGGGCACAGGGACCGGAGGCATGAACATGATGCTAAGAATCCAGCACAGGCATCCTTGGCACAAAATCCAGACCTCAACTTAACAGTCTCCACCTTCTCCCTAACTCCAAGCAACCTCACTCTGCAGAAGGGACCTAAGCCCCTCTGTGCTGGGTGCCTTATGTGTGAAGGTTATCTCTGTGGTCTGTGCTACAATGGGAGCCCTTTTCTGTCTGTCCCTCTCACCACTGGCCTTCAGTTATCAAAACAGATCTCTAAACCCATGCTATCCAGCCCTGTCTCCCTTTTTCCTCATGAGCATCTCCCGTGACATTTCTTAGATGTATCATCTCTTGACATCCACCTCTCCGGGGATCCCAGCTGACATATACACTAGGTAGAGGCAAGATACAGGAAAGGAGATAAAATGAGAGGTTAGCAAGTATTCAGCCTGAAGCAGGCCTGAGTTTTCACTGGTGAGGAGGAGAGCAGGACTCATAGGCTGGAGGTGTGGATGGAGACTGTGACTGCAGGATTTCACACTGGCCTCCAGGAGAAATTTTAAGTGGCCCATTTATAAGCTTGGGTGACTTGGCTAGCTTCCATCAGGCACACGTGGACTTTGATGTTTTTGCCTCTTACATGTCAAAACCCTTAATCATCTAGGATGGTGTTCCAGTATATCTTCAGCAATGGGATGATCATTACAGTCAGTGTAGTTGGGGATGAGGATGTAACTCATTAAGGTTCTTGCCATGCATTCATGAAGGCCTGAGTTAAATCCCCAGAACCTATCTACAAAAAAATGGATGTGGTGTCTGGAGCCTCTAATCCCAGTCCTGGGGAGGTGGCAAAAGAGGGACCCCTAGGGCCTGCTGGCCACCCAAATCTGTGCTAGTCCAGGTCAAGTGAGAGAGATACCCCGATTAAAAAACAAGATAGATGGCGCCTGAGGGGTGACACTTGGGGTTGACCTCCGATACACACACACACTGAAAGTAAAGAAGTGAACACAAACCAGGGTGCTTTGCCATCTCTTTAACTCTAAAACCAACCATTTTGTGAATCTGGAAAGAGACATTAGGGTGAGAAAAATAAGGAAGAGGGTAAGCAAGGAAAGTGAGTCTTCCCTCCTCAGCCCATCCTCCCACTGCCATGGTGATCTGGGTACAGTGCAGTGGGATTACCTGTCACAGTGATGACAACATACTCTAGATGCCTCTGAGGCTTGGCTTCTGTAATTACTTCTGTCTCGTTCAGGTAATGTGAAAAGCATGGGCATGGCTAAGCCCGGTCATTAGTGAGTGCGAGCCAGGCTTTCTTCAGCTCAAAGGAAGTTGTTCTTTCCTGGAGGGGATCTGAGAGCTTGGGTTTCACAGTTCCTCACCTAATCCCCTCAGTCACAAGGCCATCTGCCTGTGAAGCAGCCCTGCTGTGCAAACAGGGAGTCTGCCGCCTCTGCCCTGCCACACAGGCCCTTCTTCACGTGTCCTCCATGGCCACAAGTCTTCTGGGGTGATCAAGGAGCCACTTGTAGGTTTCCAAGCAGCAGAAAGAAAGATGAGGTGCTTAAAATCAGGGAGAGGCTGATTTTAAAGAATTGGCTTGCTGTGGGGACCAGCAAGTCTGAAATCTATAGGAAAGGACAGCTGGGAGTTAGTTAAGGATTACAAGTTCAACTTTAAGGCTTTCTGGAGGCAGAATCCCTCCTTTCTTGGGAGAATCCTAGCCTTTGCTCTTAAGGTTTTCAGCTAATGAGATGGGACCACCATTTTATGGACAGCGGTCTGCTTTATAATCCCTATGTTGGGATATAACTTCATCTTCAAAAATACCCTTCCAACAACATCTGCATGGTGTCTGAGCAGTCTGTGGGCACCAGAGGCTGGCAAGATTGGCATACTACTGCTACAAGGCTGAAGATCCCATGAGTGCATCAAGGATTGATGACATGGGGATGGTAGACAGATCTGTGTGATTTGGCCTCCTGAACCTGGAGAGAGGGACAAGGACACAGAGAGGAGCAGTTTCTGTAAGAATTACATGGCCTCCATTTCCGAACACTCTAGGACAGAAAGTATCATGTGTTTGCCCCTTACTTTGTGACAAGAATGAATTCATCGTGTTTTTCCTACTTGTATGTTTAGCATGCACTCATTCCAAGTTCCTCTGAGGGCAGTGCTATTGATTTGCCATCAGTAGAATGTGCCTTTGACATTTCTCCAGTGGAGACAGGTTTCTGTCAATTTGTTGTCAATATGCACTCAGTAAGGGGTTAGTGTCTGGATGCAAGAAGAAGTAGCAATGGTTCTTTGGACCAATCAAACACACTTTAAGCGTCTATCTCTGCTCTACGACAATGTAGAGAGAGGGATAGAGCATCCTTTGCAGAGTCAGTGACTGTCTGGTGGAAATACTTTGGCTGTCTTCCTGCCCAGCTGTCTGCCTTCCCATCAGATACCAAGGCTCAGAGAACACAGGCTAGACTAGCTGGTAAGCAAGTGCCAGTCCACGCAGGTCTGTGGACCAAGCTCACTCCTGGCAGGCATAACTCGCATTTGTTTTCTTTTTTATGTTTGAGAGTAGTTTTACTTGTGGTTAAGTGACAAAGACAGGCAAGCCATTAATCTCAGCAGCTGCCTGATAAAGGAGATGGAGAAGAGGAAGAGAAAAAGCCTTGTTAATAGAGGTCCGCAGATATCTGCCTGGCAGAAGAGGTAGGTGGGGAAGCTTCAGAGAAGAGTGAAAAGGCCCATGATGCCAGAGAAAGAAAACATGCTTAGAATTTTGGCTGGAACACGAAGGAAAGATATGCTTTTATTTGGGGGGGGGGGACTCAGAAAAGCTGGCAGACTGCAGTGAAAGTTGTTCAAGTGTCTGCACTGGGGAGGGGCTTCTGGAAAGAAAGTACATTATCTCATTAAGGGGATAATTATTCCTCCCATCTCCTTTGCAGGGCTTTACTGAATCATCTTTCTTGAGGGATGATCTGGCCAGGGGATCCACAGGCCCGATTGGATTAACACTTTTTTTTTTAATTGAAAGTATTTTTCATACAATATATTCTGACCATGATTTCTTCTCCCAGAACTTCCCTACCTCCCCACCCATCTAATTCCATGTCTTCTCTCTTTCTCTCTCTCTTTCCTCTTTCTCTCTAGAAAATAAACAGGCAAAAAAGAGTAAATTAAAAAAAGAAAAAAGTACAAGAAACATATACATGTAGATACACATACACAGAATCCATAAAAATACAAAATTGGGAACCATAATATATAATCAAAAGATCAGTAAGGTAAAAAAATGCAAACAAAGCAGTATGAGAAAAATCTCCAAAAGTAACATTGATGACTTACATTTTTAATAAATAAGGCATCTCCTTCTCCTACTCTTCACAGCTTCAAAATAAATAACAGAGGAATCAAGATTTGAATGTAAAATGGTGCATATTGGAAGGAAGGGAAGGAGGGATAGAGGGAAAGAGGAAGAGAAACCAGGCTACAGAGAGATGACTCAGTGATTAGGAGCTCTTGCTGCTTCCCAGAGGACCTGGGTTTGAGTCCTAACACCCACATCAGGCAGCTTATAACCATAAATACAGTTTCAGAGGATCTGATGCAATCTTCTAGCTTTGGTGGGCACCTACATACATGTGACATAAACTCCCCCTCCCTCTTACTTTCTCCCTCTCTCTCTTCCTCCTTTCCGTCTTCCCGTCCTCCCTTCCTCTCTTCTTCCCTCATTTCTTCCCACACACAAATAAAATAAAAATCTAAAATAAATTCAATCTGAGCATGGTTTTATTAATCCCAGCACTTGAGAGGTAAAGGCAGGTTAATCTCTGTAAATTCAAGGCCAGCCTGGTCTACATAGGAGTTCCAGAACAGCCAGGAACAGTGAAATTTTTTCTTAGAGAGAGAGAGAATAAAGGAAATGAAACCATAAAAGTATTCAAAAGTAATTAGAAGGGAAGTTTTAGAAATAATTTTGAAGCAGGAAGAAGGCTTGTAAATCTGGCAGAAAACCTCCATACCCATAAAAGTAAAATGAAACCAATAAGAAGAAAAAATTCTGCACAGAAAATAGTGTGCCTGACAAGGCAAGCAATATCAGGCAGTCCCTGACACTGAGGCGGAGCTACAGCCTCAGAACTTTTTAAACATTTATTTGGGGGAGTGGGGCAGTGCATGCCGTGCATGTAAAGATCAAAGGACGACCTTGGGTTCTCTGTTTCCCCCAGGTAAATCCTGGGGCGTGGCTGTGACAAGTGCCTCTACCTGCTGAGATAGTTCAGCAGCCCAAGACCCTTTAACATGAAGGCCTTGTACAGGGAGGCAAGACAAAGACCAGCCACCCAGCAGGAGGCTAAACAGAGGGGCCACAGACCTCTCACAGGAAGCTCGTGGCAAAGGAAACGCGCGAGTCTAAGACAACAGACATTTGGCGTCCTTCACAGAAAATGCACACTGGAAGCATGAGATTGATTTCCACCTAGCAGGTGGGATCAGGCCGGAAGTGGCCCGTGCTGGCAAAGGATGCTCTGAGACGACTGTGCAGGCTGACAGCCTCCAAAGGTGGGGACAGAGTGGGTGTCCACAGAGAGTTGTAATGTGTCTGCGCTGAGCTTCTGTCCTGCATGCCACTAAGTTTTGGTTACTCCATAAGGTGTGGCATGGAGTGTGCACCTGCTTTCCAGTAGGCACCTCCACTGCCATCAGGAGGGCATCGCTCCGCAAGTATGTAATAAATACACACAAGGTAAACTATGTGCTTTTTACATGGTGAGCTGTCCATGAATGAGTGCTTCATGTTCCACTCCTCTACATTTTTTTTTGCCACCTCTCTCCCCATCACCTTCCTTGTGGCAACATGTGGTATGACTTCTTCTCTGGAGGAAGACAGGTACTCAGGAAAGAGCCTGGTTCCCGCAACTGTGAAGGGCACTTCTGGACATGGACCGAGTGGCTTCCATGTGGGTCCTGCTACACTTGCTGTAGCTCTGTCCGCTCCCTTGGACAGCTTATCATTGTTCCCTGCCCCTCTGCAGTCATGGCATCAGCATGATGCTGCCAGAGTCCTCTAGCTTGAAAACAAAAGCCCTCTTCTTATCCCTTTTCTCTGCCCACCACCCCATCACATGCTGTCTTGTTCAACAAAACTTGTAAAAGCAGGTGTCTACCATGGTATCCTCTCTTCTCCATGGCCTGTGAGTTTCCTGCACCAGGCTTCTGCTCAGATACTGTTCTGCTCTCCAGGATGGCCTTCCCAACAGGAGCTAACCCCACCCAGCAGAGAGCCAATGTCCTAATGTCCATGTGCCAAATCATTTGATTTCCTTACACTCCCTCTTATCAAAAATCCAACTTCCACATCCTAGAGATGAAACTCCTCTGGCCTGCCCCTCCTATACCGCTGTCTTCTGACCTGTGGGTACAGTCTCCCTCTGGCCAAGTCCAAAGACCCTGGTATAGAGCTGAGCAAGACAGGAAGTGGACCTAGAAAAAGAAGCTACAGAGAAGTCCACTGGGTGGGTGGACGCCATCTGAGTCTCCACACTGTTGACACACACACATCAGTCCCCATAGGACTGGTCCTGACACAGTGGTCTGGAAATGTTAAGTGACCATTTAAAATTTCCAAGGATAAGGGTCCCACAGAGTCTCTGGGAAGCAACTCTTTCTTTAACTTTCCAGGGCTGACTGATGTGTTGAGAACACTGCTAAGAACATTGCTTCATGTACATAAATATTTAGTATAAAATACCAGGGATATGTTTAGAGCCATTTCAGAAATTGTTGGAAATTCTGTCCTCATCCCAAGCCAAAACTCACTTAGTGGATTTTTAGAAAACCTCAAGTCTGCAACTCAAACAGCAGTTGTAAAGATCAAACACTTTAACACAGTGCTTTCCAAACATACACTAATGTGACACATACTGAAGAATAGCAGTAGGGAAATACTCAAAGACCTTGTTTTCTGCAATTAAATCAGTTTCTGTAAGTACGGAGAAGTCTGTGTACACAGTAAAGACACTGCCATCCGTAGGTTCCAGAGTCTTGAATCTGAGCTGAGGTGTCTCCCACAGCTTAGGTGGCGCTGCATGGCACAATGGCTCCCCAGTGCTGGTGCTGGGGGGTCAGAAGCAGAGATGCAGTGAGGCAGTGGTGTGCGCCACAGGCGAGTGGCGCCAGAAACCGCCCAGATTCATTCTGCATTTGAGTTTTAAATTCAGTTTTGCTAATTACAATTTCAGAAACATTTTACCGTTGCTAGAATTTTTATTTATTCATTTTTACGGCTCCTCCCGTCATATTCAGTTGTGTGAATTGCCAAGTACACAAGTCACCATGAAGCTTGCTGGGCTCAGGACTGCCCACAATGAGACCAGCATCCCTTTTGCACATGCTGTGTGTTGGCAGTGATCCTTGTAGCCACCCGCTGTCCAGCAGCTGCAGCGTCTTTACCCATCCACCTAAAATTCTAGGAAGCCCTTGAGTCATGGGTAAACAAGTCCACAGTGAGAAGAAAATGTCCTTGCATACAAGTGGGCCAGACCAGAGCTTTGTTGTTCTGCTTTTTTTTTTTTTTTAAACCTAGAAGGTAAAAGGTTGTGAAAGGTAGGGCTAGAAAACAACAAGGCCTTTGGTAGAAAGGTCTGTAGCTTTGTGGGTAGGACTGATACTTAAAGGAGCCTCATCCAAGCCCACATGGAAGGCCCTGCTTGGAAAATTCCTTTCCAGAGTCTCTCCCAAGACCTCATGAGACTTTTCAGAGTTCTGTTTAGAAACATTTCATACATTACCTTTTGACTCACATGGCATAAGGAGAGTTGTCAAAACCTACCATGTCCTTGAGGTACCCTGTATGCCAAGAGTCCTTGGCCTGGGTATCCCTGTGGGATCTGTCTGCCTGGCAAATGGATATTGATTGACAAGGGCAGGCATGGACTCTGGCAAGGTTGTGTGTGGGTTTGGCTTAGGGATTGGTGTAGCCCTTCTTGGAGGAACATTTTTCCTCTGAGGGCCCAGGTGGTGCTTGTCCCTTCCTGTGAGGCTTAGAGGTCAAGGGTTCTAAGCCTGTGTGCACTGTCACTTCATTTATCTCGTGCTGCCTGCCCCAAGGGCATGGACAGCATACAAACTCATTTCTTCCTCGAGTCTCATTAAAAAAGACATTGCTGGTATTCTAGAGCCTATGTCTGGATGCCAGCTACAGGTCACCTAGTATTGTAAGTCAGAGCTGCTGACATCTTATCTAAGACAGATCAGATTTGTACTGCAGTATTGGAACTACAGACTGGGTTAATTACCAAGGTAACTTTATTTGCTGAGGAAATCAGTGATTAATATGTATTATTTCACCATGTACTACTAGACAGGTAAATAAGAGGTCAGAAATCAGTCATGGACCATATTCTGGGAACAGTGAGAATCACAACTTCTCATCTCTCTACTTATTGCATGCTCAAAGCTCGCAACTAAATGTAGGATGAACACACACTCTATCACCTGAGTCTAAGCCTTTCTGCCCAATGGGAGGTGAGGCTGGATAACTAGATTAGGGGCCGGTAAGATGACTCGGTGAGTAAAGGCATGTGGTGCCACACAGGCTAGCAAGCCAAGTCTAGTCCAGAGAACCCATACAAAGGTGGAAGGACAGAACTGATTCTATAAAGTTATCCTCTGATCTTCACACTAGTGCTATGATATGCATCCCACCCTAAATAAATAAAAGATATTAAAAAAAACTAGAACAAAACATCTTATTTTTTTGAGTAGAAATACAGAAGGCAGGTGCTGGCAGAATTGGGTCCTTATTCCCAGCTAGTGCTGTTAACATGACGAATGCCCTTCGTTGGGGTATAATTGCAGGGATTATGTCTGCTTCCATTTAGCAGACAGACACATTTCAGGCCATACAAGCCCTGTTTGCTGATTCTGTCACTGGAGAACTGCTGAGCGTGGGCTTAGACACTGAGCTGTCAGCATCCTGGCTGTTCTCTGAAGAGACGATAGGACATCACTACAGAGGTCACCTTTACCTTGATCCAAGTCTGGTAGCTTTCATTGTTGGGATCACCTGTGTTTAACTGGCTTTATGGGTGCAGGGAAGCCTGGTGTGCAGAGTCGAGGTGGCTGGTACAGGTTCCCTGTAAAGAAAAGCAGGCCCAGAGGGGCATTCAGGAGATAGGCCATTCCAAGGTAGTTTCTACTCCTCCTGGTCCTTCCTTCATGTCCCTAGAGGTTCACTGTCAATAACGCCCTTTGATTCTGAGAGCAGAATCCATCTTGAGATTACACCATCAGTTGCCCTGTCTTGGTTGTCATGATTAGATAGTGACCGCTTAGTGGGACATGCAGGGAGTGGCCACAGCATTTACAGAAGCCCTGAAGTTAGTTCATTCTCCAAGGGCTGCCTTTTGCACAGAATCAAGTCACTGTGTCCTAAACAACTCACCAACTGTGTCACAGGCCGGGAGACCATGGCCTGCTTGAGATGTTAAGCAGTTTGCTCAAGGTCACCCTTGAGACATTTCCTAGAGTTTTGTAAGTTTGGTGTAAAGGTTTTTAAATAGAAGAGGCACCTTTTTTTTTTTTTCTGTTGTCCCAAAGGACACAGCAATGACAACCAACAGCCAGAAGTTAAATGAACACAAAACATGAGCCAGCAGCCAGGCTTCAGCCATCTTGGTCTGCAAAGTGCTCAAGATAGTTCTTTCAAAAGACTTTGATAGGCATTGGATCATTAACATAAAGTATCCTCTACAGTGCTGGACATGTCTGAGGTCATCAAAATGCTGATTCCTGAGGCTGGGGGATGACATAGATGGTATGCTGGCACACAGTTACTATCCTAGTACTGGGGATGCAGAGACAAGAGGTTCCCTGGGGTCTTGCTGGACAAACAATCCAGCCTAATTGGTGAGCTCCCCACAAATGAGAGACTATCTCAAAAGGAGGTGGATAGTGTTCCTAAGAATGGCACAGAAGTTGTCCTCCAGGCAACACACACACATACACACACACATACAAGTGTACACACACACATATACACACACCACACACACGGAGAGGGGGAGTGCTTATTACTGTCCTCTTTCCAACATGGTATCCAGTGGCAGCAAGTATGGGACTTCCCAAAACACATTCATCTATAGATCCCAAAGAGGCCT
This sequence comes from Pachyuromys duprasi, assembly GCA_028658305.1. Taxonomy (NCBI): domain Eukaryota; kingdom Metazoa; phylum Chordata; class Mammalia; order Rodentia; family Muridae; genus Pachyuromys; species Pachyuromys duprasi. The sequence goes on along the minus strand of CM053763.1, from coordinate 58,980,803 downwards.
TCTAATTTATATTCTCCAGAACACAACGGGTAGGTGTAAACTTCAAATCCATAAGGGTTTCTAAGTTCTCAGTGTCCCACTAAGGTGACCCATGATGTTTAAAGTCACCTTCATTTAAAGGGGATATTAACAGACAACATAGAAAAATAATGCAGAGTGTTGAAAAACTAGATTAAGTGAAATTAAACTATTAATGTTCCTAATAAAATGTCTGGATAGAAAATCTCTCCCCTTCCCTCATTTTTTCCTCTCCTCTCTTCTTCTCTCCCTTACCTCCTTCCCTACCTCTCCTCACTGCTTCCTAGGCTGGTGCTTTTAAAAGTTTCTCTCTCTGTGTCACTGTTTCTCTCTCTCTCTCTCTCTCTCTCTCTCTCTCTCTCTCTCTCTCTCTCTCTCTCTCTCTCTCTCTCTCTGTGTGTGTGTGTGTGTGTGTGTGTGTGTGTGTGTGTGGTAGGCATGTACCATGGCTCTCATGTGGAGAGAACAACTTTTCAGGAATCAGGTCTCTCCCTCCACCTTGTTTTGGAAGCAGGGTCTCTCTTGTTAGTTCTGTTGCGCTGTGCACCAGCTGATGGGAGCACTGGGCTTACAGGTGCACCTCACTGCACACAGGTTTTCACATGTGTTCTGGGGATTTAACTCAGTCAGGCTTGCTTGCAAATACGTTTGTACACTGAGCTATCTCAAGTCCCAGTATTTAGATTTAGGATTCCAAGGCCTCAAAGTCTGCACTCCAAAAAGTAAAATCCCAGCACTTGGTAGTCAGATCTCTGAGATTTGAAGGGCTGCCTGGTCTACTGAGTGAGTTCCAGGACAGCCAGGGCTATACAGAGAAACCCTATTTCTGAAAAACCAAAAACAAACAAACCACAAAAAGGCTGAGAGAGGATTAAAGAGTACATCCTAATACTAACCTCTTGCATTCACAAGCTAACACACACACACTCAGTAGAGTAATGTCTTCCGAAGTATCTGGAAGTCCTTTAGCTAGGAGGCAGGCAGGAAAGCTACATCCCAGGTTGGGAGGGTAGGGGGTGACTGCAACAGACAAGACAACCACTCCTGCTGATCCTGGACAGGTTCTTTCTGAGTGCCCTCCCGACACTGCCCAGGGATACTGGTTGGGGGCACTGGGGAGGGGATGTGCTTCATTCTTGGCTTGAAAGTGCGGTGGGGATGTATACACACCTATGTGATGAACCATGGACTCTCATCCCCCCCCCCCCAATTGTAGCATTTTACCTAATTTGCAGGAACTAGGTTGGGACCGTGGAAACCGAGGAGATGGTTGAACCCAGGTTATCTCTCATGCAACAGACAGATCCTTTCCTAAATCATGGTCTCTCAAGAATGCTAACCACATCCCCTAATGTAAAAGAGCAGGAAGAGCGGCAAAGGCCACCTCCTCAACCGCCCCATCGTGTCTTCATCAAGCGACCTCTATCACATTTATTCTCTGGGTAATGCCTGTGCATTACTGATTGCAGGAAGCAGATGGGCTAATGTCAGCCTCATAGAGCTGGAGTGATCTTTGGTGTCACCAGGTCTTTAACTCTGAACAGGAGCAGAAGTGCGCCCCTCACTCTCACCAGAAGCCTAAGGTTGAACAGCCTGGGAGGAACGCCAGGGCCCTGAGTTGCCCGCAGTGCCAGATCTGCAGCCAGTAGCTCTGAAAGTCCCGGAGCACATGGTGTGTTCGCCCTGGTTTTCAGGTCCGAGGCACTCATTTCCTCTCACGGTTTTAGGACTTTGGCGTTCACTGAGGATCAAGGTTTGCTGTGCAACCTTTGATGAATCTGAAAAGAACCGGGTCTCGGAGAAAAGCCTGCACTCACTACGACACAGGTCATTCTGGACAAGGATGGGGGGTTCCCACACCGCAGGGAAACGGCGTTGCGCGAAGCAAGTGCGGTCACCCGAGCCACTCACACTTCAGGTTTCAATCGCGGCGTGTTTGGGGTGTAGATGTGTTTCCGTATCAGACCTAAGCAGAGACACTGCAAAACCCGATGGATCAGAAATCAGCTCCGGGCAAGTCTGGAGTCGGCTTAGCTTGAGACAGATAATGCTCAGCGAGCACCCCTGGGCGGCGTGGAGTGGGACAGTGGCGCCGCACGCCGCGCACTTCCTGTTCAACGCTCGCGCCGCCTTCCACCGCCCAGCGCTCCCGGAGCCTGCGTCGGTGCCAGGCCCGGCCCCTACAGTTCCCCGGGTCCCCGGGGACGCGGCTCAGAGGCCGCCCGGAGCGGGCGCCCTGCCCTATTCTCCCCTAGGGACTGGGGCGCGCCCTTCGGCCCGCAGAACCCAGCCAGCCGCTGCCACAGTTCATTCCTGCGGCCACGCGCCAGCCCAATTGCGAGGAGCTTTCGCCTTTGCACCTCCTCTTCCCCCTCTGCCCTCCCTTTCGGCAGAGAGGAGGCCCTCCGGGTCCCAGGCTCCCTGCGGCTTTATTGTGCGGCCCAGAGTTATGCATTTCTCTCCTAAGTGTCTTTCTCTGCCCACCGTTTCCAACAAGGCACAATCACGGGAAGGCTGTTTTCCAAATTGCTGTTGCTAATTGCACCTGCCTGGCCGATTACCTCTGGGAATCTGTGGGAGGAGCCGAGAGGTGGAAAATGTTGCTTTGCTCTGCAGAAGGAGGAAAACTTTGTCACCCAACACGAGACTTCTGCCACGCGTAACCAAAAGCAGCGCGGGCCGCGACTCTGCAACCGATGATTCCGTAGGAGAAAGAAGACACTCCAACCCGGCATTCCGCTGACCGCCAGCCCCTCGGGTGGAGCCCCGCGTGTTACCTGCGCCACCCGCCCTCCCCGCGGAAGTCCCCACGAGGTGTTTTCAGGGTAGAAGGACAGTCATAAAAAGCGCGCGGCTCCAGTGTAACGGCAGCAGCCCTGGGAGGCAGCGAGGGGACCGAACCCCGGGGACGAGGCACCGGAATTAACTTCTGGCTAAAGTTATGGGAAGCGCAGCCATGGACACCAAAAAGAAGAAAGAGGTTTCCAGCCCTGGCGGGAGCAGTGGCAAGAAAAACCCTGGCCTGAAGAGAAGATCACTACGAGTGCACATTCCGGTGAGTCCTGTTCCTGGAGCTCCAGACTCCGGCGGCGCCTAGGCGGTTAACACGGGACACCCTGCGCGCGCCGTCCTGTCCCTCCTGTCCCTTCGGGAGGCTGGAGAGGGGGAGGGGCAGAGCCCAAGCTGGGCCGCGGAGCCCGAGGTTGGATATTAGTCCGCACTCTCACGGAGCTACGGGACTGTCTGAAACAGGGGCAGGGGTGTCTGCAAGGAAGCGGGGACGCGAAGCGCGCTCCCGGGTGCGCATTGCCTGGTGGAGGACTGGGCGTAGCCCCGGATCCGGCCGGTGCGGGTGCTGGGGAGGGGTGGTGGTGAGTCGTTTTGTTTTGTTGAAAAAGGATGGTGTAGCCTGCGGTTGTGTGTGTCTTGGGCGGGGGGTGGGGGGTGGGGGTGGAGAGCGGGACGAGCTGTGCGCTACTGCCAGGGACCGAGGAAAAGGGTGGTGGGTGGGGACATTGCGGGGTGCCACGATGTGACTGCACCCACAAATGGCTATCCATCCGCACCGCACCAATTTCCTCAGGGCGCATATGAGCCGAGGCCCCTCTGCAATGATTCCTTGGTTTGGTTCCAGGAATATTTTGGGACTCTGTGGAATTGGGGGGTTGAGGCACCTTTATTTATTTATACAGGGCTGCTGCTAACTTTAGCCGAGATCACCTGCTGCCTTGGTTGGACTTTGGTGACAATGCTGAGCATCAGTCTCCAAGGGTGCTTGTTCTCTCCTCTCCAGAGGGGGATCAGGTCGAAGGAGGTGTGCCCCAGCCCTTAGCTTTACCCAAAGGGAACCCCTACTTGCCTGCATCCTGGTGGTGACCAAGCAAAGGTTTTTACAAATGCACATGCCAGGCAGCTCAGGGAGCCCCATCCCCTGCCAGTGCTGCCTAGTGGCATCAACGCCGATCCCTGTCATACATAGGCAAAGCTGGCTTGCCAGCGCTACCCACTCATGTTCACCCTGAAGAGTAAGTAGCAAGCCTTTCCTTTGGGGTTTGCCCCATGCTCGCTCTTTTAGATGCCCCCTATCGTCTTTTAATTCCAGTCTAGGAGTGCAGAACTGAGTAGAGACTTGGGGTTTGGAGCCCCACACGGCTAATGGGAGTGCTTCGGGGAGCAGTGGGCATCTGAGCCCCAGGGTGACCTGAACATACAGGAAAACGGGTTTTATTTGAGAAAACACTCCTTATTACATTGCCCATGAAGGACATTTTAAAACTATTTTAAATAGTTAATTGCTGCTAAGATCTGTTTTACACTGACCTTTTGAGCTGGCCCTTTAACCACTCAGCTTTTCCTGTTTGTCTCTGAAAATGGTGCCAAGTTTTGTCTACTTTGTGAAGAGGTTGAAATAAAATAATAAATGGGAAAAGTCTTTACAGTGTAAAGTGCTGTGTATTCATATGGTTATTATATGCATACCAGAGTGCAAGAAAGAGATCTCAGCACTTAGGAGGAGGCCAGGGCATGGTGACTAGTCCAGGCTAGATAGCAAATGGATCTCAAAAAAAAAAATTAATTAATTAAATTAAAAAAATAAATGGTGGCATAGCAAGGAGAGAGGATGGAATGGGGGAGAGAAAATACTGCCCATTGATAAGCCACTCTGAATTGAGGCCAAATGCAGCAGCTGATTCCCCCACCCATGTGTATTTGTCATGAGAGTGGGGTGATTTGTGTGGCAGTATAGGGCAAAATCCAGCACTAGCTAAGGGACTAATAGGCTACTCTGTGAATACTGAAAACCAGAGTCAAAGTTGGGACATTCTAGCATGTTCTTGGTATGACCCAAGCCTAAACTGAGAAGCCATTAAAATGTGAGGGACGGAAGCTCACAAGAAGTAGCCAGCAAGATGATGTTCTTTGGTAGACTTCCAGGGGTCAGAGTCTGAGGGCCCTCCGGTAAGGGAAAGTGGTTGAAGGACCTGAGCCAGGCAGGATCTTGCGTGACACTGAAGCTCTCAGAGACGTCGGCTTCTTCGCCTACTAGGCATTAGTGACAGAATGCACATGTTCCTGGTCCTCTCCGGAGAGGAGCTCCTGAAGTCCTTCAGTGTCACTGGAGACAGACTAGAAATAGAGCCAAGAACAGCTGGCCAGTCGGAAGGTTGTGGTGGCACAACTGGGCTTGAGTTAGCCCATTGCTCAAGACATGCCTGCCACATGCTGTGTCTCGCCCAGCTTGAGGTCACAAGGCCCTCTGTGCCATGCTGGTGATGGGCCTGTGACCATACTTCCTTGCAGAGCATGGGAATAGGAATTGTTTTCTGACTCTGGGGCTGGAGGACCAAATGACAGTATGCTCTCTGTCCCTCTCACCACAGAAACATCCTGCATGGCAGCCTGGGGAAGACGTTCAGCTTTGTTTGATGGCTAGAGTTTAGGGCAGGGGGTTTTAAGGTGTGGCTCTTGAACCAGCTTAAGTTAATACCATTGTTTAATATGCTTTTAAAATATCAAATCCTAGGTGTCAATTTAAACCTACTGAATTAAAATTGCTGAGACAAGACCCACAATTCTGTTACTAAGTTCTTCAAGGGATTCTTATGCCTCCTGGGTTTAAAAAGAATTGGTTTCTAGGTTCCATTTTTTATGTTCTCATGTCATTGGTTCTTTGTGTCATCTGTTTATCCAGCCCTCTAGCCTTCCTTCCATCTATTGACCATCCATCACTGTACTGGCTAGTTTTGTGTCATCTTAACATGAGCTAGAATCATAGAGGAAGGAGTCTCGATTGAGAAAATGCCTCCATAATGTCTGTCTGTAAGGTATTTTCTTAATTAGTGATCAATGGGGGAAGGTCCCAGGCCCACTGCGGCCCAGGGCTCTATAAGAAAGTAGGCTAGCTGTAATGTCCTTTTCTGAGGTCTAGCAGCCAGCCTGCTTTCTTATAGAGCCCTAGGCCACAATGGGCCTGGGACCTTCCCCCATTGAAGAGACCTGATAAGCTAGGGTCAGATGGAAGGAGAGGAGGTCCTCCCCTATCAGTGGACTTGGAAAGGGGCAGGATGAGATAAGGGAGGGATGGGGAGAGTGGGAGGGACTGAGGGAGGGGGCTACGCCTGGGATACAAAGTACATAACCTGTGAGTAATATAAAAATAAATAAATAAAAAAGAAAGCAGGCTGAACAAGCCATGTAGAGCAAGCCAGTAAGTAGCACCTTCCATGGCCTCTGCATCAGCTCCTGCCTCCATGTTCTATCCCTTTCTGAGTTCCTGTCCTGACTTACTGCTTGATTAACAGTGATCTAGAAGTGTAAGCCAAATAAACCCTTTCCTCCCCAACATGCTTTTAGTCATTGGGTTTCATCGTAGCAATAAAAACTCTAAGACAATCACCTGTTATCTACTAACAGGTAGATAACCCATTACCCATGTATAAATTGTCTGTCTATGTATCCACCCACCCAACCATCATCTATCTACCCATACATCCAAACATCTATCTACATGTCATCTATCTAATCTGTACAAATATTCACGTATCTTCTTCATTCATCTATTTATCTATGTCTTAATATTCATATATGCATGTTTCATATGTGTGTGTATTCCTTATCTGTTATCTCCATCCATTAATCATCTGCCCAGCTATTTCTTTCTGTTCCTATATCATCTGTCATTCATAAATCATCACACTGTTCCATCCATTTTTGAGAACTGCCCTTTTACTACTGATTGTTTGATAATGATATTTTCAAATATCATTTGACAGGATATTTTTATAGGCTGTTTGACAGGATATTTTTGGTTTCCAAGTAAAGATTAACTAGCAGCTGGAGGAGCCCAGTGTGAGTCAGCCTCTTAGGCCATGCTTCAATGCCTTCCCATTTTGGGGTGTCTGTGGACTTTTAGAGGATCCAGATGTCAGAAGCTTCAGCTGTTCAGTGCAGGGTCCCCAGAAGTCTTGTGACTTCAGGTTTATTAAAAAAGCCTAAATACTGTGTCTCAGCATCTTCATGTGAGAGGTCTGGCCAGTGAGTAGACTTCTTGAATGTGGGCACAGCATTCCAACTGAATGTCAGCTGGACACACTGCCCATACAGTTGAGCATTGGAATCCAAGGGAAACTTCAATCCCACCTTGTTTGTCATGTGTGTGTATATCTGTGTGTTTATATCCTATATGACATAGTGTGTGTATATACTAAAATTCATATATTTAAACAGTATATAATAGAATAATATATGTATTAATTATTTAATGACATTACTTAGATCTAGAGGTTTAGTTATTGGTTTATTAACTGTTCTCAAGTTCTTCCCACTGTGACCTGTGGCCCTCCTGTCTGGAGGCACTCAGTGGCTCCATGTCCTGAGTCCTGTTGTGACCAAAAGACTGGAGAAACCATTTGAATTGAGGTTGCCTGAATTGTCTGCTAGACACACAGCCACATTGTCCTCCTTTGCCTGGCCGCTGTGAAGTCACCTGGGCACATGAACAGGGCTGTTGTGGCCTCCACCTCAGCTAAGTTACCAACTGACCCTAGAGGTCAATCCAGACTTTGAGAACTTTCAGAAGATGTAGAGGAGAGAGAGAGAGAGAGAGAGAGAGAGAGAGAGAGAGAGAGAGAGAGAGAGAGAGGGTTTTAAGTCTCCACAATCTGCCATATTTGAAAGCAGAAAGCAGTGGCAGGTGCCGACGGTTACTCTTACCTTTGTAGGAAGGTAGGGGCCATGGACATCTTGGTGTCAGTGAAGTCCCCAGGCCTTGCACTGTGCCTGGTACAGAACAGGCTTGGCATAACTAAATCAAGATACAGCTCCCCAGGTACCAGACACAAGCGCAAGCCAGGATCTTCCTAGTCTAGCGTGTGCTAATATTCAGTGATTTTAAGTACAGAATGACTAGAATGTATACCCAGAGCAGGACTGATGAAAGCGTGGTAGAGTAAAAACTGGGAGGAGGCAGAGATGCCCCTCATTCTCCTGTTGGCTGTCTGCCCCCAGCCCCAGGATGTGAGTCTCAGAGGCCAAGAAGTGGTGCTTTAGACAAACAGAGAAGGGTGGCTCCCAGAGCGGCCCCAGTCTTCATCACACACTCAGGATTCTCCCAGGCCTATCATACTAAGATTCCCACGGCGGAGGGGGCAGTGCAGGGGAGCAGCAGAAAACAGGACACAAGGGCCCCTCATGGCCAGGCAAAGATATACTCCACTTGCTCCCCAATGCCTGCATGGGTGTCCTTAGAACAGGGACATTGGAACAGAGGAGGCAACATTTTCTCTACCATGCCTCGCAGGAAGGGACCCCATTGGGTTAGGTTTTTGGGTCTGTTGTAACTTAGTACTATACTCCAGGTGATATGCAACCACAAGAACCTACCTCTCTTGGGTCTAGAGGCCAAAAGTCCATTGTCAAGGTGTTAGCAGGACTATATCTTCTCTACTATCCCCAGAGGAGGATTCCCCTTGCTTGTAGTGCCTAGAAACCCCACATCTCTTGGCTTGTGTCAGTATCACTTCAACATTGCCTCCATCTTACATGGCCTTTTCCCCTGGGGGTAGTGGCTCTGCTCACCTGTCTTCCTCTTTAAAGAATGTCAGTCATAGAGGATTAGGGTCTACCCTAATGACATCATCCTGGTTTAGCTCCTATTTCAAACAAGGTCAGATACACAGGTGCTGAGGGCTAGAACTTTAACAGCTCTTTTTGGCCTTAGGACTCTGCTTCTCTGGCTGGGGATAGTGTGGCTCATTGAACTGCTGTTTCTGCACCTGGCACAGGACCCAGAACATAGGCTTGAAAGGATTTGCAGTCACCCTACCTGGCAGCAGATGTGTAGTTCTTTATCTACATTTCCAGCAGGTCATTTCCCTCTCTCTCAAAGGTCAGCCCTCACTGTGTGGCATCCTTCCTCTTTGCCATCCTGACACAGAGGAGGTTACTATAAGACTGCCCTCTCAAAGGACTTCCATGCCTAAGGACTGCTGTGCAACAAGCTTCCTTCAATGAGGATGGGATTTTGCCTCACAGAAAAACAGCTAGGGATCCAGGGCTACTGAGAGCAAATTGGTGTCTGTTGAACACTCATCAGCAACTTCACTGCCCAGCTGGAGAACACCAAAGCACCAGGGTGCTGGAGAACACCAAAGCACCAGGGCGCTGGAAGGAGCCTTGTGGTCCAGACACTGTCCCATTGGTCTGTGGCCAGCCATGAGTTGGCAGAGAAGGCTTCCTGTCAACAGGAAGTGAAGGATGGAGATTTAGTTATTTTCAAAGTAGGTAGAGGAGAGATGAGTACAATTTGAATGAAACAGCAGTCCAGCTGGAGGTGCTTCCCTGCTTGTGGGCCATGCACAGTGAGCTAATGTTTAACCATTTCCTTGGCTCTGGCTACACAGGCACGCCATGGGTGGCAGTGGAGTCCTCTGAGAGTTCCCTGTGGTTAAGCCCAAGGGACATGACTCCCCTCTCACGTGGCTCCCCTACTGATCTCTGAGTGAGGTCACAGCTGATCAACCAAGCAAGTGAAGGCCTGCTCTAACCTCAATGCTCAGCGCTTCTTTATCAGTCAGTGCCGTATTCCAACAGATGCTGACAAGCTTGGGACTTTGAGATTGGTGGGATAACTAAGAAAGAAATGGGCAGACTGGGTGTTTCCTGGGTAGTTGAGTTTGTTCTTCATATTTTAAGTTAAAGGAGGTAGACACAGAAGTGGAGGAAGCCAAGAATCTTGGAGTTGGGAGGGTGAGACTTTTTTCTAGACTCTTCCAAGTGTCTGGAGTGCCCACAAAAGCAAAAGGTGCCAAAAAACTGAACATTTCTGGCAGAGAGCTGAGTGGATCGCAGGGGAGGATATGGGAAATGGGAGAGAAAACAACTGCCAAGAAACAGCACCTCAGAGCCCATTTATTTTTCAGAAAGTTTTCCAGGCCATAGTAACTGGTTGTAAAGTTACCTAAATGAAGTATGGGCCGAGGAACAGACAATGACAAACAGGAAGTGTTTTCACGTCTTCCCAGTCAGTCTAGGGTTAGTTGATTGTCTTGTGTTCCATCAATGGTAACAGTACACAGCCCTCAGTGGAGACTAGGAATTGCAATACCTTTTTCTAGATTTTATTTGAGGAGGGCCACTGAAAGAAAATAGAGAAAGGCATCTACACAGCACAGGGAACCCTAGCAAGAGCACCAAGTGTGGAAAATAAGGTTAGTTGCATCAGACTGCCCACTTGCCAGCCCAGTGCCAGGCAATATGTCCTTGGGTAGAGGAAGACTCCAGGACTCAAGTATCTGCCTTCATCACCAGGCCACTCTGTTAGTTAGAGCCCATTTCCACCGACAGGAACCAGGTCTGAGTAGGAGCTCAGCGAGAGTAACAAGTACTTCTACTGCAATTGTTCACATCATTCATCAGGCAGGCATAGTGGACCACTGTGACAGGCATGGGTCAAGGGAACTCAGCTCTAAGTTCACACATGGAGGCCCGGACATGGGGTCTGCCCATCCTTATGCTTGAATGTACCCAGTGCTGTGCTGTTCCATGGAGGTCCTTGGTCTTTGAGCACCAGAGTCTAACAGATTGGTTCTCCAGCTGGCCATGCCTTCCCTGGGTCCAGGATGATCTTCAAGGGTCTGCACATGAGGGTGGGAGGAGAGGTGCTGGGGAAGCTTGTTCTCCCACAGGTAGGCATTTGATAACATCCTGTTTCTATCAGCAAAGATGAGTGAGTGTCCAAGGTGGTATTTTGGCCTGGGAGAAAAGCCAGCAACAGGAGAATAGAGAAGTTATTTGTCCCCACATCATTCTTGCTTGTTAGATGTAGTTTGAGATTTCTGAGATGACCTTGGGGCACAAGTAATAAAATATTCTCAGCTGTACAACAGAGAAACACTGAACAGTGGTACCAAACAGTCTAAGAGAAGAACTTGGCCAGGTGGCCTTCCGTTGGATTGCTGAGTAACAACCAGGAGAGGAGGAAGGGCTTGTGGTGCTTCCTGGGAATCCACCATGGTCTGCTCTCATGCTAGCAGTAAACCAGGGTCTCAAACTCAGGTCTTCTATTATAATCAGGTTGAGAAGAGAGGAATTACTCAAGGCTACAGGTGAGGGCAACTGCCTGGCCCACATCCCCTGCTTCTTGATTAGAGGCCAGAAGACAATAGAAGAGTTCTGTTTTGTGTTGACTCAGAGCAACAATTGGGATAGAGGTGAGCATAGCCCAGGCTGCAGGTTGACCTGACATATTTTGGGCTGTCTTACATCTTCTGTGGTCATGCTAATACCCGTGCTCAGGAAAGGACCAAGGCAGAGTCCTGTGGGTAGCAACACTGGCTCTGGATTCACTGCTGTCGTGAGGTCAAGGGGGCACACTTGTCTCTGTTTCTTGTTAAATGATGACACAGCCCTTCAGTGAACTGGGTTCCCTTGCTCAAGGTTTTTCTTGACCCATGATTATCCACTTTGGCCTTGCAGTGGGAAGAGGAAAGGAGAGCAGACTGAACCAGAGGGACAAGCAGGCTGTGAAGCAGATACCACAGATGTCCCAGTCAACCCCCCAGGGCCATTCTGGAAGTGGGATGTCCTTTGGAATTGCCTCCAGATGAAGAAGATAAGGCTGAGCCGTTGTGTTCATGATCCCCGTGAAGAGGAGAAAACCTCGGGGAACATTAGCAGCCATTTCTTCTGAGTCTGCTTGTCTTTGAGCATCCTATGGTCTCCTTGATCAGACCCTGAGCCTCTTTAAAGATTGCTTCTCAGGGCAGCCCAGAGAAAGCACCTCCTACTGCCCTGATGCTCATGGTGCTAGAGAGTGAAGAGTGCACTAAACAAACCAAGATGCTTTCTGAGAATCAAAATGTGTAGCTGTCTTTAGGAAGTAATTTCTCAAAATCTGAGTCTTGTGAAAGTCACTTATTGGAAGAGAGGGGCCAGGGAAATAGCTCAGTCTGTAAAGTGCTTGTGATAAAAGCTCAGAAGTCCTGAGTCAAATCCTTGAAACCTATTGTAAAAGGCAGTCTAGGTGTGTTGACAGTACTTGAAGAGGCAGGGGAAGATGGCTGGCTGGGGCTGGCCAGCCTAGCCAAATCAGGGAGCTCCAGGGTCAGTGAGGGGTAGAAGCAACTGAGAAGACACTTAGGCTTGACCCCTGACCCCCTCCATCCACACATACACTCACTTGTATGCTCATGAACTTGGGCATGCTCGATAGTGTGCTCATGTGTGTGCACACGTGCATACAGCCACACACACACACACACACACACACAGGAAGCTCCAGTGACTTTTTTTTAAAATTTTTATATCAATCAGAGGTTAGGTACTTTGCATCCCTGGCGTAGTCCCCTCCCTCTTTCCCTCCCACTCTCCCCATCCCTCCCTCATCTCCTCCCCGCCCCGTCCAAGTCCACCTAAGGGGGAGGACCTCCTCCCCTTCCATCCGACCCCAGTTCATCTTGTCTCCTCAGGGCTGGCTACAGTGTCCTCCCCTGGGATCTAGCCAGGCTGTTACTCCCTGGCGTGTATGGGGGAGGGTCAAAGAGCCAGCCATCGAGTTCATGTCTGAAACAGTCCCTGTTCCCCTTACTAGGGTCTTCAGTTAGCTCCAGTGACTTAATGAGAGGCTATATCTTGGTAATATCACTGTGTGTCTATCATTTCTTTTTTGTTTCCTACCTAGGAAAGTTGTTTGGGTCTTTTGTGCAAGCTAATTGACAAGAAACAACACCCCTACTCTGTCAGGGGCCATTTTGGTGATAAGACCATCCTTTTATTGGATGCTGGTCTGGCACCTCGCCTAACACACAGAGGAGGGGGTCCTGGGGCCAAGAGCGTGCACCAGCCCTTCTGCCTCACCAGCTCCAGGAACCTCGAGTTCCTGTGCTGTGGGAGGAGGGAGCAGCCACCTGCTGGGCTCAGCAGGGACTTGGCTGTCACTCACAGCAGATCCTCAAGAACAGAACCTTGGCGCGAGCAGGGAAGTGGGGCGGTGTCACCCTCTCCACAGAAGGTGGACATGGCTGAGTGAGCACACACTCGGGAATCAGGCACAGAGCCGCAGTCTCAGCGTGTTAGTCCCCTCCACCTCATGGCCTCTCACTTTAGTTCCTGGTACTAGGGAGCTGGTTTTCTTACATGCAAAACGTGAATAATGATCCCCTCATGGGACTGAGAGTATAAAGTTAAGATTCCATGGTGAATGGGCAAGACATGGAAGTTCTAGGAAGTGTTTCCCTCACTAGAGAGCTAAGGACACAGCTGGGGGGCTGGGATGACCCCAGGTAAAGAGCATTTGTGGTGGAAGACACTGTCATTTGGGTATGCTAGTACCTGCTCGATTTTATCCAGTATAAGGCTTTGGCTGAATACATTTCCAGATTTATCTGGCAGTGCTCCTTATGCTGAGATAAGCCCAGGGCCTAGAGAAAAAGCTGCCTTGAGTTGTGGGATAAGATATTAAGCCCTGGCTTAGAGAGCATAGAATTATGTCCACATACGAGGAACTTGAGGGTCATCTCATGGGGTGCTGTTATAGGAGTTGGAGTGACTCTCGATGTACTGGGAGATTGTGGGTACTCCCTGGGGACAGTCACAGGCTGGGGGAAGGCTGTGAAGACACAGGTTTCAGGAGAGGGGCCTCACCCCAGTCTACATTCTAGCACATTGAATTGAGCAAGTTCTGAGAACTCAAATTCCTACTTGATACCACAATATGGCTTCTGTCTAAATGAGTACAGGGGACGCTCACTTGTTACATTAGTCAGCATGAAGCACAGTGAAGAGGGGACAGGCTTAGCCCTGGACAGGGGGGAAGGGCTGTGACCTAATGTTAAATCGTAGCTTCCACTGGGAATCAAGAGAATAAATAGTCTGTCACTAGCCTGGGTCAGGGCAGCAGGTGTGGCTTGCGGTCTTTAATGTCCACTCCCCTGCCCTCATCCCTGGGAGGTTAGCTCTGCCCATCGGCGCACTTCTGTCGTCATCTGAACACATTTCCTCCATCTGCATGGGGTGATGGCGCTGCATGGGGCTCAGTCCTCGGGTGCAGGCGTGGGCTCCTCCCCCCCCCCTCGTTCCACCAGCTTTACAGTGACACACCATAGGGCCAGGCTCTTTCCCCTGTTCTTTGTGCCCAGGTTTTGTTGTGTTCGCACATCAGAAAGGTCTGACTGTACAGGGTTGAGTTTACTACCTTGTGCAGCTGGGCTCAATTCGTAGCTTTCTCCCAACCTGGTGACCCACTGTCTCCCCGGTACCACAGCTCCTGGGAAGCATGTTTGCTAGGAAGCACCAGCAGTGTACCTTAACTTCTATCTGCACTGGATCTTGGGACCTATCTTTCCCAAACTTCTGGTGACAGGCTTGAGAATCACTTAGTGGCCAGCCCGTTGTCATTGGGTTTCTAGAGTTTTCTTTGCTCTGAAAGGTTTCTAAAAACTGGATGGTTGAGGCCAGGGATGTTCTGGCCTGCTGTTGACTCTGACTGGGGTGAGAAGGAAAGCCACTGGGGTGAGACCAGCACCACCCCACTCGAGGGTTTATGTTCCTCGTGTTATCACAGCCCCTCACAGGACGTCCCATCATGGACACTGCCTTAGTGTCTACCGAGGCACCTTTGTTTACAGGATCATGCCAAATACACTTCAGCCTTAGAAAACTCAAATCACAAGGTGCTTGGAAGTAGCCATGGTGAATTGAATCAGCAATAGGCATGGTGTGGCTCAAGACCAGCTGGGAGGCTGATTTCCGTTTTCCCTCATTCTTCTCCATCTTCCTCAGAGTGTGGAAAAGAGAGGACAGGAAGAGGAGCAGTACAGAGTTGAAACATGTGGGTGAAGCATAGGTGTTTAAATATCCATGAAGACTGTCAATCCAGTCCTGAACAAGTGTCTTTATGTACCTGGCGACTAACAAGTGGCAGAAGACACCAGGCTTGCATGAGTACAAATTTAAAATGATCTCCACTTTTCTGAATCACAGAAGCTTCAGCTGGTTTCTTAACCAGGTTGGTCAAGAAAGGGGAGTGTGTGAGATGGGTATGGTTTCCAGTGCCTCATCAATCTGGTAGCTGGTTCCATTGATTGTCAAAGTCAGACAAAGGTCATTCAGCAGAGACTGAACCCCTGGGCCACCCCTTCCACCACCACCCCTCTGCATGGCCTGCTCCATCCTGGTAGTCACCACATGGGTGGTACTACTGTTGTTTCCACTATGCAGATGGGGAAATCTGCAGACAGGCCACATAGTAGGGGCAGCAAGGCCAGGCAGCAAGCCGGAGCCGTCTGGCACCTGAGCCCACACGCTGAACCACTGTGCTTAACAGATGGTGCTGGAAGGCAATGTGCAACCCGAGAAAATGCGTGGAGAGAAGAAGGTGTTTATCTCCAGCAATTTTTATAGACAGATTTATAGATGTCTTCAAGCCGCCCTCACTAGTTCCTCCTGCTGTTGCTGGATCTGCAGTCTGGAGCCAAGCAAACCCCTGCATTTGCCTTGTTCCTCATTTTCTGTGGGGCTCTGTAAGTCTCACTACTCTGGCACTTGGGAGCCAGCACAAAGGAAGGTCCCGAATGTCACCCAGCCAAGAACAATGACATTTTCCAGCTCTGACCTCTCCTGTCATCTTCCAGTGGCACGGTGGTTGTTCTCTTTGTTCCTGGAAAAGGCCCCTTGCCTAACTGGTATCTGAATCCCACTCTCCTGAAGAGCACTCAGGCCTTTCGTGGCCATGTTTTATGGGAATGATACATCCTCGGCTCCCTGTAAATAGGGATACGCTTAGAATGTTTCCCCCTCTAATGTTGCTTCCAATTACTATGCTGGTGTGCTGTCTTTGGAACCTGGGAGAATACTGCCTTCTGTACTAAGGCTTGGGGCTGCAACCCAGCAGCGCTTTCTTCTACTATCTTCCTTTCTCCTTGCTCATCTCTCTTCCTTTCTTTCTCTTGTGTCTCTCTACCACTGTCCCTTTCCTTCTTTTATTTAGTCTCCTAAGAGCCAAATTTCACCAGGCTGGAAAAACCTGCCTCCTGACCCAGTTCTAGAGGCTGGTGCGGCTGCAGCGACCAACCCTGGGCGGGCCAGCCCCGCGGGGACTGCGGGTGAGCGTGACAGGGCTGCAGCTCAGGCCCTGGGTCATCTGTGAAAGAGACACGCACACTGGCCTCTGCTGTACGCTCTTCAGGGCTTGGTGCCATGCCAGCCTCTTTGAAACATCCTGTCACTTAGCCCATCAAAGCTTGACCTGGTTCTGCTTGTTGCCCAGTTTTATAATCAGGGAAATAGGGGCTCAGGTGGGATGAGTCATCTGCCCGAGGGACACAGCTGGGGAGGGCAGGGCTGAAGTTTGAACCCAGTGGGTTCTTGTAAATCCATGTTTTTTCCATCAAAATTTCTTCTTGCTTCCCCTTCACCTCCTACTCGGGGGAGATTAAGAAGGCAAAATCCCACCAGAAAGCCTGTGCCTGAATGGATGTATCTTGGCACCCCTGCTCTGGTTTCCTTGGCGTTATAGGCCTTGGGTTGATGGTGATGAGGAATAGAGGCTTTGTGGGTCTGGCTTCTCTCCTGCTGCCCATTTCAGTATTTGGGTGATTGTTGACAGGCTCCTCGGCATCTCTGAACTCGTGAAGTGGCTGTCATGAAAATACAGCATACAAGCAACCCTGAGTAAGTTATGACTTTAAAACAAATCATCATTCTTGCACTCTAGGTCAGAAGGTAGAGTTTACCTAGCAAGCATGCACGAAGCCCTGGGTTCCATCCCTAGAGCTGCATAAATGGACTGGGTAGTACACAAGCTCAGCAAGTGGGAGGTGGAGGATTGACAGTTCAGGGTCATCCTCAGCTACATAGTGAGTTCAAGGCTAGCCTGAGCTGCATGAAACTGTGCTTCAAAAAATATAAATAAAATAAAATAAAATAAAATATAATCTTTCTTCATTTACTGGAGATACACCAAGGATCAAATGTGTCCCAAATCTGGCAAGAGCAGATGGTGTGTGTGCGTGTGCATGTGCGCGTGCGCGTGCGCGCGCGCGTGTGTGTGTGTGTGTGTGTGTGTGTGTGTGTAGTGGTTTCTCCCATTGCTGCTGCTTTTCGTCCCTTAGTCTTTCTCATCTTACCATATTTCATTCTGTTGGTAGTAGACGATGGTAATAACTGTCATTGGAATGAGGTAACTTCTATTTAAGTAAGCAAACAAGCCATCTCCATGGGATGCATATGGTAGAGATGTGGGCATGGTGCTGGGCTTGTTCCCATCATGCTGTCTTCTGCCCACGGGCCCCCCTCCCTGTTCTGCCCACCCACCTTTTCCTTATGGTGCAATCATATGCATCTGTCTGCCTACTGAGCTTCTCTGAGTGAAAGCATGCTGGAACCTGAGTGGTTTGCCTGGTCAGTGGTGTATGGACCCATGTGTGTTGGTGAGTGGGGACCACTACTCCAGCTGTCACCCTTGACTATGTAAACAGTGGCACCCATAGCCATATGAGGGAATGAAGCTGTCCCCTTGCTCCTTCTTTCTCTTTCTTGCTGTGGCCTTGGGTGTGATCCTGGCTTGAGACCTCCCTCAGGCAGCAGTCTGAGACTCTCCAAACATACGAGCTGTGAGCCTGGCATCCTGATTTTTGGCTGTCCCCCGCATCCTGAGTTCTGGCCCTGGGACCAGAAAGTGCTGAATTATGGTGCTTACTTGGCTCTGTAAATGAGATATTGTCAGAGGGCCCCAGGGCCTTTGCTGTAAGTGGTCCATGCCCCTTGATAGCTAAAGTCTTATTGCCTGGCTTTGGCAGGAATGTCACATAGCTCTTGTCCCTGGGCATGCAGAATCTGCCTCCAAGTGCTTGTGACATGGCAGAGGGGATTCCCAGAGGTGTTCAGGGAGCCTTGGGCAAAGAGGCACAGTTGCTCTGGGGCTCATATGCAGCCATGATGGAGGTCAAAGACCTTAATAAACTCATTTCCTCTACCTTAAAACACGATGTTGCTAGGTCCTGGAGGGTCATATGTGTACATGCACACATCTGTGTATTCACATGTGCATGTTGTATGTGCACATGTCTGTATTTGTAGGGAGACCATGTAAAAGACATATATGTACACTATAGTATGATCCAAGCTCCAAATACAAAATTTAAATACTTGATGGTTTTGAATCAGTTAAGGGTCAGCTCTGCTCTCCTATGTAATAGGAACAGCAAGATTGTGCAGAACAAGAATGGGATAGGTTTTTGCCTTTGGGTTCTTGGCTAGGCATCCTGGTGTCTCTTGCAGGAGTGGAGGTAGAGCAGTGGGCTTAGCATGGAGGTTCCAGCTTCCTCACCCATGCAGCAAGAGGTATAGGTTCTGCTGAGGTAACTGGAAGGAAGCAGCATGGCCTGATAGGAAGGACCAGACTTGGGGTCAGAGGCCCTGGTGTAAACCACTGCTTGCTGAACAATGAAGAGCAGTGGACGATAGCAAATAAAAAGGAGTCATGTCCAATAGGTGACCATTTTTAAGCCTCAAAATGATAACCTTACATAGTTCTCCAGGTAATGGCTCACCCACTATATGACCCGCTAGAACCATTTAAAAAGCCTTTTGAAAACAGAGTTTTGAAAGTGCATATCATCCATTAACAACCCTATCATCTTGCAGGCTCCTCCTCTGCCGAGTCTGCTAATTTCACTTCCCTTTTCCAGGCTCTTGCTACACCCATCCAGCAGCCGGCCTTTCTTCCTTCTTCCAGAAGGCCATCCTAAGGGTAGCACATGGCAATCCAAGTCTTGATGGCCTTGTCATGATTACCACTTGTTTTAAAAAGCTCAAGCAGAAAAAAATCCCTCTCCCAACATTTCCAGGGGGCCAAGGGCTTCAAAGGAGAGAGGAAGAAGTATTTCAGAGGTTCAAGATTCACAGAGGGAGCTTTTAGGACTCCATTTTGTAGGAGGTGGTTAAAGTTTTATCAGAGCTGGGATGGTGATCCAGGAATGTCTATGCTGTTCTCTCTCTTCTCCTTTGTTGCTGATGAAATAGAAGAGATAGGAGAGTAAGGAGGGAGAGAGGTCAATGTCTGCACAGTTCCTCTGGGCCATGGCAACATCTACAACTTACAGAGCAAGTTTGTAAGGTGCCAAACATTTCTCTACTGGTCCTGGCATAGTCCTTCAGACTTCCTCCCTGGGAGTCCAACAGGACAAAAGTGATCATAAAGTGACTGTGTTCCTGCATGACCCTCGATATCTTGTTGCTTCTCAGGGCCCTAAACATCCTTTGCTATGGTTAATAATCTGGAGACAAACCTTAGGAATGTCTTCTGGGCCACAGACGAGTCTCCTGCTCTTCTAAGGGTCACAGTCTTGGAGCTGTCTTTATTCCCACCATAGCACACATGCTCATGGTGTCTCAGTCTGGCCTGGTACTCCTCACCCCATGTATCTATTTGCTCATTGATAAAGCTGTATTCATTAGCAACATGCTTCAGAGCAGGCAACTTTCTAGAATCTGGGAGTAGATCGTGCGGCAGACTCATAGGCACTCGTAGTACTGTTGGGTAGCCTTCCTCAGAACCCTTTTTGCTTAGCTCTGTTCAGGGCTCACGGGTGGCTATGTTGCCAGCTGCCCCTGCCCTGGATGAGCAGGAGGGCCTAGCTTCCCTCTCTTACTAACCCAACCAGGTAGTGAGGTGTGGTAGTCTGTATTTGAAGATATGTATACTTCACAGAAGAGAATAGAAGATTAAGATGTTTGTGATGTGAGATCCAGAGGGATCTATAGATGAGGAAGACATCCTGTGTTTTTCTTTTTCTAGAAGCATCCACCATGGCCCTTCTACCCCATTAATCTTCTCCAGTAAGCAAAGCATTGGGCTCAGGAATCTTTGTGCGTCAAGGGTTAATGGTTAGACAATGAGGAGGAATCCAAAAGCCAGCACATTTTGCTGAACTGGGCAGTCACCGCTGGAGAGAAGCCAAGCATCCCTGGCAGAGTGAGCATCAGGGCTGCTCTGACCTGTTGTACATAACACAGATCCCGCCCCAGTGCCCCGCATCACACCCAGGCTCACAGCAGGCACCTGCCACTGGCAGAAGCACAGCATAGGGAGGGTGGTGAATAGATGAGCAGAGCCTGGCATAATGAGGGAGGGCACAGACCAGCCGGTTCTAGAAGGGGAAGTGGCTCAGCAAAAGCAGAAGCTGCTTGTGTGCCAGACAGCAAGCCCATGGGCCTCAGAAGAGAACTCTCTGGGCAGGCACCCTGCGGCAGCTGCAGAAGTCGCTTTGGTTCTGGAAGGCTGTGTTCCCGGCTACCACAGGAAGATTTCTGGCTTTATTATGGTAACCAACATGTGCTACAGTCTGTTTCCCCAGATTTGGCTTTGTTTGGCTTTCCATGTTTCTCCCCTCGGCCAGTGAAAGAAACCTTACATGCCAGTTGTCTCAGTGTTGAGGATGTAAGTGGCTCCCTTTCAGCTGACATTCAGACGCAGAGAAAGCAAGGTAATTAACACACTGCTGAAGAAAAGAGTCTGCTCTTGCGGCTGCCAACTGAGGGCTTCCCCTCTGTATTGACAGACTTTGCTTCCAACAGCGTTATCAGAAACCAAAAGGGAAAACTGGTCTTCATCATCTCCCTTAACCTCCCTGGCATGAGACAAAACTAAACTCAGTGACTTGGCTCCTAAGGAATGACACTTAAAATTGACCTCTGACCTTCTCACACATAAGTGTAACACACATACCGATGTGAACACTCACCCCTGTCCACTCCACCTGTCCCTGCCCTGCCCCCTCACAAAACACCTCAGTGACTTGAACTGATTTACCCTAGCATTGTCTTTGGCCTCTACATTCTCCCCTAGCACTCAGTTTTGAGTGAGGTAGAGCAGTGGCAGAGCCAGTTGAAGGAACATCTTTCTTCTGACACATGCTAAAGGAGGTGGTGGAGACAAGAGCAGGATTTCAGAGTCTCCCATCTGACTCAAATCCAGGCTCAGGATTCCTCTGCTTGGTGTGAGTCTAGGCCCATTTACCTAGTAGGGTGGGTGACTTTTCTTGATCTGTGGTTTTCCATCTCTGGCAGGATAAATTACCACCAATCTTGGGCTCTTCTGAGATAGAGCCTAGAACAAGTTCCCCTTTGCCTGATGCTCCCTCCTTCTCTCCCCAGGGAATATGGCATCCACTGGCTAGTTTCTTTGTAACTTCAATAAAACAGGCACACTTCACCCCATCTTTTAGTACAGGGTGCCCCTGTGGGCAGGTTTTCCTTCCCAGGAAGTTTCCGGAATGCTGAATTAGGAGTAAAGGTGAAAGTCTCTAGCCAAGGTCTCCAGGAGGTTGTCGGAAATGCCTGGAGTGAATATGCAGCGACATGGCTCCCCACCTTTGTCCTGCGTCATTCTGTAGACCCTTCACTGTCATTGCCTGACCCTCACACCCCTGCAGCGCTCATGTTTCCTATGCGCGAGTCCCACAGTCCAAGAGAGACTCTAACAGCCACTCTTACAGCATGTTCTGGAAATTGGTAGGTAGCAGGGTGGAGTGAAACAGCCCAAATGAAGCCCCTCAGATTACAGCTGTCAAGGTAAAATCACAACCCTCACCTCAAAGGGGATAAGAGGAAGTTTATTCTGGAGCCAGACAGAAGTTAACATGGCCTGGGAACGCAGATTCAGGTCACCCCAAATTCCATGTTGTAACAGTTCGATGAAGCTTTTGTAGTAACAGAGCAAAAACAGTCATAACAGGGCACTTCTCAAGCACGTTGGTGGGGACATCAGGTAGGCCAGTTATAGCAAGGTTGGGGAAGCTCTGCTATAGGCCTCAGAGGCTGCCTGATAACATTCTCTACCTTGGTAGAATTAGTGGTCTGTTAAGTTAGTGCATTCCAAGGAATTTTGCCTGTTAATCACAAGGATGTTAGGTCAGACACAGGGATGGGCAAGGAATGGCCAGGGGACTGAAGATCACCAAAGATGAACTGCAGCTGGACTCTGGGCCTTCAACATTTCAAGCTTTCTGCCATCATTGAAGGTCTAATCAGATCAGCCTGGCAGAATGCTCAGGCTGGCAGTGTGGCATCTTTCTGGGAACCTTTGTTCACACAACCACTCAGCAATGACAAATGTTGGGGGAATTGTGTCACCCTAAAAGATACATGGATATCCTAGCCTCAAATTCTTCAGAGTATGCCTTAGAAGGCACAGCCACTGTGGATACAGTGAGTGAATGTGATAAGCCTTTAATCCACTGTGACTGACATCTTTACAAGGAGAGGAAGAGGTGGACACCAAAAAACTGAGAAAGACCGGAGCACATGTGTGACGACAAAGGTAGAGAGCCAGAGGTTCTCAGGAGGGAAGAGAAACCAGAATGGAGTTTCCCTACAAGATTCAAAGGCAGGTGGCTCTCTGCAAACCTCCATCTTGGACTTTTGACCTTGAGAACTGCAAGGCAATATATTGCTATGGTTTTATGTTCTGCCCCGATTGTGGGGTTCAGTTCCAGCACGAATGCAGCAGGGGCAGTTGCTTTTCACAGTCTGCCTGTGTTCCTAGGTCCCCCAGACCTGGAGACTAGCAAAGGCCTGAGGAAAGTGAGGCACAGAAAGTCTTGACTATAGATTTCCCTATAGTCGTTTTGTGTATCTCAGACTCTCACAGAAGGGAAGGGCCAGGTATCAGGGAGATGGAGAGCTTTGCCATCCCTGAAACCTGTTCCTAGACACCTCACCTCTCTATCCCTGCAGTGTGTCCAGGTATGGGAGGTCCTGCTCCTTTCCTCGTCTAACACCCAAGATGACCTGAACAGTAAGTACTTCATATTTATTCAGAGGACCAAGAGGAACTGTGGGAGCAGTAAGCTTTGGTCAGCAGCCTTGCCTGGACCCACTCTGTGTACACTAGCCACTTCTCTCTACTGGTTTGTTCTGGAGAGTTGGCCACTTGAGTTGTGAAAGTCAAATGAGATGGTGTATATTAACTAAATCCTATCTTAACATTTTTTTAATTTTTATTTTTTTATATTAATTACAGTTTTCAATCTTAACTTTTAAAGTTATCTGTTATACTTGCTTTTGTTTTCTCATTTCTAGTTACATCCAAAGACATTCAGAATCAGTCTGTGCTTTTGTATAGAAATGCTCAATGATGGGTAAAATGAAAAAAAAAAAAGAAAAGAAAAGAAAAAGTAAAAAGGAAGAAATTTATTTCTGGAGCCTTTGATTCACTGCCAACCCTCCATCCCCTCACAACTTTGTGTTGCCTTTATAACCCACCAAGACCAATTTGCATTGTCCATAGCATTGCGAGTGTTGGGCCATCCACTGACATGGTTGACCAACCAGGCCCATACCCTTAAAGACTCGTCCTCCCCCCAGAAGCCATAACTGCCTGTAGCTCCTCTCCTACGAGTGAAGGTTCCTGATCCCTTACGCTGCTCCAGACTGCAGAGCTGACTGTGTTGGTCTTGTGAAGGGCTTATAAAAGACAATGGCAGCTCTGTGAGTTGATGCAGAAGGCATTGTTTCATTCCTATCCGGCCTGATCTCTGACTCTTAAAATCTTCCTGCTTTCTCTTATTCAGTTGTCCCTGAGTTTGGGGCTTGGGGAAGAGGAGGTATGTAGATTTCCTATTTGTGGTTGACCTCTCCATTGACAACACATTCTCTTTGAAGAGTTCCTACACTGCATGTTTAAGGGGTCCTGGGTAAAGGTAACTGCTTAAACAGGTCTATTGAAGAATGGCTCTGATACGTAGTGCTTGCTGACTGCTGTGGTGTAAATCCTCCCTGTGGCAGAGTGCAGCATGATTCCAGTTCATGGAGCCAGGAAAAGATGCTTTTAGATACCAGAAGCCTGTGCTGGCCTCCAGCTCCTCTCTGCCTGGAGTCAGCCACAGAGGTGTGACCTCTTGGCTTGATAAGACAGAGGAATGAAGCATATTGTATGAGAAATAGGCGAGGCAATGCCTAGGCAAGAAGGGTGGGCCTGGGGTGTGGCTGGGCCAATCCCTAGCACTAAAGAACTTGGATTTCTCAGGACTGGCTCAACCTCACATTTTCAGAGAGTGAAGCAAGTCCCAGGAGAGAGTCAAAAGGGGGCCAGGACATAAGGGAGACAGCCTTAGTTGGATGCTTTGTAGGGAACTCAGGCTCCAAGGGCCCATGTGGAGGATAAACTATTGGATTGGGAGATTGGCGATAAGAGCTAGAAAAGGTGACTTGAGCAAGAGAAACAGAGGACTCAGGAGGGATGAGGAATGTCAGCCGGGGGTGATTCTCTTTACTTGGGTTTTTATCCCTGTCCAGCCCATCTCGCCTTAGCTTACTGCCCGCCCCAGAGTTTTCTGCTCCTGGACAGAGGAAGACCCAGCAGCTCAGGGGCTCCTTTTGGATGCCTGGCCTTGGAGGAGTGTTGCTGCCAACAGCTGCTCAGCTGAATGGACCAGCTGCATGGCTGCTGCTATGTGCCCACAGTGACACTAGAGTTCCAGAGACTAGGCTTAAGGACACTGTCTTCAATGCCCTGGTGTTTTCACAGAGAGATTCCAAAACCATTTCACACGGTTGCTTCCCTCCTGAGCATCATCCCTGTAGGCTCTGCACACTGCAGCCAGAGCACTTCAGGGTGGCTTGTCTTCTGTCCTTGGCTGCTATGAGGCCGGAGGGACAGGGACTTGTTGTCTGCACATGCCTGAGGGTGACTGAGCCTTCTGTCACCTGCCCCTGGATGAGCAAGAAAGGGACGCAAAGTTTCATCTGTCCTCAACCACTGCAGAGAGCAGAGGTCTGGGTCAAGATATTTTAACTGGGCCTGATTCTTCAGACAGCTGATTCCAAATGAATTTATCTTCTTCATTTAATTGAGAATTAATTGATCTAATAAAGTTGTCTCAGTTCCAGCTTAACTTTCCTTGGGAGCCTCCTCTCTACCTCCCACCAGTGTGGCTAGAGAGAGATGAGATGGGACCAGCATTTCAAATACACTGCTGTGGGAACAAAAGCCTCAGGCAAAAATTTATTCATCCTGTTTGGAAACACGCCAGTAAGATAGTGGCTCAACTTTACTCCACAAGTTAGCTTCTTTTTGGAGGAGTGAATGATTTATTAAACTCTGGGGGAAATAACAAAGTAACAGCTTTGAAAAGCATAGCAACAGCTAGAGCCATGGGATAGCTGAGCCAGACTGGTAATGGCCCCATGCCATGTTCTTTGAGAATGGTGGGTCCAGATCCTGCAGAAACTCTAGAGCTTAAAGGAGGCATCTGATGGGCAGAATCCTTGGGAGCTTGCAAACTGAAACACAGCCCTGCTGTACACCAGCTTTCTGAGTTATCACAGGCTTCAGGCATGTGGGCCCCAGAATCTTCATTGTGTTACTATAAGCATATGTATCCATGCCCAGAGTGCTGTGAACTCCTATAGATGTGGATACCTGTGTTGGTCTGAAGTCCAAAGAGCTTGCCCATTGTTTTTAAATGCCTGTGTACTGGCTGCAAGGCTGCATGAACACTAGACCAACAAATGGGCCAGGTCAGTGCAAAACATTCTCTAGGAGGGATGGAGTACACTTGGACTGTGAAGGGAAGCCCCTAATTCACATGTTTCAACCTATATTCTCAAGGCTGGAGCTGCTTAGAGACAGTATTATTGGTTATTAATATATGTTGATTTATCTTTTATTTAAACAGTGGCTATTCCTAAACCATCTGTATACTCAAATCACCACACAGAGACTAGGATTTATTTAATTAACCTAGAGCACAATGCTGAGCAATAGTTACTCCATCCTAAACCTCCAAGCCCACGTAGTTTCCTCCCATTCAGATTTTGCACATTATACTTGCTTTTAGTCATTATCTGAAGTCCAGTCCATTTCTCCTTGTGGTTCCAAGTCCTCTTCTGCTGATCAGTGTTCTCCTATCCTCCCCGACTCTCTTCTCCTCCCCTCCGGACCAGGATGTCCCACCCTATTCTCTCCATTGCACAGCACTGGTTGTTTTATTGAAAATACAGAGAACAAATGGTGGCATGTTTACACAAACTTGAGACAGGTGATTCTTAGAATAAACATCACAATGCAATGTCTGGATTGAAACCAGATAGTGGGGTAGAGAAATCAGCATTTGAATGAACAATGGTAAATTGTATACATTCCATAAGAACATTATACCAACAAGAGAGTTTGACAGCTAAGGTGCATCTAAGCAAGATTTAAGTCATTGCTGGAAGTATCTTCTTCCCTCCCCTGCCTGTATCATCCTTGATCCCACACTGCCATCTTAGCCACCATCACTACCATTTCTGTCTGCTATTACTGATGTCATTATTCATCATCATCATTACCGACCATCACCATTATCATTACCGACCTTCACCACCATCATCACAATCATCACTCACTATGATCAGCATCATTATATACCTTTTATATCATTATCAACTTTCGCCATCATTATCCACCTTCATTTCACCATGGTCATCATTATCCATTATCATCATTACTACCCATGATCACCATCACTACCTACTGTCATCCACCGTTATTATGCACCATCTCCACCATCATCACTTACCATTACCACTACCATCATCATCCACATTTCCCATCACTCCCTGGGCACACCTCAAAGGTAGCTCAGCAGGGCTGGTAGCAGGCTTCTGGGGGCCCAGAGCCCATTCTCCCTCTGAGCCCATCATCCCTGAGGGCTGCCACTCAGCTACTGCGGTGATTTGAATGAGAATGTCCCTCATAGGCTCATATATTTGAATCCTTAGTCAACAGGGAATGAAACTGTTTGAAAGAATTAAGAAGTGTAGCCTTGTTGGAGGAAGTGTATCACTGAGGGAGGGTTCAAAAGCCCCTGCCAGGCCCTGTGTGTATCTCCTGCTCTCTCTACTGTGGATCATGATGTAGAACTCTTGGCTTCTTCTCCAACACCGTTTCTGCCTGTGAGCCACCATGCTCCCCACCTGATGATAATGGAGTAACCTCTGAAGCTGTACGCAATCCACTAGTTAAATGCTTTCTTCTATAAGAGTTGACTTGGTCATGGTGTCTCTTCACAGCAATAGAACAGTGACTAAGACAGCTACCGTATCAGCTGTTGCCCTGACATGGCTCTCAGTAGCTAGGAGATGAATCTGCCTCTACTAGCAGGTGACCTAAATAATGTCTTTCTAAAATTTACCTCTGTAATTACAGATATAATGCAAAATATAATGCTTGCAAGGCCTGACACACAGGTTCAGGTTCAGGTCTCTTCTGACAGTGTTCCAGCTAGCAGCTCAAGCCTCCACATGCCTGTCAGAAGGAAATCAAGTCTTCCTTACATGATTCTCTCAGAATCCTGGGGACATAGGTGCAGCCCTGCTGCCTAGAGCTGCCAGGCTCAGTTTCCTCTGCTGTGGCTTCCTGGCCAGATAGTGTCAGCAGGGAAGGGAGGCTATGTTGAGCTGTCTAGCCAGGTTCCTTTCAGGCTCTGTGAAGGCTTCTCTCTCGTGGGTCAGTGATGTTGTGGGTGAGTTTGGCCTTAGCACCCAGAGGTCACAAATGGTGCAGGCTAGAGTTCTGGATCACAAATAAAAATCAGATGCTCAGAGACTTCTTGTGCTGGTGGATCCCAAAGCCAGGGACAGCATTTCTTTAAACCTTGCTGAGTGAGCAGCTCTTTTAGGGGACACAATAGCAGGCTTCCAACCATGATTATTTCCAACAATGTGTCAGCAACTTGTGGGAGGGCAAGCAGGATGGCTCACATATGTTTGCCAAGTAAGAAGAGAGAGCTAGTAGGTTTGTGGACAGACATTATAGCCTAGGTGGAGAAACTGAGGCCCAAAGAGATCAGGCAAGGATAGGTGACAGGAACCATGGATGGCTCCTGAGATGCTTGCCAGATGCCACCTGCTTTGCTGTCCTTTGTTACTTGATTTCTTCATCCTTTGGATCTTCCTCCTGTCTTCTGGTTGATGTCTGTTATTCGCTCATGAGAGAAATATCACTTCTTTTCTAATTCTAAAAAAAAAAATCTTTCTGTGTAAGACTTGAAGCTAGCACGCTTGGATTTGGGGACAGCAAAGGCACAGTGTGTTCCCCTCTAGACTAGGAAGGACTGATTGGTGCTCTGTGGCCAGTAAGTCTGATAGGACACACCCAGGAAACTTGAGAAGAGGGTGATAGGCTGAGACTACTCAGCCAGGGTGCTGAGGGGACTGCAGGAGGCAGAGGGGCTAAGCCAGGCAGGGCCACTCCTGCCCAGTTCCAAGGTGCCCCAGGTCGTTGTGCAGTCTCCTTTGTAGCCGCAAAAGTGTGCACAGCCAGAGCAGCTGCTGCTAGCATTGCTAGCATTCTTCTGGCTGCGGATCTGCGTTACCATCATTACCTTTAGAAGCAGAGGGACCACCATGAGTAAAGACGAGACTAGACTGGAGCGCCTCTCCTGTTCCTCCTGTCTCCGCATAGTGCTCCCTGCTCCTTCTGCCTCCGTACAGCCTTGAGTGCTCCCAGCCACGTGTTCCCTCTCCGCCTGTCCAGCCATGGGAGTCTCT
Source organism: Pachyuromys duprasi (assembly GCA_028658305.1). Taxonomy (NCBI): domain Eukaryota; kingdom Metazoa; phylum Chordata; class Mammalia; order Rodentia; family Muridae; genus Pachyuromys; species Pachyuromys duprasi. The sequence continues at coordinate 58,952,252 of CM053763.1, read as the reverse complement.
CCTCTGCCTGGTGGACTCTGCTACCTTCTCCTCTGGAGCTGTCCACTTTCTTTTTCCCACAGTTATTCCCTGTCTACTTTCCCTCTTTTTCTCTTCCTTGTCCTCTGAATTATCCCCACAAAATTAAAGGTCATCTCAAAATATTTGTGATTTTATTTTAAGAAACTGAACTTTCTCTTAATTAAAAATACCAGACCTAACCAATTTTCTTCCATTGTGGTGAATCAGGGTCGACTGGTGCCTTGGGTCTGACTCACTCTGCCCTGCTGTGACCCCCAGCGTATCACATAGCATCGATCTGCTGTGATGTCTGTCAACTAGGGGAGATAGGCTAGGTGGGCTCCATGTAGTCTTACGTTTTTCATGGATGTCTACAGCCCAGGCTAGTGAAACCTACATTCCTCCTGCCTCAGCCACAGGGCCCAGAAGTGCTTTAAAGCCAAAGACACATGTGGTTGAATTTAAAGAGAACCCTCAGAAAAATGCTGGCCATTGGACAGGACAGCCCCTGTGTGTGGTGTTTGCAAACTTGCCTGAGCTGAACCCTTTGGTGTTGCTCCCCAGCTCTCCTTCTACCCCTGTATCTCCTCAGAGTTCTACGCGGACTTGCTGCACTATTAAGTCAAGTAGTTAGTTGTTACGTGAAGACTGTAAATGAGTTTAACTTAGAGGGTGTAGTTGAACGGGTACTGACTTACAGTCAGGCAGTTGGCTGGACTACAGGAGGCTCAGATAGAAATGAGAAGTGAGCTAGAGAGAGCGTTAGTGGATCTCAGCTATGCGTGCCTCACTTGAGTATGACCTCAGCAGTCAGCAGCCATCATTGGCTGCTACTCAGCTAATCTATATTTTCTTTAAAAATCACATACTCTTCAAGTGTTCAGTTTGTTTCTATAGCATCTTAGTCCATGTTTTGTTACTATAACAGAATGCCCAAGATTGATTACATCTGAATTACAAAATTATCAATGACTATAAAGAAAAGAAACTTTCTTATGGTCTTGGGAGTTGGGAAGTTCTGAGGCCAAGCAACTACATCTAGGGATGGCTTTTTTACTGGTAGGCACACTACCATGTCCTGAGGACATTAAGTCTGGCCAAACATTCCAAAGAGCCATACCCACTCCCACTCACTGCAACCCACTCATCCACTGAGAAGATTAATTCATTCACTGAGCAGAGCCTTCTCTTCATAACCCCCTTTGTCCTGGCCAGCTTTATGTCAATTTGACACAAGGTAAAGTCCTCTGAGAGGAAGCTGCCTTGATTGAGAAAATGCCTCCAGAAGATAGGGTTGAAAAAGCCTATACAACATTTTTTAAAATTAGTTATTGAGGGGGATGGCCCAGTCCATTGTGGGTGATGCCACCACTGGATGATGGTCCAAGGTTCTATAAACAAGCAGGCTGAGCAAGCCATGATGAACAAGCCAGTAAGCAGCATCTCTCTATGGCTTCTTCATCAGCTCCTGTCTTCAGGTTCCTACCAAGTTTGAGTTCCTGTCCTGACTTCCTCCAATGAAGAACAGTGACATGGACACATAAGCCAAAAAACAAACCCTTTTCTCCCCACCTTGCTCTTGGTCATGGTGTTTCACCACAGAAAAAGTACTCCTAACTAGGATACCCTTCAAAGGACCTACCTCCAAATACCAGGAACATAGGATCCCTTCGGGATATCAAATGGCTAAAACGAGATTCTGGGAGACAGACTCTCAGGCCACTATACTAAGGTGACAGTTTATGGAGGAACACAAGATGCAGAGGACTCCTCAGACTAGATTTAGTTAACAAAAAGCCAGTAGAAGAGGGTGATGAACCCTCAAGACCAGGCCGTGTACCCCACATTGATATCCAGTCCAAGGGGTATGACCTGACCATGTTAGAGGACCTACCCGCACACTCCCTTCTGCACCCCCCTCGAACTGCATCCACATAGGAGGCAAGAAGTTGGTTGGAGTGGCACAGTGGCTCACATTGGTTCCTATAATTGCACACTCACGTACATGTACCACACACAACAAACATACACAGATATCATGGAGAGTGATAGAGAAAGGTACTGACATTAACCTCCAGCTTCTATAGTCAGGAGATCACACACATGCACACACAAACACACATGTGCATGCACACAAACTATAGAGTTCTGGGTGCGTTAACCCAGTGTGACATGCCTTGGGTCCTGTGTGTTTCCAAAATTAGACTTGTTTGTTGGTATTTCAGCTTGGGTACACTGGTCCTTGGGACATGCCTGTGGCTTCTGTGTTTGGCAGAATCCCATCCTGGGATGTCTCCCTTCTTGGTTGTACCTAACCTGAAAGTGACAAGGCTGCCCTTCATGGGACAGGTTCTGTTTTCATCATTGAGCATGCCTGGCTGTCTTGTCTCACAGTGTCCCCAGCAACCCCTGGCAGCAGCTCCCAGCCTGGGTACCCTTGGTACCCAGGGAGCCTGGCAAGTACCAGAAGTGTGTTAACCCAGACCAGAAACAATCCATGGGGAACAATCCCTGCATTAGGATTCAGAACCACGAGCCATAAGTCTGTCTGTGCAATGACAGTAAGCCATGGCAATTTAAAAATGCATCTGGACTGGAGGAGGGTGAGGTGCCCACTCTTGGAAGTGGGCCACAAGGGCAGCCACACATTTCATCATGGTTTTAAAGAGGAGCAGTTATCCTGGACCAAGGTGCTATCAAATTATAAACAGCCGTGGTGGCTGCTGTTGCAGAAGGGGATGGAAATAAACCTATTTTGGATTCCTGTCCTGCAGCTGGGGCAGCTTGACCTCAGAGTGGACAGATAGATGAAGCACTCTGCTCACACACCACAGACCTAATTTTGGCATGTTTGACCAGCTGTGGACAGAGTCAAGGGTGATGCTGTAGAAGGGGAAGGAGGGGACTAGGGCTGCCCCTTAGTTGGCAGGGTGCTCCCTAACATGCACAAAGCTCTGGTTCTATTGCCACATGTGGTGGTACATGCTTGTAATCCCAGCCTAGGAGGTATAAGCAGAAGACCCTCAGATACTTAGGAATTCAAGGGTAGTCTGGGATACAAGGTAGGAGGGAGAGAGGGGGAGAGGAAGGTCTGATTTGTCAGAAACTTTCTAAGAATCTATGGTTGCAGATTAAAACACTCCCCACCCCCAAGATACTAAGTCCCACCCTCAGTCACCTGAATGTAGCCTTACTTGAAAGTGATATAACTAGTTAAGTACATGGTCCTAACTCAGTCAGACTGCTGTTCTTATAAAAGGAGGACTTGGGGTGAGGAGGTAGCTCTGTGGTTAGAAGCATGTCTAAACTAAGGTTTTTATTGCTGTGAAGAGCCTCTATGACCACGGCAACACTTATAAAGGAAAGCATTTAATAGGGGCTGGCTTCCAGTTCAGAGGTCTAGTCCATTGTCATGGTGGGAGGCATGGCAGCGTGCAGGCAGACATGGTGCTGGAGAAGGAGCTGAGAGGTCTGCACCTCGATCTACAGACAGCAGAAGGAGACTGTGTGCCCACACTGGGTGTAGTTTGAGCATATAGGACCTTACAGCCCACCCCCACAGCGACACACCTACTCTAACAAAGGCACACCTCCTAATAGTACCACTCGATATGGGCCAAGCATTCAAACACGTGAGTCTATTGGGCCAATCCTGTTCAAACCACCACAAAGCATGTGCTTTGCAAGCTTGTGGACCTGAGTTGGAATCCCAGCACTACTTACAAAGTTAGACAAGGGGCTGCAAAGATGGCTTACCAATTAGAGCACTGACTGCTCTTCCAGAGGACCCAGGTTTGATTCCCAGCACACACATAGTGGTTTCCAACAGTCTTGACTCTAGTTCTAGGGGATCGGATGCTCTTTTCTGGTCTCTGTAGGCACCAGGCATGAAAGTGATACACATATATACATACATATAGGCAAAACACCCATGCACATAAAATAAAAATTTTTAAAGTTGGGCACGGCCATGCACTAACCCCAGTGCTGTGAAGGATGGAAACAAGAGGATTTCTGGGTTTTCCTGGGGTCCCAGTTTCCATGAAAGACCCTGTCTCAAGAGAATAAGACAGAGATTGTGACAGACAGGGTACTTCTGTCCTCCTCTGGCCTCTGTATACATTTATGTATAACACACATACACACACACACCCCACGGGGATCTGGGCACAGACCCTCACAGAGGGTGATGACATGTGAAGATGAAGGCTGAGTGAGACTAGGGGATGGGCATCTTAGGTCCTCTTCTTGGCAGGGTGATTAGCTGCCTGCGCTCTCAAAGATGGAGGGTTTCCTGGGTTGTGGGGCTTTTTGTGTTATCCCAGGACTATCCAGAACAAACCACCTCACCGGCCATGCTCAGCGCTGGCCAGGAGCTGCTGTTTGCTCCAAGCTTGCTGTGTTGTTTGGAGGCCCTTTGGGACAGGAAAGGGAGTGCAGGGGTCTTAGGGCAGGAAGGAAGCGTGACCTTGCTGATGATGACAGGAGCTTGAAACACCTTGTCTGTGATGCTGGAAAAGCCCTCACCTAAGTGTTTGTTCCAATGAAAAGGACACACTGAACAAACACCCAGCTTCAAGTGGGAAGGCAACCAAGGGTGGCGGCAGGCTGTGGGACAAACAGCTAGGGAGTTTCCTGTCTCTCTAAAATGTGGCCCCTGTGTAATCTGTGTTTCTCCTGCTGAGGCAAAGCCATTGTCCTTCTCAAGCTCTGGTTGGCCAGAGAGCCTGGTGCGTAAGAACTATCCCTGATGTACTTTTGAGTTAGATCCAGCTGAGAGGAAGCACACAGCAGCTGTGGGGCTCCAGGAATGGAAGGTTATGTGTGTTTATGAAAAGGTCACCTTTGTCACATTGTTTTAAAGATATTTTGTAGCTGGGTAGCCAGCCAGGTATGGTGGTGCACCTGTGATTGCAGCAGCAGAGATACTGAGATGGGAGGACCATTGCCTTCCAGACTAGTACCAGTTGTAGAGTAGGATCCTGTCTCCAAAACAAAAATCAAAACATTAATCTGGGTACATGGCTTTCCCTCATAACAGGTTACCTCAAGTTCATAAGGATTCAAATAAAGATAGGTGGGGGAAATAGTGAGGATGAGCTGAGGTACCTGCAGCAACAAAAGACCCCAAGTGCTTGATGGGAAGCAATGGGCAGACTTTTGGGCTGTTTGTGACAATGTCTGTCTTTGGTAGCCTAGGCTAGCTTTGAATTTGATCTAGCCAAGGATAACCTTGAATTCTTGATCTTCTTGCTTCTACCTCCTAAGTGCTGTAACTACAGTCAGGAGCCACAGACTTCTCTCTTGTACTAATGGCCTTGCCCCAGGTCTTGTTTATTTTGGGAACCCCAGACTGAAGGATCAGCCTCTGCTTGGATCTGTGCTGTGACAGAGACAAGAAAAGGGTATCAGGCACATGACAGGTTTTCTTGAATAAAATTATTTTTAATTTAAATTTTATTTTACATACATGAATGTTTTGCCTGAATGTGTGTACAGTGCCTGAAGAGGCCAGGAAAGAGTGTAGAATCCCCTGGGACTGGAGTTATAGACAGTTGTGGGCCACCATGTGGGTGTTGGGAATCAAACCTAGGTCCTTTGGGAGAGCGGCCAGTGATTTTAAGCATCTCTCCAGTCCCAAGACAGTTCTTATGGCTCTGCTGGGAAGCAGCACACACTGCTTCCAGGCCAGGCTAGCTGCATGGCCAATCATGATCACCACAGGGAGGTGATCATGGCCCATCATGGCTTAATGCACTTTAGCCACCGGGTAGGAATTCTCTGCACTTACCATCAGCCAATCTGATGACCTCATATATTATCTTCAGTATTGTTCCCAAGCAATGCTGGGAATCCAGGGACTATGAACCAGTCACAAATGTCTCCTCAAACTGGGATGTCAGTATTGGGGTGAGGCTCAGTTAGCATAGTGCTTGCTCAGCATCCACAAGGCCCTGGGTTCTGTCCTCAGCACTGAATAAAACTTCCTCAAGCATTATTGAGGGAGAGGCAAGAGGACCAGCAGTAAAAGATCATTCTTGAGGATATGAGGAATTAGAAGCCATCCTGAACTAGCTGAAGATCCTAGTTTGAACAATCAAGGATGTTCAGGGAATCAGGATGACAGAGAGTAGAAACACAAGGAGAACAAAATGCAGCCTGAACTGGGATTCTTGACTGAAGCCAACCACTAAGCTTCCAGAGCTCAAGTAATCCCCACTGCTCTCGAATAACTAGAGTCCCATTCCTTCCTAAGAGAGAGGACAGATTTCTGACTTCCTCTTCCCTTAGAGCCCCTTCTGACCCTTCCCTGCTTCTCAGTGCAAGTGAGGTGGCTGAGCTGGAATCAGTGGGACTTCAGTAGGCAGAGCCCCAGAAGTTTGGATTTAGTAAGTTATCACGAGTGGGATCAATGTTTTGAACATGTTTACTTCTGGTTGAGCCACTACGGGTAGGTTTGAACTCCTTCAAGTTGGTACTCTCCAGAGCTGTTCTGGGCTCCTGTCTCTGGGCTTAGCCCAGGATGGGGATCCTAGAACCAGGATAAGGAGGGTTCCAGAAACAACCCGAGGCAGCCCATCTCTCCACCTCTGCACACACATCTCAACACCCCAGCCCACCCCCAGCACCCCCTGTACTGCCACAGGGCCCAGGTGACACGTGCAGTGACAACCTGCCACTTCCCAGAGAGAGATTTACTGTGGTGCCAGGCACTGGGTGAGTGCCCACAAATAGGTGTGTTCTGTAGCCTCTATTTGTAAGAAAGGTTGACTTCTGTATTATGGGCTTCTAACTCTGATGTTTTCTTGGGGGATGGCATGCAATCAACTCTTAGCAGCCGGGAAAAGCTTCTTTATAAAATGGCTAACCTGGTTTAAAAATCTCAGCCCATGTTTAATGTTGATTCAATTTTTGGAAAGAAGACTCACTATGGAATCTCTTAGGTAAAAACAAAACAAAACAAAACAACAAAAACCAGCTACAGGTTCTTCCTGCTCTTCCCAGTTTCCTGCTCTTAACCCTGGGTAGTTGCAAAAGGTTCACGCCTGGCTGGGAGGAAAGTGGCCCTGTGCCCTGGTCACTTTGCCTGTTTCTGACAAGCTGAGGTCAGGGGCCATTTCAACAGCAGAAGCTGAGTTTCCTGAGTGACAGGCTGAGAGCCAGCTCCTGGCAGGACTCAGGAGTCCTAGATATTCAGGGCACTGCCTCCATGAGCTAAGAGATTGCTAGAAGGCCAGCTTTCCTGTTTGCTCTTTGAATCAGAGCCAAACATTCGCCATTACGGATTCATGGTGCCCCTTCCCTCCCAGAGCGATTTGCAGAAAGGGAAGGGCCTGACTGACTTGCGGGGTGCTGGTTGAAGCCTCAGGGCTGGGTGCACAGGGCCACCAGATTGCTGGGCTGAGTGACCCTCCTCCCCTCCCACCCACCTCATGCCATGTCCACCTTGCCTGAGGGCTGCTGAGCCGTGCTCCTAATTGCCCTGAACCTCCTCCTGCTTTCATATTCTGCCCAAGCCTGCAGCACCCCACTCAGCCTGGACCCGCCCTTCTCAGCACCCCCAGTCTGACCTATTCCCACCTAGTCCACTGGAGTCCCTTCCCCTGTGCAGCCGATAGGAGCATGTCTGAACTTTGATTCCGTGCCTGGCTCCAAAGCTCCCTCAGGATAGGGCGAGCCTGGCAAATTCAGAGCTCGCTAGCTCTGGTCAGCAAGCTGACGAGGGCACCCTGGAGCAGCAGCGAAGCCTCTGACGCCGTCCCTGACCCACTGAGGCCACGACTTCGTAGGCTAGAGAATTGCATTCTCCTGAGTGTGTATGTTCGGGCTGTGGTACCAGCCCAGACTTGGTAGGATTGAGTGTCCTACTCCAGACATGACCAAAAGAGAGTCACCAGAACCTCCCATGAGTTGCTCTCTTCCATTTTCTACCTTGTTTAAGGGTGGCAATCTCTGCGGCTCCCTCCGCTTTCATTTGCTATAGCAACACCTCCAATTGAGGGCTGTTTAACACCCACTGCACACTTTACCAAAATGGACCACATTACTTTGTAAAACTTGACATATGTGTGTGCGTTAGTACAAATGCATGTGTGTACATTTTTAAGATTTTATTTTTATATTTGTTTATGTGTGGGTGTGTGTCCAGTCCTCTGCAAGAGCAGCACATGCTTTTAAGCTCCAAGCCACCTCTCTAGCACTGTGGATTTAACCCTTACTGCATCCTGAAGTAGGTATGTCTATCAGTCTCCTTGGACAGCAGAGGAAAATGAGACCTAAGTGGTCAAATGTCTTTCCCCCAGTTGTGACACTGGTAAATGATAACAATAGGATTTGAACCACAGAAAAGTAGACTCCATTCTGAAGGGCAGGTAAGGCTCTCACCCTCTACAGTGTACTCAGGAAGATGAGCCTGCAGTGCCTAACACAGGTGGCCTTGTTGAGGTCAAGTATGCAGAGAGTAATTTAAATTTAGAACATGGCTGTTCTAGCAAGAGATCGTATCTATAGACCTTCTAGGTCTGTGTGATCCAGCTGGAATACAAACACACGTTTAACCCAGGAGACAGAGGCAAGCAGACCTCTCAGTTCAATGCCAGCCTGGTATAGAGCAAGTTTCAGGTAAAGAAAAGCTTAGGTCCAGGTGTGGTGGTACATGCCTTTAATCCCAAACAATGAAAATAAAGTTAGTTTGTAAAAGGAAGCACCCATGTTTGAAAGTGATGTCTATTTGAGTGGCAGAGAAAAGTGACAAATCAGAGATTTGACAGAATAGGATACGTCCAACTTCCAAAGGGAAGCTATTTAAGGGGCAATGCAGAGTTGGAAGAGGCAATTTTACCAGGACAAATATACAGAGATAGGTTGAAGAGATAACAAGCTAGATATAGTTGAAGACAGAAGGAGAGAAAAGCCAGACTGAATAAGTTACCTAGAAGAGGAGTTTGAGCTGGAACGGCTGAGTTGAACCAGCCAGCCCAGAGCACAGAAAGAACAAGAAAGGGTGAGCTTATTCAACAGTATGTCTAATAGGCTGAAACATTCTACAAAGGCTAGAAGCTTCCAGGACTAGGCCTAAATTAGCAGGCAGAGGTAATAAGCCTTCCAGACAACAAATGAATCAGGCAAATAAAAATTACTTTTGCAAATGTGGAAAATTGTTAGGCACCCATTGTGTTCCTGTGGGTTGGGTTAAGCTGGAGCCTAAGCCTGCTGAATGGCAGCCCAAGCCTCCCGCTCAGCCACAAGGGTTGGGTGTGATTTAGGTCACAGACCTTCAGAATTGGAGTACCTGAGATTAGCCAGCCTGTTGGCTATTGACTGCAGATGACCTAACACCCAGTCCAGCTTGCAGCTGAAAGGGAGACCTAGTTGCAGCAACTCAGAGCCTTCTCAAACCTTTGTAGTCTATCTGGGACCAAAGAGAAAGATAGTACTCGGGAAGGCCTAACAGACTGCAAGAGTCCTCAAGACCTTGGCTTTCCTACCCCATCTCCACCTTACTCTTTTCATGAAGCCCTTATTTAGAAATCTGCTTCAAAGGCAGATATTTTTTCCTTCTGAAACTTCTCCAGTGGCTGCTGTCAACTCCAGCCTGCTTGTTCCTTGTCTCTGTGACCCCCTTTCTGTCCACAGAAAGCAGTCCACACTGCTGGAGCCCTGTCAGGGGTGTCCTCTCTGTCTTCTCTTTTTCTTGTGTCCGAGCTTGAGTCTAGGAGGAGACCCAGGAGACAGAGCAGGGGCAACCTGTCCTAACCGATAAACAGCTATAATTGCATTCTTCCTCGCACCCATGCTGTGAGTGGACGCCTAGCCCAGACACAGATCTCACTCCTCAGTCTGGGGAGCTTTACTCTGGCCTGGCAGATGAACTTGTGTGAGACAGTCACATTCACATTCAGTCAGGGATGGCGGAGCAGTTGAAGGAATATGTGCGTCTTATACAGGAGTGGAGACCTTAATCTAAAATGATGTGAGCAGAATTTCCTATGTTGTGAGTGTATCAGTCATCCAGACAGGGGCAGAAGGAGGCAAGGCCTGGACCAAGATGAATATGAGTGTGTGTGTGTGTGTGTGCATGAGCGTGTGTGCATATGTGCGCGTGTGTGTGCATGTGACTATATCTTATTAATGCCAAATTCTTAAATGCTGTGCATCATCTTTTGGGTTTTTTTTAGAGATTATTTATTTACTATGTATACAATGTTATGTCTTCATGTACACCTGAACACCAGAAGGCACTAGATCTCATCATAGATGGTTGTGAGTCACCCTGTGGTTGCTGGGGATTGAACTCAGGACCTCTGGTAGAGCAGCCAGTGCTCTTTTCCTCTGAGCCATCTATGCATCATCTTATTACAAAGGGTTCCACCGCAGCACACATGGAAAAACCCTCTCACGCCTGACTTCTGATCCTTGGATTGTGCACTCGTCAGGTTGGTTCAGCCATGAGCAAAGTGGATGGGACTAGTCTCTTCTTCATCAAGCATAGAGGGTAAGAATCAGGCGTTTCTTGGTTCTCACTTGGCCTACAGCCGCTAGCTGAGGGATTGCAAGACCTAGTGGTCTTGTGGGACTAAGGGCTTATTGTGTGAGAGCTCATTTGGTAACGGCGAGTCTGTGCGTTGGCAGGTGGCTCATTCAGACACTAATGAGTGCTCCAGTCCACACATGAACTTGTGGTACACACAGCATGCTTTGAATGAAAGTATCAAGCTGGTCCCCATGCTAGCCACAGGGGAGCTGGTGACCCTTGGGCCAGTTTCCACATGTGGGATTCCAGGCATTCAGAGATGGCTTTGAAAGATGAAAACAACTGTTCTATGAAAGTCATTGCATAAGTATGCACAGATTCCTAATGTCTTTGCAGTTCCGGAGACTGTCTTGAACCCAGGCTGCATGCATGTTGCTCAGCCACTCTACCTCGGAGCTTCAGCCCTGGCCCCTTTTCTAGACTGTGTGTTTAGAGACAGGGTCTGCTCCATTCCTAACCCACCGTGACCTTGAAGGCTCTGCCCTTCTACCTCGCCTCCTGAGTACCTGGGGTGACAGACCTGCCCCAGCAGCCAGCTCCGTCTAGGAATTCGAGAACTGCTCCACAAGAGTACCCGGAACTGGCTGTGTGGTGAGCTTGCGCTCTGATCTCAGAGGTCTGGCAAACATACACTGCCTGATAGCTACAGACAGAGTGGCCTGACACAGTCAAAAGAAACCTTAGAATATTTTTCAAGCTCCTGCGATAATTTTAGGCGTCAGGTCAGACCTGTTCTGGGTTTCAGGGGAAGTTTCACTGCTGCCCTCTGGCAGATTTTCCCTGAGCTGCGCTTCTGTTTTTGTTTCATTTTTTGCAGAAATCAAACCTAGTGCTGTGTCAGGTGTGTCCCTGCAGAGTGACACTCTTAGCCCAAAGTTTTTGTTGTTGTTTTTAATGGCAGACCTCCGTAGCAGGGTCGTTTGAGGTTAAGGGCTCAGGTCAGTGGTATCTGAGCTGAAGGGCAGCGTGGGGACAAGCCAGCTATGCAGGGGTTCTAGCCCTCTCTGAGCTGCCTGGCCAGCCAGTCACTGCACAGTCCTAAGGATTCCTTCAGGGGCCAGTGGACCTCTCCAGAGGGTTGGTGTCCAGTCACCATTTCAGAAGCCACTAAAGCACTCTGCATAGCACATAGAGTTCCTGAGTACAGGGACAATACCTGGACAGAGACCCCTCTTGCTTCTGCATCACACTAACTGCTGCCCTGGCCGCCCCTCACAGACCCTGCAGGCCTGGGAGTGCAGGCTGTAAGGTAGGGGTAGCAGAACACCACAGCGAGAGAACAGAGGTTCATTGAGCAGCATCTCTGTATTTAACTTATAGGTGCATGGCTAAAGATGGTGTGGGGTCAGGCAAGTGTTTGTGCTAGGTCCTAGGGTCTGTTATCCACAGACTGGAGTAGAAAGCACAAGATGTATACACGTGTGCTCCGGATTTCTGGTTTTCTGTGTCACTGGTATGGCTCAGGAAATATTGTGCATGGCTTGAGATTTTCTGTGTTTTGTATCTTTAAAGACACTGTTTCAAACTTTTTTCTATTTTTTTAATTTTAATTATTCTTCACAATTTATTCATTATATATCTTGACTGAAGCCCCCTCCTTCAACTCCCCCAGTCCCACCCTCCCTAGTTCACTGAAAGGGGGAGGCCAGGCAAGGCTGTGTCATCAGGGGCGAGTGATCAGAGAGCAGTCAGCTGAGTTCCTAGCAGCGGCCGCCCCTGCTCCCCTCACTCAGAGATCCACATGGAGCCTGAGCTGCCAATTGGCCACATCTGAGCAGGGGGGCTAGGTCCTCTCCATGCATGGTCTTCTGCAGGACCCCCTGGGCTCAGATCTTTTAGTTTCATTTGTCTCCTTGTGAGGTTCCTGTCCCCTCCATGTCCCTCTAAGCCCAACCCTCTCTTCCTCCATAAGACTCCTTGCACTCTGCCCAAGTTTGGCTGTGAGTCTCAGCATCTGCTTCAATCCCCTATTGGGTAAATCCTTTCAGAGGACCCTCTGTAGTAGGCTCCCACCCTGTTTCCTCTCTTCCACTGCTTCTGCTGTCTCCTGTTTGTCATTCTGAATGAGATTTAATAGTGCTACCTCAAGATCCAGCTATACCACTCCTGGGCATATACCTAAAAGATGCCCCACTATTCAGTAAGGACAGTTGCTCACCTATGTTCATAGCAGCTTTATTTGTAATAGCCAGAATCTGGAAACAACCTAGATGTCCCTCAGTGGAGGAATGGGCACAGAAATTATACATCTGCACAGTGGAATACTACTCAGTAATTGAAAACAAGGAAATCATGAAATTTGCAGGCAAATGGATGGAGCTAGAAGAGATCATCCTGAGTGGAGTAACCCAGAAACAGAAAGACAGGCATGGTATACATTCCTAATAAGTGGACATTAGCCATATTTGACTAGTTTTCTTACATAGCCCAGGACCAGCTTGCCAAGGGATAGCACAGTGGGCTGTGCCCTCCCACATCTATGGGCAATGAAATAAGTGCCTCACAGACTTGCCCATAGGCCAGTCTGACCAGGGAATTGTTCCCTCTTCCCAGGTGTGTCAAGCTGACAATAAAGACTGCCCATCACAGTGACCATGTTGGCTCAGCTTCTCAGAAGCTTGAAAAAAAAAAAAAGCTTGAGGCAATAGGGTGGGGAAATAGCTCAGTTAGCAAAGCACTTACTTTGTAAGCATGACCTGAGTTTGATCTCCAGAACCCACATTAAAGAAAAAACAAAAAACACAAAAAACTGGTAGTGTGGGGCAGTGCACACTGCAAGTTGCTGGGGAGGCGGAGTCAAGGGGGCTCAGGTGCCTTGCTGAACCCTAGATGAGTCCATGAGCTCCAGAGTCAGTGAGGGCACTGCCTCAGAAATCAAGGAGGACACTGAGTATCAAGCTCTGGACTCCACACACATGTACATGCATATGTATACAGAGAGAGAGAGAGGGAGAGACTGTAATAACCTCTTTGCCTGCTAGGTGGATTGGAATGGCAGATGATGCAACTTGAATTGTGAATACAGTGAAAACATCAAATGCAAGAGGGGACTATCTATCAGCATACGGTTGCCAGGAAGGGTCCTTCACTGGGCTGGGGCCTCAGTAGGGGAGAACTTCGAAGTCTGTCCTGCCTGTAGGCTGAGATTGTGAGGAGTTTGAGTGACAGCTGTGGGCGGGCCCAAGAGGTGAGAGGATGTGGCTCCTTTGGGCTCTATCCCTACAAAGAGTTTGTCCTATAGGCAGCCGGAGCTGGCAAAGCTTCTCTGTTTCACATTGCTTTTCCCTCTGTTGAGGTTTGGGAGGGGTACTGAGAGTGACGCTTGGAGAGGAGAGTGGAGCTGGGGTTTGTGTCAGGGGACATCACATCGTGGCTCCTTCTGAGACTGGGAGGTACCACAACGGAGTTCAGGCTCTGCCAGGACCTTCTGTCTAGTGGCATTTGTCTTTCAAGAGAACTGACCTCTGCCTTCTAAGGTGAGAAGGCAGACAAGCTCATATCCCAAAGGGGAAAACATAGACCACATAAGCATTCAGTGGAGGCTATAGGAATAAGACTTTACACAGGTGAAGAAAGGCCACACGTGTGTGTGGAAGTTTCAGGGCACAGCACTTGTCTTTGCTCCTCAATCTCTTCAGTGATAACCTGACCCAAGATGAGAAATCACTGACAAGCAGAGCTGTAGAAAACCATTGCACCCCATAAGTCATTCTCAGGTGCATGCCTCCAAGTAAAGCAAACCTTTACTTGGTGGTACCCATCCATGCCCCTGACATTTCCAGTTTTTTCAGGCAAAACAAATTAGCTTCCCCCCAACCCAGGCTTGTTAATATGCTTTGGAATAAAGCACAAAGAAAATAAAACAGGTCCAGCTCACCCAGTGAGGCTAGTTGGAGAACCAGCAGGAGAAAATATTGAGATTGGCTGCGTCTCTGGTAGGCCACTCACATCATGCCCAGGGGGCTGGTTTCAGGATGTCAGCCCTTTGCTCAGTGGTATATGGCATGGCTTTTGCTAAGTTCTGTGTTTATTCTGGTGCTGCCCTCTGGTCCTAGAATAATAGTGCACATCTCAAGCTGATACTCATTTTGTCCAAATGTTTGTTCATCCATTATCCCAACAGCAGCCCTGGGAGATGCTCAAAGCGGATATTTCCACACAGATGGTTTTCTAAGAGGCAGGACTGAGGCCCAGAGAAATGACTGAGCGGTGGCACAGACATGGGTTGTAGTCACAGAACTTTACAGTTTAGATCTGGAAAGGACCTTGAGGTACATCTTGTCACACATTACTGAGGTTACAGAAGAGAAGAGAGCTTCAGCTAGTGTGATGCTTCCAAGTTTCTTGGCTGCTTTTGACAGCTGGAACCAGGGCCTGGCCTCAGGGGTGATTGCTCCTCCACACCCTTTCCTAACCCTTAGGCTTTGAATTCTTAGCTCTCAGAATGATCCCCCTGTTGCCTTCCTGGGCTGGAAGTGACCTCAAGAAAGCCACAGGCTTGCCTAGCTCTGTCGGTAAAGTGCTTGCCATACCAGCATGAGGGTCTGGGATTGACCCCCAGGATTCACATTAAAAGCTGGACATAGTGGCATACACTCGCACTCCAAGTGCTGGAAGGTGGACACAGGAAGGTTTCTGGAGTTCATTAGCAACCCACCTGGTCCAATCTGTGAGCCCCAGGTTCTGTGAGGACAGACATTCTCCAAAGCACAAGGTGAATGACTCCTGAGGGGCAGCGTCTGAGGATGTCCTCATATACACAGATATGCACACACATCTCATAATCTTAAGTTGTCCAAGGTTGTCTTGGGTAACTTTCATAGGAATCTCTGGTCACGTGTGGCCCTTTGATGGTCTCAGGCATGCCTTGGGCATTGGGAGTCTTTTGAAAGGTCCCAGGACTTGCTCTAACCAGGTGTAGTGGGACACACAGACACGGGAATGTCTGTTTTGAGGGAACAGCTGTGTTGTACTCCTGGCCCCTTGAACATAGTAGGTAGAGCCCACCATGCTGGACCACTTAGGGAAGTGCCAGTCTTGGTCAGGAGACAGAGTGCCTAGGAAAGGGGTGACAGAGGCTTCTTCTGTGCTTCTAAAGGGGCAAACAGGTAGCAAAGGCATCAGAAGCCAGGAAACAATATGCAGGCCTCATGTCACCTGCAGGGGGCGTGGCCTTGCTTTGTCTGACTGGAGTTGGGGGATGTGATATCCATGAGGGTTTCACTAGCAGAGCTTCTTTGAGGTTGTTGCAGTCATTCTTGCAAGAGAGAAAAGCTGTGTGCTCTGTCCTCCAAGGACAAGGAGTTCCCTGGGAGTCCTGATGTAGCCTGATTGCAGAAGGCAGCCTGCTGGTTTCCTCTCAAGTTAACTAGCCTTCGCTTGAAGTTCTGTGGGGACAGGATAGGGGGCCGCGCCGCCATTCTAGACCTTCCTCTATTCATCCCACTGCCTGTACCTCCATGGCTCAGCTCTGCCTGCCCTCCTGCTGGCTGCCTGTGTGGTACAGTTGCCTCCTCAGCAGGCAGCCCCCAACACAGGTGCTAATGACAGTCTCCTGCAGTCCTGACAGACAGCAAGGGTATCTGCCCGAGCTCTGCCATCATCTCAAGCAGCAAACTAGCTTTAACCAACAGGACTGTCGCCTGTGCTGTCTCAGGCCAGCTCACGCTGCCTGCCAGCTGCTTGTTGCGCTGCTCTGGGGACTGGGAACACGCCCAGCTCCAGTCCCCATCTGTTGCAGGCATGAAGCAGCAGCTCTGAGAGCTTCTGAACCTTAGAAATCGCCTGAGCCGAAGGGGTCATGAAACCCCTTCTTGGATTGGCCTTTGGAAGGTGAAGGCAGGATCTGTCAGAGCCGAGACAGCAGCTTGTCTGCCGCTGCTCCTCCCACAGCGTCTGGAAGAGGAGACCTTGGGACCCTTGGGGCTGAGTAAGCACACCTTCCTGGCTGGATTCCTAAATGCATGGTGGTTGCACGCTCCCCCTGTGCCCATGTTTCCTTCTGTGGTACATCTTGTCGCCACTGTATATGCAAGACTGATGTGGACCGGGGCTTTGTTCTCCCAGAGGCTCTTATACAGTTAAACACCTCAAGGCTGAACAAAACACTCCTTCGCCCCACTGGAGCTGCATGTCTGCTCCTTACGTAACTTTTTCTCCCATGACTTAAAGGGAATACCTTAGGGGGTGGGATGTGTGTGGGGGCGTGTTTCCCACTGTTCCTCTGCAGGTCCCCTTCCCTGCCAGGCTCCAGGAGAGAGCAAAGACTGGGCTGTCTACAACAAGCTCTGATTTGAGGGTCTTCTCCCCACCTTCCTCCTCTACCTTTGCTTCCCCTTTCCTGAGTCACTCATTCATTTTGACTCAAATGGAAAAGACTGGGAACTGTTACAGGGGACTTTGGGTCTGGCCCATGCTGTCTCTCCTGGGGTTGTCTAGACCACAAACACATCGAGAGCTGGCCAGTCTCCTGCTGGAAGGTGGGGCTTGCTTGTTGCCTGTCTGACTTGAGGAAGAAGATGTTGAATAAACTGAAGTGGTTGGGAAGGCAAAGGGAGGGAGAACAGAGAAAGAAAGGTAGGAGCCCTGCGTTCTGCAACAGGAACAGAGCAGACTGACAGCCCAGCTGCTGGAGGGCCTTCCGGAGGGACAAGCTGGTCTGGGGCCCAGCAAGGGCTAGGCCTGAAGCTGCAGGGGCCCTGCCTCACCCACCCTCCTCTGAAATGAAACTGATGCTTAGTGCTTACTGTGAGCCACTGCTATCTTGTTTGGGTTTTTGTTTGTTGCTTATGATTCCCTTTCACATGCTGAACCAGATATGTCCAAAGAAAACTTCAACATAGAATCCGTGATCCCACTCCCTGACCCTCATGCCCTGTGATTAGGAATAGTTCACTGGGTGTCATAGGAAGGCGTGAGGTTCAGTGCTGTTTCTAAGTAACAGCCCAAGGTCGGAGAGAGGAGGCACAAAATGATTCGAGAATGCCAAGCCGGTAGCACATCTACATTGGCTCAGTGTAGACTTCTGGAGGGGCCTGTTCCCAGCAAGCATCGTCAGACCTGGAGATACACAAGACTTAAGCCAAAGGCTCCCAAAGTGCACAAGGTTCCCAAATGCACACAGAAGAGAATTTCAGGTGTCATTCAGTGTGAAGAGTAAGGGTAATGTGAGGGGAGCTTCAGGGTGGGGGGTTCAGTCAGCCAGCCAGTGGCTGTCCTAGGGTTTTGACAGACAGGTAACAGGTGCAGTGGTTCCCTGAGGCCCATGACTCCTTTACCTAGATCCTGACATTTGCTTTGTGGACCCAGAACAGAAGCCTAGGTCTAGGGACTCCTCACCTTTCCAGCTGCTTCTCCAATGTGCATGGGAAACATCCAAGTATTAGATAAACCTGAGGTGAGGTTTTGGTTGGATTCCATTTGGCTATTGGAATATTTTGGTCTGGCAGGCCTTGAGGCAGGCCTTGAGGCAGGTGCAGACTCATAGAAGAGGAAACTGAAGTTAGAAGGTCCAATTCCCTGGTGAACTGATGGAGAATTCAGAATAAGGAGGGTACTTTTGTTTCCCCTGAAGTCATGAAAACACTGAACCCCGAGAGAAGCCTGGTGTCCAGAGGCCCCACCTGGTCTTTATACTAGGTAGGGAGCAGGGAACAGAGCAGCTAAGGATGGCCACTAGTGGACCAGATCCCAGGGCTGAGCTTTGTCACCAGCTTCCATGCCTGGTCCCTCACTGGATCCTGGCCTCAGGGATGTTTTAAACCCAATGCTTGACTGAAACTAAGTTTTAAAACCTGTGGACCAATCAGCAAGCATTCAGAGAAAAGGTGTTTGGTCTTGACCTCATCCACCAATGGTACTGTCTGGCCAGGGTTCCCTGAAAACCCTGGGTTCTTTGAATTTTTTGGTAACATCCGTGTGTGTGTGTGTGTGTGTGTGTGTGTGTGGTGTATGTGGTATGTGTGGGTGTGCATGCGCACGCGTTTGCACGCATGCATGTGGTCAGAGGACAACCTGGGGGAGTCGTCTCTCTTCTACAGTATGCGTTCCTAGGATTGACCTCAGGTCAGCAGGCTTACCAGCAAGCACTTTTACCTACCGAGCCACCTTGATTTGGCTTTTTTATGTAAGTCTGAGGATAACTAACACAGCTCCTGAGTTTCGGCCCCATCTCATCTCTCAAGTCTCTCGTCTCACAGGATGCTGTAGAGACCCATCTTGCCCACCTCCTTCTGGCAGAGCCTTTCATCACCCTGACTAAGCCCAGGAGCTAATCCAATCCATATCACTGCTGCATGTTTTCTTGTGTGCATTATTGAGTGTTGTGTTCTGCCAGTCGATTCAAGTGATGACTTCCAGCAATCAGCTGAGCTTTTAGTGCCTGTCTCTATCTAGTTCCTCGTCATCTCTTAAGCAGCAATCAGCTGTTGCAGCTCACATTTACCAACTGCGTGCTAGGTACTGGCTCCAGGCTTGTATTTTTGTTTGTTTGTTTGGTTGGTTGGTTGGTTTGGGCTTTGGTGGATACTGACTCTTTTCATTCTCAGGATGATCCTGGGGTGCTTTCCTTGTCTTCCACATAGGCATTAGGTCCTCTGAACTTGTACAACTTGCAGAGATTGTACAGGCAGTACATATGGGAATGGGAAGCTGTGTTTCTACCTCCTCAGCCTCCAAAGTGTATGTAGGCTTGTCCCCATTCTTGACAAATTGACACCAGTGCTGGAGAGTGTTGACACATAAGCCATGAAATCTGTGTGCTTTCCTGCTAGTCATCTATCAATCTGGACTAAACATCCCTGTCACAAGCATGACTTATGTAAGTCCATGAACTTAAAAGGGGTTCTGTGGGTCTGTGGGTTCTAGTTTTAATTAGAAAAATTTAAGTTTAAAATATGATTGAAGTTTGTGTGGTGTGAGTTCCTGCAATCCCAGCACTTGGGAGGTGGAAGCAGGAGGAGAAAGTCCTTTTTAGCAACAAAGTGAGTTTGAGGCCAGGCGGGGTTGCATGACACATGGGCTGAGAGATGGCTGAGTAGTTTGCAAGCACTTGTGCAGAGCCTGGGCTCAGTTCCCAACACCCAGATCTGGTGGCTCACAACCACCTGGAGCACCATCCACAGGGAATCCAACACCCCCTGGCCTCTGCAGATACATTCACACGTGGGGTGTACATGCTCCACGTAAACACACGCACATATACACTAAACAACATTCTTTTTTAAAGAGGAGGAGAGGGAAGGCACCATTAGCATACGTGCTGTGGTCTAGGCTGTGTAAAATTGCAGACCGGACTGTGCCGTACAGTAAGACTCTGTCATAAGCCAGCCAGCAAGCAAATGCCCTAATATTGTTCCCTGGTGACCCCCTACAATTTCTGGCATGGGACTTAGGACCTTGTATTCTATCAAGTAGCTGGGGCTGTGTACAAATCATCTTATTTTCTGAAGTCTTTTTTTTTTTTAAATAGAAAAGCATGTCTGCTCCAGGGTTGGTGTGAAGTCTACAATCAGTTGACCAAGACCCAGTTCCCAGCACATGGTAGACACTTAGACGGCAGCAGGCACTGCTGTCTAAGGGGATATTCAGTTGTGGTGTGCCTCCTTGGAGCCACACAGAGCCCAGCAAAACACCTTCTAAAGCAGTACTGTGAGTGCACTGTTTTCTGCCATTGCTTCTGGGTTTTACCGAGCAGACAAATCAAGAGGAAACAGCTTTGGGGTCCTGTAGTTTTTTAGCTGTTCCAGCCTCCACTGTGACTCACTGTCCTTGGTGATAGCCAAGTCCCATTCTCCTCCTGCCTTACTTGTCATACAGTGGCCAGTGGAAGGGGTTTTCTCCCTTTCATCTTGAGGTAACCCATTCCAGTTCTCTGGCCATGAACTTCCCCTGGAGGTCATGGTTGTGTCGTGCATGAGCCTTCTGGAATTGCGGATTCTCTTCTTTGTCTCTTTTCATACTTCTCTGTAGCCAGGGGACACAGGGAAGGAAACTGGAGGAAAACAAAGCTCGGGTCTTGTTTTGAGGGTACTTTGCCAGCGAGGTGTGTGGTGGCATTTACTGTCTGGCTGCTTTCCCAGGAGGCAGCCATCTGCCTCATCATGGCTTCAGCTGGTTAGTCACCAGTGAGTGAGGGCCTGCTGTGCTGATTCCAGTAAGTGGGATGAAGGAGATGGGACCAGGGCCAGCCACAGTCTGTAGTGCTGTTTACCAAACACCTGCTGGGGGTTCCAGCAGCCCAGGTGGGGTTCTCTGGTCAGTGGAGGGTCAAGGACCCAGAGGTTCTTACCCTCCCTAGCCTAGCTCTCCTCTGCTCTCCCCCTCCCTTCCTTTCCCTTCCCCTCTCCTCTCCCAGACAGGGAGAACCCTTTCCCCTCCTCTCTCCCTTTCCTTCCTTTCCCCTCCTCTCGTCCCTCCCTTCCCTTCTTTCTTTTCTCCCCTTGCCTCTACTTTTCCCTTTTATTAGTGTCTGAACCTAAAGCTTTATGAATGCAAGTTCTCTAGCCCTAAACTAATCCCCAGCTGGTTTTTTTTGGACAGGGTCTCACTAGTTGTCCAGATTGGCTTTAAATTTATGATCCTCCTGCCTCTGCTTCCTGAGTACCTGGGGTTATAATCCTGAACTCCCAGACTTGGCTTTCCTTTTTGTTTCTGGTCAAGAACTCCTGAAAGTAGAGGACTCCTAACATTTCATTTGACTGCTTTTTAGGGCAAGAAGCAGTCGTAGAATCAGGAGCTGAGGAGGCATGAAGCCCCAACCCTCAGGAAAGCGTGGGCCTCTTGCTTTTCCAGCAGGCAGATAGCTGATCTTACTGCAGGCAGTCTCTGTGATTTGTAAGCTGTGTTGGCCAAGTCACATATGGAACCATGTTTGTAGGCTGGACATGAAATTGGGGTGCAAACCTGTCAGGCTTCAGTATTCTCAGATTTCCTGAAAGTGCCCAGGTGGACACATAGCACTCTGTGTGGAATGGCTTGTGTTGAGGAAAAGATATCAAGGAAAATGAACAAAAATATTGTTTCACAGGACTGGCCAATGCCTCCAGCTGATCAGGGCCCCAAAAGCAATGTGGTGCTCCCCTCCTCTGAAAGGTAATGTTCTGCCCTGCTTGGCTCTGGGATGGAAGCTCTGGCACTTTCTAGAGAGCACAACCCATAGACCATCCCTCCTGCTCTTACCAAAGCAGGGAAAGTACAGAGACATGCTTAGAGATATTTTTCCAGTAAACAGCAGATGGGTGATTTCTGCTTATGCAAAAGTGAAGTGTCATCCTTTGTTATTCTTCCCCAGAGCTTCTGGTACCCAAAGCCATTTCTGCTCAGCTTGGCAGGTGGATTCCTGTGCTTAGAAGGTGGGGAGTGGCCAATGCCACTGCTGGCCTACATGGACGCCCTCCAAAGCCACATGGGTATGAGAATGAGAGCTGTTGGATTCCTGTCACACAGCATGGCCCTGTCACGAATTGCGCCATTTGTAGGTAGAGTACGTGGGAAGGGACTGCTCTTGGCCAGAGTCATTTGTTTGGAACAGAGTCCTTGAGGGATGGTAGGATTTGTCCCTTAATGTCAGGTATGAGCTCCAAAGACCTGGCCAGGCCCACTGAGAGCTGGCTGTGGGCGTCTGTCACCACCTACTCTCTCTGAGTCATCCTACACTTATCTGCTCAGATCCAGAACCTTGAAGTGTGTCCAGGAATCAGTCTCCAACATGCCCTGAAGGGGGATAACTGGGGGGAAGATGGACCTGGATGGGGAAGAGGGAGCCTGGGAGAGTTTTGGCCTACCCAGGTTCTCTGTTCTACCCAGGTCCCTTTGAGTGGTCCCAGGTGCTCCTTCAGGATCACTCCCACCTCTTGGTGGCCCCATCAGCTGCTGTTCATCAGGTCTCCCAAGACTCCTGGAACCAGGGCATAGGGCCACAGTGCCTTAGGGACACAGTGTTTACAAGGGCCACCTGTGAAGACAGGCTTGTGAGGAGGAGTGTGAAGCCTCTGTTTTCCTCTTTACCTCTTTTCTTCCTTTCCAAAGCCCTCCTTGCTTTATGAGAACTGTCCTTTCTTCCTCCGCCTTAAACCATCAGCACTTCTGGCAGATCATAGCTCAAATGTATGTCCCTCCACAGCCTGTCTCCGGTGTCATAGGCATCCCCTGACACAGATGTCCTGGGTTCCCCCAGTGTCAAGTGTGTACCTGGCAGGCTCCCTGGCAAGCCTCGCGTACCCTAGGGACCAGCTTCTCTTTTGCCCAGCTCCTCCTGCCCAGGCTCTGACTAGTCACTGAGTCCAGTAACTTCACACAAATCACATTCTCTAGTTGTGCTTGTGGGGAGAGTACGCATTCCAGTAACGAAAACAAAACCCTGAGGTGTATTGTTAGTAATCCCAAACACTTCCATACTGTGCCTAATCCAAAGTCCTGGAGCTTGCCAGCTGTACCTTACCTGGGCGCTCTCACAAAACACAAAGATACCCATCCAGGACCCACAACTCTCATGCTTGTAAGTAGCCACTGTCTTCTGGAGGCTTGGACACCCCATGTATCTTAACTGACTAGACGGAAATGAGGCAGGTTACAGGGAGATGGTACTGGGGAAGCCATACCTACTCCCAGGTCTTTCCATGTCTGGGCATCCCTACCACCATGCTTCCAATAGTAGCTGCCTTGGTTTCTTTTCCTGCTGTTATTAAACATCCCAATGAAAGCAGCTCAGTGGAGAAGAGGTTTGTTTCAGCCCACAGTCCAAGGCCACATTGTGCTGGGGAAGTCAAGGCAAAGCAGTCTTGCGGGAACTCATTGCATCCCATCCACAACTAGGAAGCAGAGAGTGATGGATGTCTGCTGTTGCTCAGCTCCCCTCTTCTCTAATGCAAACAAGGATCCAACCAGGGAATGAAGAGTGAGAGGGACTTCCTTCCTCAGTTAATATAATCAGGATAATCTTCCACAGTCACTTCAGAGGCCCATCTCCTGGCGATTCTAGGTTCTGAACAGTTAGCACTGACCATCACAGTGGCCTTAGAGGCACTGGCCTTCTTCAGTAAGCTCTACACCATGTGACTTCATCTCTTCTCCTCAGCTTATAGGGTATCTTCCAAGATTGGCTAATCCAGTAGCTACCACCTCAGAAAAGGGTTTGGTGTGACGAGTTCTGAGTCATCTGCAATTCTGCCTTGACCTAAATAAGGGGGTCTGGCTACAGGCAGTATCAGCCTTTATGTGAGCTTGTGGCACTTCACACTGCCGGGCACTCACCTCCTGGGAGAACGTGAGCCCTGATGCCTAACGATTCACTCTTCTAGATGATACAGCCAGGCTCCAGAGTGTGTAATGGAGGCCATTTCCCTCTCAGCAGAGGAGAGGAAGGTCTGACAGGCCCATGGGGCTCTGGCACAGGAGGCCAGCTGAACTGAGGATCCTATGAGATGATGAAATACAGTTGTCACCCGAAACCCAGATGCTTCCTGAAGATTCTACCCTCTTGGCCTGGAAAAGTTGGCTCCACATCCCAGGATGCAGAGTGTAGGCCTCTGCAGATGGCTGGTCAGTTGTCTATCCCACGTACCCCTAGATGTCAGGCCCAGCACAGCTGAGGAGTGAGCATGTCGGTATCTGCAATGTACTTTTTAAAGATGGTGTCTCATGTAGCTCAGGCTGGCCTTGAGCTCCTTCCTGATCCTCCTGCCTCTACCTCCTGAGTGCTGAGGTTATAGAATGAGCCACTATACAGGCTTGTAGAGTACTTATGTTTAGGTAGGGTCTCACTGTGTACCCCTGACTGGCCCGGAACTAATGATTTTGACCAGGCTGGCCCTGAGTTTGTGAACAATCCTCCTGCCTCTTGCCTGTTAAGAGTTAGGGTTATGGGCTTGACCTACACAGCTGGCTGTTGAGATGTAATTTTAGATTTTCGGGGGGCTTCTGTTCCCTCCCATCATCCTCAGTGTTGGAAGACTGCATAGGAAGGTCTGCTAATTAATGATTTCATGCAGTCATTCCTGGCATCAGCCCTCCTGGTTAGCCTTACGCAGTCAGTGTGGCCAGGGCTGCTAGCTGAGTGCAGAGACTAGCACTCACAGGGAGATGCTTCCTCTCCATCACTTCAAAGAGAAAACCGCCAGAGCCATGCTAGGCCCGAGGCCGCTGCCTCGCCACCCTCTGCCTGCCCTCTCTCCTCCATCCCACCCTCCCTTCCTTTGTGCTTTCCTTCCTTCACTATTTCCTCCCTCCCTTCCTTCCTTTGCCTCTCTGCCCTCCTCCTCCCCTTTCTTTTTGGAGTGATGTTTGGAGCTCACCACAGAGCACACAAAAATGTTTCTCAGCTAACTGGGAACTTTTCTATGTCCCTAATGTGGTCACCAGGGGGTTCAACGTGTCCCCTCATTTTGCCTGCCCACACTGTCCTCTCCCTGTGTGTTTGTGAGTGGTGCATTGAATTCTCCTCTTCCCTCCAATCAATGCTCTGAGAAAGAAGAGTCTGTCTCTCCCTCACTAGGCCCCATAATAATAGCTTCTCGCCCTTAAAATCAGCCAAGTATTTTAAAGTAATGACTGGCATTTTTCAAATGATTCCCACGCAGCACAGTCATCATTCCTGTGCTAGCTCACCCTTTCGTGTGTGAATGCATTTTCTGATAAGAACGCCTAGGATTCTACATTTTTAAACCAGGAAGCAGAAACCGCAGTAACTGACATGGTACTTAGCATTCGGGTGCTGTGTTGTCCCCAGCAACTCCTACTCTCACACAGATGGCTTGGAACTGCCTCTCAGGACTCAGGCAGCCTGGGATTCACTTGCACTGTCTGTCAGGTCGTGGCTGAGGCAGGCACAGCTTAGAGACTCCTTCCCTCTCACATCTGACACTCCACTGGTTGTGCAGCTCCTTCTCTGTGCAGCCTCGTCCATGTTGCTGGCACGAGCTTGCCCATACTGTCTTAGCTTGGTGGTCAGACCAACCACACAGTGGCTGGGTTCTCCGAGTGTGAGTGTGGTGAGAGGTCCAGATCCAGATCCACAGGAAGCCTCAAGGCCCCATGTCACCTGAGCTTTTTCCCCATGTTCATGTATGTGCATGTGATGAGCACACGTGGGTATGTGTGTGTGTGTTTGCATGTGTGTGGACCTGCTTGTGTGTAGGGGTGGGTACATGTACATATGGAGGCCCAAGGCTAATGTGGGGAAGCATCCTCTGTCACTCTTCCATCTTATTTATTAAGGTAGGGTTGACTCACTTTGGGCACAAAGCCCTCAAGTTATAGAGCTGGAGAGAGGCACCCCAGGATGCTGTAGCAGTAAAGTGCAAGAGGACATGAACATGTGCTCCTTTATTGTGTCTGTAGCTATAACAAATGCCCAAGGCTGGGTCATTTATAGAGCATGAAGGTTTATTTCACTCATAGTCCTAGAAATATGGCGTCAGCACCAGGGGATGGTCTCCTTGCTTCATCACAAACTGGTGGTCATGATGAGACAGGGGCAGCATGCTGGCCCAGGTCTCTCTCCCTCTTCTTAAAAAGCCACTAATGCTGTCCATTGTAGGAGCCCCACCCTCTGGTGTTCATATAGTCCTAATCACCTCCAAAGACCCTACCTCTAACTAGTATTAACATATGAATTTGGGATATTTCCAACTTATGAACATTTGGAGGTGTTGTGTGGCAGTATTCTCAGGGAGACCTGAACAAATGTTCATTCACCCCAGACAGGGAACCGACAACAGACCAAAGTAAGGATACCACTGAAGTCCAACCTTGTGAGCGAGGAGTTGCTGGGGTTGTTACAGGAATATAGGCGAGGGGTTACTTGCAGGAGCAGAAGTGACTCAAGGACAGCTGCCTCACCAAAGCACACCCCAGCACAGGTGGTCAACGGGAAGGTGGGATTCCGGTCTCTGCTGGGCTTGCAGGCATTTCTCTCCTCAGCGGTCCTTGCAGGGAAGGGTATTGTTTGTTTTAGGCTTTGAGACCTCTGAACTGCTTTCTTCTGACTCTAGAGGGGACAATCCCTCCAGAGTCCTCTGGCCCTGGGGCCACCACCTGCAATACCTAATGGAGTCCTCGAGTTGGAATTAAAGATGCCAGGTCCCTGTTGGGGAGCAGATTGGCTTCTGAAGACAGATTCAGGGAGACTTCTTAGTTCCAAGGGGACTGGGTCCTACACATGAGGGAGGGGGATGAGGGCAGTGCAAAGACCAGGTCCTCCTTCCAGAAGGAGCCAAACTCAGTCCCAAGAGATGAGTTGGGATGCGAGATGCAGGCTTTTTTCTTCCTTGGAAAAGCAAGCCATAAACAAGCCCCTGTTGTTTGTACCTGACTCCCCGCAGGAACCACAGCTGATCTTGTCTAGTGACTTTGGCTGCACACATTTCCCTCCCTCCCTTCTTTATATAACAAGCCCCTCCAGCATGGAGTGGGTTTGTTGGCAGAAGAAACAAACAAAAAAGAAACCGAAAACAAAAACCCAGCGATTTCCTTGTTTAGATTCCTCAGCAACCATGTGTCTCCTACCAGGAAGCCAGATCACACATCACGCTGCCCCAGTTAGTCCCCACCATCAGCCCAGCTGCATAGTAGGGCCTCAGATTTGGATTCCACCCCAATGTGCAAGGGCTTCTCAGGACACCACCTGGTGTTGGCCTTTTCGTAGTGTGTGAAGGCAGGAGCCTGAGAATTGAGGGCAAGCTCCTCAACGCCCTTCCCTGTCAGGCAGTCTGCAAGCGTCACTTGCTTGGTTCATCCTATATGTCCAAGGCTGTCTTACAAAGAACCCACGGCCTGCTGACCTTGGGAGAAGGCACCTACTTTGTTTCTCTGCCATCTGAAAGGGACGAGGCTATGGACTGGCCTCTAGGCTCCTGTCTCTATATAAAGCAAAGACCTGGGAAACCTCTGAGGTGCTCCAGGCAGGCTCCTGGCTAGGCCATGGTCTTTCTGTTGTCTTCTCAGTAATAACCAATAGTGAGTTGCCCAGACCCCAGTGACTGATTGGCAGGGCACATATGTCCATCTTTAGAAGTTTGCTTTGTCTTAAATTTTAAAAATTGGGGGTATATTTTTAGCTTTATAGATTACTAGAGCAGGAAGTATAGAGTCTCTCTATGCTGATCTCCCAGTACTAGGATCTTACCTTCATGAGCTACATTTGTTACCAGTGCTGAGTCTTTCCAGGTACATTATCACCTAAAGTCCACAGTTACCAGGAGGGCTCACCCTCAGGCTTGTGTGTTCTATATGCTTTCACCTGTCCCCCAGTGTGGTAGCATATGGAACAGACCCGCTTGCCCCTAAACCCACACGTCCCTTCTTCACCCCCCCAGCTCTGGTTGCTATCGTGTCTCATTGACACCTGCCCCTCTGCACCCAACACTGTGTCAGGGTGTACCTGCCATAGTTCTGGGGCCTACCCTAATTGTGAGTTGCATTCCTGGAGCTGCACACCAATGGCCTGGGACAGAGGGTCCTAAGCACCCTTCTTAAGGAAGTAAAGAAAACTCACATGTCTCAGTGAGCTCCTGACCTACAAGGTTCATAAGACCCTTCCCCAAAGTTATATAAGCAATAATGAAGTGAATTTCTTCTACCTGACATGGTAGTGGGCAGGGGTGAGGCTTTTTAAACAATAGATACTGACTTGGGAAAAAAATTAACTTAAACAATAGTTACTGACTGGGTATAATAATAATTATTAATAATGATGATGATAAAGGACTCCAAAATGGTTTTCTCAAGAGATAACAGAAAAGTCATTTGGAGTGGTCACTAACCCCCCTCATGGGAGATTCTACCTCAACATGGAGTTCCTTTCCCTGTCAGTGGACACAGGACTCTGCAGGAACATGCCACATTCTCCTAGGTTTATGTGACATTTAGTATCGTATGCCAGTGGGCATGGCCCTCAGGTTCTGCTGGAAGGGAACCTGTACCACCATCTCCAGTTCCCAGCCAGTCCTCACATACTGCAGTGGTCTAGACTCATCCTGAGCCTCTCTGCTCATCTGGTTAGTGTGTACTAATCTGCAATAGAAAGTAGAACATGATAGTTCTGTGCTACCCAGAAAGTCCTTGGAGCAGCACCTGCCCCAATGGTCACAGTCAAAAGTTCCTAGGAAGTAGCCAGTTCATGAAAAATGACAAGTGACTAAAGTGTGACTTTGAACAAGGGCCTTCCTGCTGCTGAAGAAGGTAGGTGCAAAGGTGCCCACAGGACTTACATGACAGACTAACCGCCTTTGGGGGGTCACCATGACTAACACTCACATGTGCCCAGTACAGCTGCTGTTCTGGGGACTTCCATTTACAGTTGTAACTCTAAGGGCCTTTGTATTATCATCTGGTGCAAAGGAAGCCCCCAGGAGAAAGTCGCATGTGTATAAAGGGCAGCTGTGATGGGAAGGAACCCTGACTGGAAATAACAAGACCAGGGTTTGGCTCTGACTGGGCACCGCTTTGCCACGTGATTTTGAGCAACTTCCTGGACCCTTTAAGTACATGGTCCTGTAACACAGGGGTTGGAGAATTTTAGCTTGTTCCCAGCTGTAACATCTCCTACTGGCATAAATCTCTGGTTAGGCTTTAGAACATGACATGGGGGAACACCTAGCTCAAGTCAGGCTGGCCCAGAGGTGACAGACACCACTTAGGTGGGCCACTCTTGGGAATTGATCTAGGGATGCTGTGATTTTCAGGAACTAAGTGGTAGACATGGTGTGACTTTTCCTGAGGAGATGTGAATGACAACCCCCAGATAGGGCACCAACAAGCAACAGGCCAGAGTAACACTTCACCCAAGGACAGCTAGTGAACCAGTGAGTTCATTTGGTTTACTTGAAGGAGTGTAGGTAGCCCCAAGGCAGGAAAGGACACCCATGTAAGCGTTGGCTCATGAAAGCTGCGCCCTGGGGTTCCAGGTCTGAGAGTCTTTTCTCCTCAGCAGTTTTTTCCCTTATATTAAAACCTTGGGGAGGAGCCATTCAATCTTTTTAGATTGAATTTTATTTAGTGTGTGTGTGTGTGTGTGTGTGTGTGTGTGTGTTAGGGGGCAGATATTCATGTGTATACCATTGCACCCTTGGAGTTCAGAGCACAACCTGCGTGCAGGATGGGCTCTCTCCTCCCACCACCTGAGATCAGACTCAGGCTTTCAGTCATGACAGCAAGTCTCAGCTATCTCTCTGACCTTGTGAGTTTTCTAAGTTTATGAACTTCCTGAGACATATAAATTCTGACATATTTACTTCCTGAACTTTGTAAGCTTCATTTATTTTTCTGAATCTGAGTATTTTTCTGAGGAAGTTAAGGAACTTCCCTCCAGGAAGAAATATTTCAGTTCAGAAAATATAAGTACACAACTGATGTTCAGAACAGCAGAGCCTCTAGTCACAGGTGTGGTTGTTTGAATAAAAATGGCTCCATAGACTCATAGAGTTGAATGCTTAGTCACTAGGGAGTGGTAATATTTGAGAAGGATTAGGAGGTGTGGTCTTGTTGAAGGAGAGTGGGCTCTGAAGTTTCGAAGGCCCACAGCAGACCTTGGCCTGTGGATTAGGATGTAGCTCTCAACTACTATTCCAGTACCATGCATGCCACCATGTTTCCTGTCATGATGATTACAGATTAAACCTCTGAAACTTAAGCAAGCCTCCAGTTAAGTGCTTTCTTTTTATAAGAGCTGCTCGTCTCATCACAGCAATAGAACGGTGACTGAGACAACAGGCCAGGGGAAGAACCAAAGAAGGTAGCTGGGAAACTATCCCTGCCTGGTGGGCAAAGGATGAAGTCTGCAGTCTTTTACTGTGTACATATTTCTGGGCACAAATCAAAAGAGGACTGAAGAGAGGAAAACCAGCATCTGCTGTTTTCTACTCTCCTGATATCTTGGGGACAGAATATCTGCCCTTCTCTGCTTGTTGAAATTGACCACACTATTCTCAAATTCTTCTAAGGCACAGTATTCAGATGTTCTTGTGGGATGCCCAAGGACCATCCGCATTCCCTCCATGTTTCCAGGCTACCTCTCGGGTGTTACCTAACTCAGGCAGCCTCTTCCTAACAACTGTTGTGAAGACTAAGGACTCCTGTCTCCTTCCAGCCTTGCTGAGAACCTTCTGGGAGAAGTGAGAGTAGGGGCGGGGATTAGAAATAGGATGTTTGACTCTATGTTTATATGAATAATCAAGATATAAGCCTTATATAACCAAGAGATGTGTTCTCGCTCTCTCACGGTATATGTACATGTTCATGTAGGTAACCATGTATATGTGTAGATACACATGTACATATGTGCTTGTCTGTGGAGGCTAGAGGTTGATGTCAGTATCTGCCCCAATCACTTTCCACCTAATTTTCTGAGACAGGGTCTCTCATTGAACCTGGAGCTCATGGACTTGGCTAGACTGACTCAGTGAACTCTGGGCATCTGCTTTCTCTGCTTCCCCACCACTGGAGTTTGAGGTGTGCGCTACTATGCACAGCTTTTACATGGGTTCTAGGGATCCGAACTTGGGTTCTTGAGCTTCACAACACTTTACTACCTGAGCAGTCTCTCCAGCCTGAGATTTGTTCAGATTCAGTGTTTGGTGACAGCGCTGTCTGCTCAATCAATTTCTCGGTCCACTGACAGGTTGGGATGATCAGTCTGAAAAGTCAGCCAAATGCTTTGGGCCAGCCTCCCAACTCCACCCCCAGGATGAAAGCAAGAAAGCAAAGAAATGAAGGTGTGTCTCCTCCGGCCCACAGAGGGAAGCCCCCTCCCCTTTTCTTAGTGTTTTCTCTTTCCTGGGAACTCTCTGGTGCTTTTAAAAGTGTATTGTAAGCCAGGCCTAGAGCAGGAGGGTGGGAAGTGTCCTGGGGCTTGAGTAGTATTTGACAAGACTCTCCCGACTCAGTGGGCAGGACACTCACGTTCTGAAGGGCAGAGTTAGAAACACATTGGATTTCATCTCTGAGATCATGTCCCATCCCAGAGCCCCACATCATTTGGGTGGTGGTGGCAAAAGATGAGAGGGAGCCCTAAACACATGTTTAAAAAGTTGTCTCCTGCACAGGCTCTTCCTATGTACAGAAGTGTGATCCTCAGAGCTACACATGACCTTATTAAAACGTTCTCAGGCCCAATTTTATTCTGGTCCACTCTTCAGAATTAGCTGAGTTTGGAGAGCATGGGGCAGCACAAGCAGAAAAGAAGGTTTGAGGAGCATCAGTCTGTCTCAGACTCCTCTGGGTTTGTGCACCAAAGGATAAGCCTGGCAGCATCTCGTGTCCCCCATCATTGGGATTTTCTTTCAAAGGGAGGGAGAATGTGCTGACTCAAACACATAATGGAAACTTCTGGCAAGGTGCTTTGGTGCCCACAAAGGGTTACCTCTGAGGTGGACAAAGCTTTGGCTGGCAGTTGGCCTTTGACAGTGGAATCAGCCCTTTCAAGAGTCCCTGTGCTGGCCTTTGAAAACCGATCTTAGTAAAATCATGGGGTGTCAGAGCTGAAAACCCCTGGCAATCAGGACCATCTCACCGTTGGCTTGCCTGCCTATAATTGCTGCAGAAGGCCTAAGCAAGCCAAGATACCCATTAGAACACAATTTCCGTATCGTGGTGTTCTGAGCGTTGTGTGTATGCTCCTCTTCCTCTTACATGAACTCATTAGCATGGTCAGAGCGCCCATTTGTCAAATGGGAAAGACAGAGTCCTTTCAGGCACTCCCTGTGTCTAGAAGCATGGAATAGCCAGAGACCCTGAGGTGAGGGGGAAGTGTTGCATGCTGCCTGGTGTGGCGTGTGGAGGAAGAAGGGTGTACTCGGTTACATTCCCGTGCACTCAGATGCAGGGGAGACCAACATGGCTCCTACCCAGCTAGGAAAAAAGAATAATTATCCCATTTTATGGGTTGGCCACAGAGGGGAAGCAGGGAGTTACCTTTAAACACAGTAAATGTTCTTCCATAGTAGTTTATTGACTGTTTCCGGCTTGCAGGAACACTGCCAGGACAGGCACCCTCACAATCTACCTTTGTCCCCTCACTGTTGTAGTAAATAAAAAAAATGTATGTTGGACTATATAATGTTTATTATTAGCCCTAAGATGACCACGGTGGTATTATCTAACCCATTATCACAATTAATATGACACAGATACCTGTTAGACTTTATAATTGCCTCATTTATATTGGGCCGGGCAGCTATTCACCTATACTGCCTCAATATCTTTACCACCCATCCATCTCCCAGCCCCTAACCAGTGCCGTCCACCTTAATCCTTCTCATCTAGTCTATCTTCCATTTGTAATCTTATAAATACTTGCTTGTATTTTTCGTCTGGGTCTTTCCCTTCACCCATGTGGTTTCTTCTCCACACTAATCCATCATGGGGTCCTCCTTTCTCTTGTCTTCCTGTCTGTCTCTCTCCTGCAATTCTCCTATCTCCCAAAGCCCCAGAACCTTAGCCATGCCTACCCCATTCTGCCCTGTCCAGGTATAGGCCGTTTAATCAACTAATCAGTGATTATGACGTAGGCAAGTTTACACAAGAAGAATAGGTTTATATGAGAATGTGCTCTTCTGAACAGGGACACGCTCTTGGGGGCCAGTAATTAACATCAGACCAACCTCCAACACCCACCCATTTTACACTGGTTCTCAGGAAAGGGATGACTGCAGATCTAGTTGCTACCTGTCAGCTGAGGAATCCTCTCACCACAAGTAGCCCAGGGACCTTCAGACGCGGCACACTATGGTCCTATGCTCTGCTATGTTCCCCCAGGTCAGGGATAGGAGAAGTGGTGCTACAGAGGCCTTCAAAAGAAGATGGATAGAAGGATGAATGGATAGGTAGAGATATATAGAAAGGAGATAGATATGTATCAATAGATCTTTCTTCTATTTTAAAATATACTTTACATATACATTAAGGAGTATCTAATCAAAAAGTAACATGTTGATTATATACTATATGTAAATCTTTATAATAGATAAAGGCCTTTTATTCAAAGGGTTTGATGTGAGCCTGTTGGGGTGGGGACATCCCAAAGACACAGAGCAAACTGACTGTGTGAAAACTCACAGATGCTGTTCATGAAGCAAAATTGTTTCTTTTTCTGGAAGTCTCTGTTAGTACTCTTCAGGCCTGCAGCTTATTGGAAGTGGTCCATCCACAGTTTTCCTTGTAGCTGCGGATGTTAGCCACATCTGCAGGCCATGCCCCCAACACCGCCTTGATTTGCCTGAGAGAATCAGTGGGCTTGGGCTTGCCCAATCAACATACCAGTTAGCTGTCACCCAGCTCCAAGCTCCACAACATCATCCTCGTCTCTTTCCCTGGCTAGGGTCTACAGTGGCCCCTGTGAAGAGGAAAGTTGTTCTGGGTGGAAGAAGCAACTTATAACCATGTAGTACATTTGCAGGGAGCCATAAAGATATGAGGTGGTCAAAGGAGATGGCTATACTGATGGCATAGCACAGTTGTTGCACCCAAGCATGCTGGACCCTCCCTGGGCAGTTCCCTGCCTCGTCCTCTACGGAAAGTGACTCAGATCCCTGTGGCTTCCACCCAGTCCGACCCTGCAGGCATCCCTGCGCCTACTCTCACTTCTCCCAGGAGGTGCACAGCAAGGCTAGAAGGAGACGAGCTCCCAGTCTGGAGTTCCCAGTCTTCAGTGGTTAGCAGAAGCGGGACTCAGCCCTGCCTGAAAACAGCTGTTAGTAAGAGGCTGCTTCGGGGCCTGAGTTAGGTGATGCCTGAGACATGGCCTGGAAACACAGAGGGAATGTGGATGGTCCTCAGGCATCTTACAGCATGACTAGTCAAGAGCAGGCCAGAGAAGACACATGTTCCCCTGGACAGCGTCCTGAGATGTAGTGTATAGAAACCAGTCGTTCCGTCTGAGCTTCCGTGTACTCTAGCCAAGTGCTGGAGACACCAGGAGTAGCTGCAAGCTCTGTCAGGTCTCGTTAGAATGGCTGAGCAGGTCATTAATCACCCTCCCGTCAGAGGAAGGCAGAAGCCTACAGGCTTGATGGAGAGGAGAGACCATGCTGGCTTCTCCAGCCTGTTTGACCTGAGCAGTGCCCTCTGTTCTCTCCACAGCCGTGATCATCAGGCCAGACTGTGCGCTTGGTCACGTGCAGGATAAAGGATGCACCGTGCCTTTGCAACAGCCGGTTGCTTTCACAGCTGCCACCTTGTGGTGTGGAGGGTGTGAAGACTGGGAAACTGAGGCTCTTGAGAAGCAAAATGTTTTCCTGCATGTGAAATGTTATGAGAGGGTAAAGGAAGAGTCATGAGGGAGGGCACGGGACAGCTCAGCAGTATGGCTTGAGGACTCTGCGGCTGCTCATTTTCAGAATTGCGATGACGAATCATGATTGTTTACTTAAAGCCTCAGGGGAAAACCTCTGGGCATGTCTATGAGGCAGTTTGTAAATTGGGTTAACTGAGGTAGGAAGATGGTCCCTAACTGTGGGCAGTGCCATTCCATGGACTGGGATCCTGGGTTGACTGAAAGGGAGAAAGTGAGCTGAGTACAGGTGTCCTTTTCTTTTGCTTTCTTACCCGAGATCTGACCAGTTGCCTCAAGCTCCTAACCCCACGGCTTTCCCAGCCAGACAGACTGTGTCCTCACACTGTGAGGCAGAATAAACCCTTCCTTTCTGTAAGGTACTTGGTAAAATGCCAAGAAAAGTAACTAATATAAGAAAGGGAGTGGTGCACAGACAGACAGCCGGATGACCAGATAGAGTGACATATATCTGAACTCCCAGCACTCAGGAGGGCCAATCTGGGCTGTAGCATAGGAATCTTTCTCAGAGAAACAAACGAAAGAAGTTTATTGTTTGGTCCTGCTGGCCTGCTAGAGAAGCAACTGTCAGCATAGGCTGGTAAGGAATTGGGGATACCAGGGCAATGACTGTCCATCCAGGTGTCAGTCAGGTCTAGGTGATGGAGGAGGGGAACTGCAAGAGGAAAAACGTGCATGCATACGTGGGTAGAGGTGGGGAGTATGGGTTTGACATCAGGAAATCTCTTGGACTACAGTCAGATTGGGGTCCTAATCCATCACCCTAGAAATTCTCTGAGGGTTGAGTTTAGTCTTGCCCTCATTTGTCTACTGTTCCTCTGTTACCCAGTTCTGGTGACTCCATATTTGTTCCTCATTCTTCTGAGAGCAGTTATATAACAGAGTTTCTCAAAACCTCCAGGTGACTGTGGCTCTGACCTTCACCCACCACCCATCAGTACCAAGAACCACCCATTTGGTGGTTTTCAGAGGCTGCTTAAGACTGGCCCAAGTGCAGCCGCCTCCCACCTGAAGGGCTTGCCAGCGCCATGGCCAGTAGAGGCAGGCTTAAACCATAATAGCATATTAGATTCAGATGCAATTTGAGACATGGGAGACACCCAGCATGTCCATGACTCCGGGTAGGAAAGATAGCTAGAAACAGGAAGTCCAAATGGAAAACCACAGGAGCCTGAGCTATGGGTCATAACAAGTGTCCCCTAGCACTGTACTGACTTTGCAATGATGCCCAGGTCCTTAGGATCAAGGGCCTTAGATCAATTATGAAAATAAGGGTTTGGATGTAATGCATGGATCAAGAGGCACAGAGGGATGGAAAGCCAGGAGTGTAAGTGCCCTAATACTTCCTCTCTGGAGCATCCCTGGAGGCCACTCCTTCCCCTTGTGCTGGGGGTGGGAGCAGCTATCTAAAGGGCAGAGGTGTGGCGTCTTTGGCAGTCTGGGATAGGAAACACGTTCTGTGATTCAGATACCCTCTGTTCTGAATCCTCCAGGGCTCCTGTAAGCTCCTGAACCTTCTTGTTGTCCAGCTAAAAACAGACCATGTAAGCTGAAATTACCTTCTTAAACCCTCTCATCTGACAGAAAGGAAAGCCACAGTGCCAACATGCCCAAGATCCCCAAGAGTAAACAGGGAGCAGAGCCTCACCTCTCTGCCTTGCGCCTGGGAAGGATCCTTGGCCCATAGCCCAGGTTAGCTCCGGGGGGTGCTCTGGGTCCTTAGGTTTGCTCGACAGGGTGGAAAATAAAAGTTATCTCAGATGTATTCCTAGCCCTGTAGGAGTCAAACCGGTGTTTTCTACCATGACCCTGACATCTAAGACCCTGTGTCCTTCGGAGGCAGGGGACCCTGGCAGCTGTTCTGTCGGTCCTGTATCTGCAGTTTTATCAGCCCTCTTGCTGGGGTGTTCCAGCTGCAACAACACTGGAGCCCTGTAAAGACAGAGAACATTAGGCACACAGATCAGACTGTGTCCCTTCCTTAGCATCTATGGCCAAGGCTAAATCAGAAACACACCCCAGCCTTTAAGAATCCATGAATCAGGTAGTCATAAGCATTTCCAAGTCAGTTTATCTTATGGGGAAATGCTAAGATAAGAGGTAAGTGGGGGGCTGGGGGAAGGGCATCCAGGTGGAGAACTATACAAAACAGTGCTAAAGTGTGAAGTGGTCATTTCGGCTGCGGATGTTTGTATCTTTCTGTACTTTACAACAGTACAAAGTACTTTTAGTTACAAGAGAGCTTAAAAGAAAGTCTGTCTCATATCCTTTTTGGTAGTGCATCTCTGAGTTGCACAAATCCTCCTGCTCTTTCTTCTTCTGAGGGTATGGTGTCCAGGATGCTGGCCTTGAGGGGAAGAGCTCCATGTCCACAAAGCCTCTGGCCTTTTGTTGTCCATTATTTCTGGAATACTCCCCCAAGGAGGCAGATGAGTCTATGGTAAAGGGCTCTGTGCTATGGGCAGGTGGAGCTGTGCTATAGGACCTGCGTGCTGCTGTCCTGTAGTCTAGTTTGGGGCAGATGGCTTAACCCTCACCTTCAGCATCTTCTTCTATACACAGGGACAATGTCTCCAGCTGTCCCCACTTGATGCTTTACAGGCCTGTTGAGGAACACCTGAGAGATTTAGCATGTAGCTGGGTGTAGTGATGCACATCTGAAATCCTAGAATTTGGGGGGTAGAGTAAGGAGGAAGGAAGATCCTTGGAATCTACATTAAAAAAAGAAAAAGAAAAGAAAAGCCAGCAAAATGCGAAGCCATTTATTTTTTATTATTTTATTTCATTAATTATTTCTTCTGCATATATCTCTGAGCCTTGAGGGAAGGGCTTTGATGAAATATACTATTTAGAACTGAGTGGACCAAATCTCTCGTTCTCCATGCTTTGTCCAGCTGTGTGTCTCTGTGTTAATGCCCATCTTTTGCAAGAAGCAGCTTCTCTGATGAGGGCTGAGCAAGACACTGGTCCGGGATATAGGAGTATGCCATTAGGGGTCACTTTATTGCTACGTTCCTGTAGTATAACAGGAGTATTAGGTTTTCTCCAAAGCCAATGACCTATCTAGTCTCAGGTTCTTGGCCGCTTTAGCGGTGCCAGACGTGAGTCCCATCTCATGGAGTGACCTTTACATCCAATCTAAAAGCGGTTGGTTGCTAACCTAACGTTTGTGCCACTGTTGCGCCAGTGCATCTCGCAGGCAGTTGTTGTTGTAGATCACGGGATTTGTAGCTGGGAAATATTGATGACTCTTCTCCTCTAGTAGCATGCATTAGCATAACCTTCTAATACCATAAACTCTAGTCAGTAGGGGTGGAGCTTCCAATTAGGCCCCAGCTTAACTCCTCCATGTCTGATGACATATGTGAGCATTGTGAAAAGCATTTATAACCTCCCTGCTGCAAGTCAGAGACATGCATATCTCTCTGGGGCTCTCTGGCTAGCCAGCCTAGCCTGCTTTATGAGCTCCAATCTACTGAGGGACCAGTCTCAAAAAACAAGGCAGAGAACATCTGAGGAATGACTACGTGAGCATCTTGCATGCGTGCGTGAACAGTGGCACTGTCTTTCAGTTTTGTTTTATGTCGTAGACTTGGCTTTGTATTTCTAAAGATGGGTGAGGCTGGAGAAACCAACAAACTGATTTTAAAGCTTATTTATACTTCAGGGGTTTCCCGGGGTTTCCTAAGAGGTGACTTTAACCATCCAAATCCTGAAAGTTCACTTTCTCAGGAGACCCAGTTGGTCACCGCCAGGTTGATAGTCTCGGGCTAATACCTTTCGTGCAGCTGGGGCATGTCACAGTGCTGAGGCTGCCTCTGCATAACATCTCCCCTCCCACCCCACTGTCTCTGTGTAGCCTCAGAAGATGCCTTCCTGGTGAGCTTGGGACCAGCAGTAGACAGACAACAGGTGCAAAGGAAGCCTCGGGTAGCAGTTAGAACTTACACTGTGTGCACAGGGAAGCTCTAGGAGCTCTAGGTGTCTGCACGCTTGGCTGAGCAGAGAAGCCAGGGCCTCATAGTTTTACAAGCTGACAGGCTCCTTACATAGTTGCAGAGAGATATTTTTCCATAAAGTCCCCCAGGGTGCACAGGTATCTTGATGAACACTGAGAGATGAGAGCCAAGATTAGAGTCCTGGAATGTGCAACATGGGAGTCTTCAAGCAAAGCTAGTCACCAGTGCCAGGAGACTTCCCTGGTGGGTGCTTGACCAAGCTGACCAAGGAACCATGAATGGTCTGATCAGACACTTACATGAGCTCATGCTGTCACAGTTAAGACTTGATGAGAGCACTGTGATCCCAGCTGTGTGCAGAACGTCTTGTTGTAGGGCCCCAAGCCTCTTTGCCTGTGTTGCTAAAGCATTCAGCTTCTTGGGGGTGCTCATTCAAAGGATGAACAAATGTTTGTGGACAGGCTTTTTTCTGGCAAACAGCAGCTATAGAGCAAATGTTAGAAGCCAGAGATGAATGCTACTCATTCAAAGTAGCAATGAGAAAGTCAGTGCACACACACACACTGACTAGTGACTGAAACTACATGGGCCTGCTTGCTGGCTAGCCTTCTGCACACCCTGCACGTTCTCCCTCCACACTGGCTGCTGGGAAAGGAGGTGCTTGATCAGGACTCAATTCAAACACATTAGGAACCAACTGCCTACCACAGGGTGGCACAGTGACAAGGGTCATAGAAATCAATAGGTGATTTTAGTCCAGAGCTCTGTGACCCATAATTAAGACACATCTGAAGCTTCTGGAACACAGATAAAAGAAGTTAGCTCTGCCTCAGGGTGGGACCAGGCCAGGGGTCTGTCTGAATGGGGCTTTGCTGATACTTAGGAAGAGTTCATTGCTTGAACCAGCATTTGGGGGTGAGGTAGGCAGGAAGAGCA
Organism: Pachyuromys duprasi; assembly: GCA_028658305.1. Classification (NCBI taxonomy): domain Eukaryota; kingdom Metazoa; phylum Chordata; class Mammalia; order Rodentia; family Muridae; genus Pachyuromys; species Pachyuromys duprasi. The sequence continues at coordinate 58,912,540 of CM053763.1, read as the reverse complement.
AGAACAGCCCAGAGGATGGAAAAAGGCAGCCGCCCTGGAAGACAGCAGTAGCCCGCTTATGAAGTGCCAGGTCCAGGCCTGTGCTAAAGGCTGGAGAGATGAGGCTGGCACTGTTCCTGCATAGTTGAAATAAGCTCCAGTCAGCTCCCAGGGAATGAGTGCATGGGAAGCTATGGAAGAATAACCTTGGATTGAAGAGTTTGAGGCACTGAGGACCTTTCCAGGCACAGTGTATATAGCATGTTGCTGAGTTTGGGAAAATCACAAATATTCTCCCTGGCCATGGCTGAGGGTAAGGTAAGGACTCAGAGCACATCAGAATTAGGCAGTGGGTCTACGGTGGGTCTGTGAAGCATGGGTGGGAGCCTGTGGGACCCAGGTGAGAGCTCCTTTACCAGGGCTGCTTCAGATAACCATAACAGGTTGCTGGGGAGCCCCAGCAGACTGGCCAATGCTTTTGCTGCACTAAACTCCCACCCACGTGATATCTGTGGAAGGTCTCAAGCTTTCAGCTGATCCCACTGTGCAGCCAGGGCTGGGAACCATGGCAACAGAAGGCAGTGGGGTACTGCATGTGCTGCTGGGCCAGCTCACTAGGTGTTCAGGGCTCCAGCCTGGAGCTGCTGTGCCATGGCAGAGCTCCTGGTGCCCTCAGGCATGGGGCTCACTCACAACCTCAGGGGTGGCTCTCCCAAAAGTGAAGACTGAGAGGATGGATTGGAATAGGACGGTGGAAATGGTAGAACAGTTGATTTACCCAAGGTAGGACTAGGTGAGGGAAGGTGCAGATCTGGACCCCAGCTGCAGAAAGAAAAGAAGATAGATTGAGGGGGAAGGGAAGGGAGGGCTTCATAGAAAACTTGATGCTGAAGGAAGTGCAAGAAAGCTACCAACTGGGCATGCATCCATGCCATGGACTGGAGGGCAGCCAGTCGTTTTCAGAGCACCCTACAGATCTCATATGCTCTGTGTCAGTATCTCAACAACTTTTCCTGTTTTTTGCAAAACTAGGGAAATCAATGCTGAAGTTAACATGGAATTTCAATGAATCCGAAATAACAACAATGAATGTAAAAAAGGGACACAATTGGAGGCCTCTCACTTTGAGGTTTCAAACTAAGTACAAAGTTGAGGCTATTTAAAAATAGTGTGGTCACTAGGTGTGGTGGTACATGCCTGTAATCCCAGCACTTGGGGAGGCAGGGGAAGGCAGATCTCTGTGAGTTCGAGTCCAGCCTGGTCTACAGAGCAAGTCCAGAACAGCAAGGCTGCATAAAGAAACTCTGTCTCAAAACAACCGACCAAACAAAAACAACTGTGGTCTTGGCATAAAATAGCAAGACAAAACAAAACCACCAAAATCCAGACATACAAACTGATGAGCCAAACACAGAGTCCAGAAATAAACTGTCATATGTGTAGTCTGTGCTGGCTCGTTTTATGTCAACCTGACACAAGTTGGAGTCATCTGAGAGGAGGAAGAGCCTCAACTGAGAAATTGCCTTCATAAAAATCTGGCTGTAGGCAAGCCAGTAGGGCATTTTTGTAATTACTGTGATTTGTTACTGAGGGGCCCAGCCCATTGTTGGGGGCCACACTTGAGCTGGTGGTCCTAGGTTCTGTAAGAAAGCAGGCTGAGCAATCTGTGTAAAGCAGGCCAGTAAGCAGCAACCCTGCAGGGCCTCTGCCCCAGCTCCTGACTCCAGGTTCCAGCCCTGTGTGAGTTCCTGCCCTGACTTCCTCAGTGATGGAAATAAACTGTAAGGTGAAATAAACCCTTTCATATCCGAGTTGTTTTTGGTCATGGTATTTGATCACAGCAACAGAAACCCTGCAATGTGATCAAATTACATTCTTTGTACTGTACTTATTTTTGTGTGTGTTTGTGTGCACATATCACAGCACATGTGTGGAGGTCAGAGAACAGTCTGCTTACTATATGGTTTCCAGGGATCAAACTAAGGCCACCAGGCTTTGCAGCAAGCACCTTTATCCACTGAGCCCTTTCTATAGCCTGCAATCGACGTTTGACAATGTGCCAAGACATTTTGATAAGAAAGGGCCATATTTTCAACAAACAGAACTGGAGAAACTGAATGCCTACATGCAAAAGGACAAAGTGGCACAGTTACTTGAGATCATATTAAAAAAAAAACAATTCAAAATGAATCAGAAGTCTAAATGTACAGTAAAAAAACAATGTCTGGGAAAAGCCTTAAGATTCTAGATCTGAGAGTGATTTCTTGGCTACAACACTATAAGGAGAGGGAACAAAGGGGGAAATAGATAAAGCAACTAAATCAGCTTAGAGATGTCTCTGCATCCCCAGACACAGCCAGAAAAGTGGAAAAGCAACACACAGAGTAAGAAGATATCTACACTCATATGTCAGATAAAAGGTTAAAGTCCAGAATATATAAAGAATTCCTATGGCCCAACAACAGATAACCTGATTATAGACATTGGCAAAGGACCTAAACGGACCTCTTCCCAGAGACTAACAAATGACCCAGTAGCAAGCGAAAGCTACTAGGCTCCAGGGAAATGCAAATGAGCAGCACGGAGAGATACCACCTCATACCTAGTTGGATGGAACAAGAAAATAGAAGGTTATAAAGGTTGGTTAGAATATGATGACAGAAATCAGGGTAGCATGCATTTGACTGAGGGTCCAGTCCCCAGAACTGTGATAGATAAATCGATATACAGATCAATAGGCAGAGAGATGATAGGTCGGTAGGTAGGTATGTGGATAGATAGCTTGGTAGATAGGACCGATAGATGGATAAATTGATAGGTGGGTGAACAGAGAGATGATAGTCAGATGGTTGATAGATAGATAGATAGATAGATAGATAGATAGATAGATAGATAGATAGAGCATACACACATGGATGGATGAATGAAGTGTGGGGAAATTGAAATTTGTGCACTGTTGATGAGAGAGTACAATGATAGTACCACGGTAGCAAACAGTACATTAGTGTGCAATAACAACATAGAACCACCCTGTGACCAGCAATTCTGCTTCAAAGCAAAGCCATGCAGGGATATTCTTAGGCTTGTTCTCTGAGTTTGATAGGCTGTCACAATGAAGTATAATTCATTTATTTACAGATCTGGAAGCCAAAAGTCTTAGGTCAAAGTGTAGATAGAGAACCCCCCTCCCCCGCCCTGCCTTGGTTCATAGCTGGAGCCTTCTGCCTATATGCTCACATGGTCATATACCTATGTGTGTCCATGTACTGATGCCTTCTTCTAGCATACCTTTCCAGTTGGATCATTAGCACTCTTGCTGATGATCTAGCTTCACCTTAAGTGTGTCCACCTCCAAGCACAGCTCTTTTCTGAAGTCTCAGAGCGGTCAAGATTTCAATTTGTATATTGGGAGTGAACCAGAGGCTGGAGCATCCCCACTACCCATCAACTTATAGACAAAACAAGCAAAAGGTGGTCTTCCATGCAATGGAAAGCATTCAGCTATAGAGTAAGAGATTCTGATGCACTTGACATACTATCTCACAGCCTGACTCTCGACCCTTGAGGACCTGTGCTGACCGAAATAAGCCAGCAATAGACAGGCAATGTCCATTCCCTCTTCTGCAGATCCCAGAGTTCTCATGTTCATAGAGATGAAGCTAGAGGATGTTTGCCAGTGTTTGGGAGGGAGGAATGAAGATTTGATGTTGATGATTACGGTTTCTTCTTAGAGAGATGAAAAGTTTCTGGGAATAGATACTGTTTTGATCAGTCTGTGTCCTGCCCTCAATTACTCCATATTGTGTAGAAAAAATGGCTTTCAGGCAGTGCCTTGCCCAGAGAGACCCCATTTAACAACCTGCTTTTGACTCCATCTTGAGGGTGGAAAATGACTCTGTGGCTTGGTGGGCACATAAACAACACCATCTGTCCTGTACCACCCACGGCACAGACTGATAAATGACAGATTCCTAAAGAGTAAAAAGATACCACCCTATCAATTGATCAAAGTAAACTGAGTCCACATTAATACATGAGAGTATTAAAAAAAAAAAACCCTTTCAGGAAAACCAGCCATAAGAACTTATCCAACACACCAGACTGACGGAAGGGTATAACTTCTTCACCCAGGCCCCAAGAGGGATATGGTCCCACTAACCTGTCATCTGACTGGGTAAGGTGTGTGTGTGTGTGTGTGTGTGTGTGTGTGTGTGTTACTTTTTATTGCTATGATAAAACACATGAATAAGGCAACTTAAAGATCCAAGAGTCTGTTTAGGCTCATTGTTCCAGAGGGACAGGAATCTGTCATTGCAGGGAGACATGATGGCAAGGAGCCAGCATGGTTGCAGGAGGAAGAAACAGAAGTCACATCTTGAACCACAAGCATAAAGCAGAGAGAACAACTGGAAATGGCAGAAGCCCTTAAACTCCAAAAGCCACCCCAGGGATATGCTTCCCCAGCGGGGCTACACCTCCTAGATCTCCCAAAAAGCACCAAGAACTTAGCACCAAGTGTTCAAATACATGAGTCTATGGGGGCATTTTATTCCAGTCATCCCAGTGTGCGTGTGTGTGTGTGTGTGTGTGTGTAGGAACAATAAGCAGAGAACTCCCAACTGTCTAAAACTTAAGCTTCACTTGGTCACTGCTTTGATGAAGCCTATTCACATCTCTGTCCACCAGTCTACCCATTTGTCTTTCTGGAACTAGTTCTGGCCTTTGCCTCTGCAGCCCCTGTGGTCAGCATCAAACACTTTTGCAGCTTGACTCGACTCTGAGGCTCGCTCAGCTCTGACCCTGTGGCTTGGCTGGAACTTCGAACACTGCCTCAGACTGGGTTTGGATCTGATCTAACCTCTCTTGCTGCCTCCCTCTGCATCTCTATCAGCCTCCCACATCTGCCTTTCAGCAAGGCCTCTTTGAAACTCCTTGAACTCTGTTGGACTCCTGAATCCTTCATAGTCACTCAGTTACCTACATATATATGTACGCAGAGATATATTTACTGTGTGATATGTAATGCGTGAGCAGAGAGCTACTATTAGCGGTTAAGACTAGACTAAAAGAACCATGTTTGCCTCTGTCAGCTATGAAGGAAAATGAGTACCACTTGACAAATTCTAGCCAAGGAAACTGATGTAGGCAGTGAATTAGTTGTTACCCAGTAAGTGTGGATTTTGTAGGAAAGCATGATCGTGCCTGCCTGTTTCTGACATAGCACAGCCATGACAGTTGTAGTGATGAAAGTAACTTAATGGCCACTGAACTATCTATTCAATGATGATTAGCTGAAAGATAGGTGTGGCTTACTGGCACAGTGCTTGTCCAGCATACACAAAACTCTGGTTCATTCCAGCTACACACGGAGAGACAGACAGAGAGGGCAGATACTAATTTTTATTGTATATTTTTACTCCAAGTATTTTATAATAGACAAAAATGAAATCTTAAGGACGGCGATTTTATAGACTTGAGGGTGGCCCCATCTGTGTGCAGGCATTTCCAAGGCCAGATGCGGGCACAGGAAGAGCAGGGCTAGAGAATGAGCGTGAGACATCTGCCTTATAGCTGACTCGGGGACAAACTACCTGCCGCTCTCCATTTTGCCTTAGACTCCTGTGACAGTGTTAGCTGTCAACTTGACCACATCTTGATTAGATTAACTAAGGGCCCATCTTAACTATGTGCAGACCATTCCCTGGGGTGGGTATTCTGAACTGTGTATGAAGTGCAGGAAAGTGGTTGAGTACAAACTTGCATCTTATGACCCACCATCCTGATTATAGATGTGTGTGACCAGCTGCTTTAAGTGCCCTCTGTCATAGCTTCCCTGATGGACTGTGCCCAAATTGTGAGCCAAAAGAAACCCATTCTCACTGACGTTGCTTTTGTCTGGGCATTTAATCACAGCAATAGGAAAAACAATTATTAGAATCCCCATCCGTTTCATCTCCACTGCTGTCATCAAGCTTCAGCAGCTCTACCAGCATCCTCACAGTGTGCTCATCTTTCCAGGAGACACACTTCCTTGGACAGCTTCAACGAGGCTCATGTTTTATATCCCATGCATCAGCCACTGCCCAGGTTGTCCTTAGATAGGCCACTGTGCTTCCAGCCTGCCTGCCTTGACTTCCTTTTTTTGTTTATTTGTTTGTTTTTCCTCCTGGTCTGTGGCTTTGTCTTCCTTCTAGCTTGCTAGGGGTGGGAGTTGCTGCTGTTGCACACTTGGCTTGATGTTCTGGAAGGTAATGGAGATATAGGTGAGCATCCCCTATGCTGCTGGAGTTGTTAGGGCTGGGGCTGGGCCTGGCATCCTTAGCCAAGGCTCAGAGCTTCTTCAGTATACCAGTTGAATAGACAAGCAATAGTGAAAAGTGGAAACGTATTTGCTCAATGCAGACACGTTATGAAGACAAACAAAGAGGCCCAGTGACCTGCCTTCCCCTCTAAGGCTGTCTTCTGACTCAGGGCATGAAACTCAAAATTTAAATAGAGGGCAAGAGGTTTGCACCCTCCTGGCTGAGGCGCAGTCCGCCCATCATTAACCCATTGTTGTCTCAGCTCCAGTGTGTTTTGCAAGGCAATCTGACAGCTTGTCAAAATGATGTGAAATCTCTTTACTAGAGACTGGGCTGCCATGAAGCCTTTTCCTCAGGAAAAGAAATACCAATTTCTCTCTTCCATCATTTCTGTAGTCTGGTAGCCAAAGGGAGAGACACGGTGTCTCTTTAGAATATTTCATTCCTAGCCAGGTGTGGTGGCACATGCCTGTGATCCCAGCACTCAGGAATGCAAAGGTAGGTGGATTTCTGTGAGTTCAAGGCCAGCCTGGTCTACAAAGTGAGACCAGGACAACCAAGGCTACACAGAGAAACCCTGGCTCGAAAAACAAAGACAAACAAAGAATACTTCATTCTGACTAGGATTCTTATAACTGTGTCTCCCTACTGGCTAGATCTTAGAGTGCGCACACCTACAGCCTTGACTTTGTGCTCTCTCTTCTTCCCAGGATCTGAGCTCCTTTGCCATGCCACTCCTGGATGGAGATGTGGAGAGTTCAGAAAAGAATTCTTCGCGGAAGGTAAGAGTGCCCTTTTTGAAGCTTCTCATCACCCCACCTGAGTGTCTCCCAAAGGAAGCAGAGTCCAAGATACCCTGCCAGGTTTATTTTTATGGGGTTCCTACCAAGATGTGGGGTGGCTGTGGCTGAGCCAGCCTGAGACAGCTCCCCTCACAGAGCCATGCCTCCTATGTTGCTGGCTGCTCTGATGCCTGCGTTCTCCAGGCTTTGCTCCTTCCTCCTGTCCTCACTGTGGGCTGATTGTCATCACCAGTCTCCTGGAGTGAGCATATAGGAAAGAGGGAGATGAACTGAGCTGAGCTGGGATCACAAATAGCTAAGATGAGGCTAAAAGCAGTTAAGTTGAGGATAGCTGCACTCTGTGGCATTATCCTACCACTGTGCCCACAGGCCATGGGGGTGAGGTTGTCTCTCTTCTGACATGTTCCCGGACCTTGCCCTTCCCTCTTTAGCTCACTCTCTCCTCCCTCACATCTCAGTTTCACTACCATTAAGAACCCATGCCATAGCCAAAGCTGTTGGTAATACAGAACCAGGTAAGGAGTCAGAGTGGTGGTGGTGGCAGGTAAGAAGTCACAGTGATGGTCAAAAAGAGGGACATCCTGCAGGTTTCCTCTGCAGTTAGGAAGTAGCATCCTACCACCCACACAGGGAGGGGCTGCAGCGTCCTTGAGTGGCTGCTGGGTGCTCTCCAGCCTGGGTTAGGGCAAGAGTTCCCGTCCTGGAAAAAGGGAGACTATTCTCTGAGCATTTGAATTACATACAATTGAATTAACAAATTGGTTTTAGGCCCATGAGGCTTACTTGGCAGTCAGCCCCTGCCCCACCCTGCCCTACCCAAACAACCTTATTAGCAGTTATTGTGACCCAGCCAGAAAGACTGTCAGAAAATGGCCTGGGGCCTGGGCTGGCAGGCGCCTTCACACTCAGAGCCTGTAGTGTAGCCAGGTCAGGTCCTCTGGTCCTCTGCCCTGTTATGTTCCACGTAGCCTTTCCTGCATGGAAAACCTAATAGGAACTGAAGCCGAGGCAGAAATGCTCCAAGGGTGTTGGGGATCTTCCTGGTGGCCCCAGAAGTCCAGAGAAAGGCCGTGGTCAGCACTGGAAGTCAGCTGAGAGGGAAAAGTCATGGAGGCATTCTTACCCTCCTCCAACATTTGCTCAGAATTAGCCTAGCCCACCCTATGTACCCTGTGAAGGACAGACCGTGCCCGGGAGGATTGGCATATACAGTGGCGGACGCTGTAGAAGACCAGGGACTGCGGAACACACTCCTCTCCCACGTCAGCCACCTTTAGATGCAGCTTGGAGGCAGGGCCTCTCCTGAGCAGCTTTGTGTGATGGGAAGGTGTGCCAGGGCCAGAGCTAGTAGGTCACATGGGGATCTTCCTGGTGTGCAGGACATGGGTCTTGCAACCTAGTGCCCACCCCAGAGAGCACCTCCTCCTGGGCCTGAGGCTACCTGCCGTGCTGCTGTCTCTCAGCCCTCAGGAACATCTAGTGTGGGTGACAGTCAAACGGACAGTCAGGAGACAGTGAGGTGACGGGCATCTAGAACACTTCCCTGTTTGCCCCAGAAAGGCCTCTGCCCCTACTCAGTTCTTCATGACATGGATTTGTCCAAAATGGAAACACTGGGGGAACCTCAGTTAGATTCCTACTCATGTCTGGCCCTTTCTGAGGTTGTGATGACAGAGGCCCAGCATGAGTGAGAGATGCTCCTGGGCTTTCCTGACAGCAGGGCATTGATAAGGGAACAGGCAGTGAACATGGTGGCGCGCTGGGGACCATGGCTGAAGCATTTCATGTTTGAGTCACCAGTCGCTTTGACTTGTATTGAATGTGGATGGCTGTGACGCTGGAGCCTGGAACTCACTGTTCAGGGCAGGATCTCACTTCTTATGGTTCTTGAAATCAGCTTAAATGTAACCAGCCTCATCATCTCACAGGCTGATGAGAACTGTTCTTTTCTATCACTCCTGCTCCTAGGCTGGTCCAACGATCCTGGGGTTCCCTACCATACTCATTGTTTTTAGCTGCAGAAACATCATCACGGTGATTAAAAATGAAAACAAAAACACCACTGCCTCTATCATGACTGATTTGCAACTGAACTGGACCCGGGCCAGGTTGCTTAGTCCAGTACCTTAACATCCCAAACCTCAGGCTTAGGGCACTGCCAATCAGGGAAGTGCCCTAAGCAATGTATCCCACACTAGTGCTCCTGGCTATCCAGGGTGCTATCTGGGCACATTATCTGTAGGGAAGTGGGACTCCCATGTCCCCTGTCCTCAGGAGGTAGCTGTTCGTTGTCATAGTAGCATGTCTCTGTGTGGCACTCTGGGCAGCTGACCATGTGACTAGTATATAGCTACAGAGCCAGAACCAGCCAAGGAGAATCATTTTAACTGCCAGCTCTGGGGTGGTTACCTGCACCGCAGTGACTAATCAGCTGGAGAAGTGTGGGGAACGGCCCAGCAGACACCAAACAAGTGGCTGACTGGGTTTCCTCCCTATGCACTGATCCTACACTCACTGCCCAGCAGCCCTCTCATCGCTAGAAGTCTACATGTAGCCTTAGACAAAACAGTCTCTCTTTGAGCATATCTTCCTCACCAGCCAGGGCCAGGAATTGTGCTTGCCACCAGGATTGGGGATTGGATGATGTCACTAAGGAACAGGTGCAGAAGGTATCTGCAACCCAGCAGTGCTGCAAGGGCAGCCAGCACAGGCAGGACACAAGAGTCCACAGAGCAGAGCACCCATGCATTCTTCACAGGGCGTGCTCTCCTGGACCAGGCTGCAGACAGCACTTGATCTCTACCCATTGCTGACTGAAGACTGACCTCACATCCTCACCTCTGAGGTCACCACTCAGGGGAGCCTGGGGAGCTTAGTGCAGCCACCCCACTTTCAGCTCTTCCATCCTAAATAGCTGGACTCACCACTGGATTCCAAGGCTGGCCTTTATGTTTCCTGGCTTTGTGCTTCCTCTCCCTAACTGCCTTTCTGGCTCCTTTCACCTCTGATCTCTGTCTGTCTCCCTCTTCAAGAGCATGGATACCCTGTCTTCCCAAACCCTCATGGTCAGTCCTGAAGCCAGCCCAACATCAGGCTCCTTCCTCACTTTCTCTCTCACTGCCTCCTCTTCCATTTGGTGGAAAGACATGCTCATGTAAGACCAGAGCAGGGGCTGGCCCTGTCTCAGTGTCCTGCCTGGTGGCTCCCTGACAAGCATGGAATTTGCCCTGTCTGGGAATCTCCATTAGTGCCTCTGAAGCCGGGCACACGAGAGGGTTGGGGGAGGCCCACCCCCACTCAGAGAGCCATCCAGTTATGTTAATCAGAGTATCAGTTTGCTTCAGCTAGCCTAACAGCCTCAGCCTGGGCATCCCTGGTGGCTCTAGAGGCGCCCACAGTCTGCTGTTCCCTGCCAGCCCCATACAGGAAACAGGCAGGGAAGGATGGATCAGCAGGGCCAGGTCTCTATGGGAGAGTCCAGGCAGGACCCAGCATCCTCTGTTCTTTGGCCATTTTTAGGGGAAGAAAGTAGAAGGTCTGTTTTCTGTGGCTCCCTTCTCTGGCATGAAGGCTGAGTATCTAACTCCTGCAGGCTGCAATTCTGAATGTAGAATGGATTCTGACAGTGAGGTATTGGGACTCCCTTGCCAATTAAAAAAGATCCAAGTCTTCATGGAATTTAACTCAACTCCTCCTATGGGTTCCTGGGTAGACCACGAGTTAGATGTCTGTTTCTGAGACCTGGGTCTTTCTCCAGTCCTACTCCAGAATGCTCCTCTAGCTTGCCCATCATTAGGCTTCAGGGTGTTCTCTGACCTGGGGTCCCTGTGACAGGTGTCTGTTGTTCGGGGCATTCCTTCATCTGCTGGCATTTCACCGTGTTCTGTGGTCTCCTGGGGGCCTACTGCTTCCCTTTCTATCTCTGTCTTCTCTCTGGAGCTGAATGCTAACATTTGCCTGGTATACTACCTCCTCATCAGGCCAAGTTCATGTGTAGGACAGGCTACACAGCATAGGAGGAGGAGTGCTGTGGGCCAGTCTTCAGGGACTCCACGGGTGAGTCTGTCTCCGGCTTCTCTGCCTGGCCTTGACTCTTTGGTCCCCTAAACTTTTCCGTGATGCTACAAGAGGTGTGTAGTGCCAGGGTTAGAGCCAGGCCTTGAGGTCAGAAAACTCATCAGCTTTATGATACCCACTCTGACCCCAGGCAGCACCTCCTGTCTTCAGACTCCAGTGATGAAGAATGGTGGACCTCACACACACCTGTCAGCCAGTGTGTGGAATCACCATAGCTCCCTGCAGTCAGGAGGCAGGTCCCCATACCATGTAGGTACCATGGCTTACCTAACTAAGCCATTCCTGAAACTCAGCCTTCCTCCTCTTCCAAATCACTACAAGTCCCTTCGCTATCAAGAACCCTTTAATGCTCAGTGATGCTGCTGGTCAGACATGTATGAAGGACCACCTTTGTACCAGGAGCCGTGCTAAACATCCTTCCTGTGTATAGCACAGCTGTCATCTCGGTAGCCCCCGAAGCAGTCTGGCATCCTCATTGTGTAGAGGAAGCCCAGAATCCGTGCCGATAGTTCAGGACTCAAGCTCAGGCCTCTGTCTAAATCCTTGCTCATTCTATCAGCTTGCTTTAGGGAGACCCTCTATTTCCAGTATGTGTGGTTTCTACTGTAGGTGAGGATCTCTTGGTCCCCATTCCTTACCCCATGACAATCTACCTGCCACCTGAAGAGCCTCTTGCCTTAAAAGTACTCTCAGAAGTCATTCAGAGTCCCATAGGCAAGTGGGATGGTGGCTAAACTGAGGAGGCAGGGAATCTAACTGATCTTTGTGATAGTAGGAGGGGAGTTGATTTGAACTTCTTTCTAAGGAGGTGAGCCAGTTATAAGATCCTGGCCACACTCCATTCTCTGCCATTCTTAGAAGCCATTCAGGAAGGATTAGGTACCAAGTTTGTGAGAGCACCAGGTCCGTAGGGTCAGGTGGAGAATCATGGAAGAGTGGTGCCCTCTGGAAACTGGTGGTCACTGAACCACCAGGGCATCCCCACACGGGCATCATAATCTTTGAGGTGCCTGCTATTGGAACTCAGGGGCACCCTCTACTGGTGGGTCCACACATCCACTCCAGGACAGATGTGTGGACTCACCTTCTTAGCATGGCCCTGGTTGTCACCAGCCTACAGCATTTCCAGAGTTTGATTCTTGTCCCCTGAGCCTATAACAGTTACTTTCTTTGCTCTTGCTGACTTGGGGTCCCCTTGGGTTCCTTTGGTCCCAGTGTCACAAGTGAACGACGGAGTAGGACCACAGCAGACAACCACACATCATGTCATTGCTGCAAATCAGTCTCTGTGCTGATGTCATCACGTGACCACTGAGGCTATGACTGTCCATAAGTCACAGAAAGGAAGCAGAGGGAGTAGGGAAAAGGAGCATGCTATCGCAGTAAGGGACAGAGCTGAGGTCAAAACTCAGACTGCTGGAAGCGAGCTGCTGAGCGCATTTCCCACAGCAGATGCTAAATGGCTGTGAGCTGAAGCCATGGCTTAAAGCTATGGCACCTGATAATTTTTCAACCTGTAGCTATAGTTTTGAGTCATTGATGAAATGTAGGGTCTTGCTAGCACTTTTCCTGACTTCTGCCATTAACATGCCATAGTAACTTGGAGTAGAACCTGTCACCTCCTCACACCAGCACCCTCCCCAGTGAGCCTGAGCTCTAGTGTGCATTCTGGATCATGGAGGCTCATGCTTTCTCTTCTGGGATTGGGGGTGCAAAGAACCACAGCTGTGTCATCAGAAAAAGGGCAAGTGAGAGGACAAAAGCCAATATGGGAACGGTTGATGGATATGGATGGGGCAGTCAAGAAAGGCAGGAATAGCGCTGGGCACAGTCTCCTCACTTTCACGCCTCCCCTGCTCATCCCACCATCAAGGGCCCTGTTAGACAGCTACACAGTATGGCCAGGGGCTCCAGCCTAGGGTTGGGCACCCATGGCTGACCATTCCATGTGGACCATTCCATTGTCACCTCTGTGGCAGAGCTCAGGGTTGCTTCTCTGTCTGCTTGGTGAGAGTAAGGAGGACAGTAGTGACAGCTGTACTCTAGACAGAGCTCAGAGTGCCTGGAGCATTGTGACCTCGCCCATTTTTCTGTCTTTCTGCAGGCGGACAGTCCCTTTAGCTCAGGCAGCCCCTCCAGAGGACTGTTCTCCAGGGGCCCCCAGCCCCGGCCCTCCAGCCCTGTGTCTGCTCCTGTGAGGCCCAAGACAAGCCCTGGCTCTCCCAAAACCGTGTTCCCGTTCTCCTACCAGGAGTCCCCTCCACGCTCGCCGCGCCGCATGAGCTTCAGTGGGATCTTCCGCTCCTCATCCAAAGAGTCTTCGCCCAGCTCCAACCCATCTACCTCTCCGGGGGGCATCAGGTTCTTCTCGCGGTCCAGAAAAAGTAAGACATTGATGCTATGGTTTCAGGTGGGTGCTGGGCTGCTTGGGGCACTCCCTATGGCCACTCGGCCTAGTGGCACCAGAGCCGCAGAGCTGCCGATGACTTGGTGCTGGGCCATGGCTTTCCTGCAGTGACATCCACTTCTACCCGCTGCTTACTGCCTGTGCTAGTCCTCTGGAGCGGTGTGCTTGGTGGTGTGAACTCAGGGGCATGAACTAGAAAAGGTTCGTATCTGATTTGGGAGGACAAATGTTCATGTCCAGTGCTCAGGGCAGGCCTGCAGCCAAGGCCAGAGGGCTGCCTGGTATGGCTCTGTCCCTGGGGTTTGGGATCTGGGCGCTTTGACTCTGTTATGGAGGAGCCTGAGTTTTTCTTTCTGGGACTCTGAGCACCTGGAAACACAGGGCAGTATAGACTGGGTGGAAACACATGAAGGGAATGTGTGTGTTAGAGCAACAGCGTCCTTCTGACTCATATGTTACTTGTAGTCTGAAGATAAATGTTCCTTGAGCACTGTTGACCATAAGAAAGACCAAGGGCCACTGTAAAGTAGGGGTGCGTCTCAGTTTCTTTCCTGATTCTGTGATGAAGTATCCTGGAAAAAGCAACTGGCTAACAGTTCTATAGAGACACATCCGTCATGGTGAGGAAGGCATAGTAACAGGAGCAGAAGGCTGCCTGGTCACATAGCATTCATACTCAGGAAGCAGAGACTAAACAGTAAGTAGGGTCAGGCTTAAAAAAAGAAAAGAAAAAGACTCAACACCCTTAATATCCCCAGTGACCCTTCCTCCTGTGAGGCTCCACCTCTTACAGATTCTACAGCTTTCCCAGACAGCCTCACAGCTGGGGATCAAGTATTCAACAGGAGCCCAAAGGGTCCATTCCACACTCACATTACCACAGGGATCTTGCTTCCTCCCTGCCTATATCTTTTCCCCTTTTTTTTTTTTTTTGAGAGCGTTTGCATGGAGAGTGGAAAGGAACTTTCCACGGAAAGGGTAGCATCTGCACTTCTTTTCTTGCAAGACCAGCTGTGGAGACACTTCAGCCTTTCCTGAGTTAGGAGTTAGGAGGGTTCCCTTTCTGCTGTTTTGTATATACAAGTGGTCTGTGGGATATTGTGCTTAATAGCCCAAAGGCCATGTCTCAAGGATGACAGCTCTTTTGCATTTCCATGAACCTGAGATATACAAACTAGAATATGATTCTGTGCCGGAGGCATTGTTGATAGGACAGTGCTCCTTGAGGCCAGGGAAAGTGGCTATGCATTTTCAAAGCCAGTCAGGAGCAGAATGTTCCAGCACTAGAGAACTTCCCCCTGAGATTCTCACATATAGTTGTCCCTTACTCTTTCACAAGGCACTGGTTCCAGGATCCGCTGTGGAGACCGAAGCCCGAGGTTACCCAAGTCCCTTATATAAAATTAGGAGTGGAGGCCCAGACAGTTGCCAGCTGTCGTGTGGGGATTGAACTCGGGTCCTCTAGAAGTACAACCAGTTCTCTCAGCTCTGGAGCTGTCTGCCTCTCCAGTGCCCTTCCGTATACTTTAAATCAGCTCTGGATTATTTATAAAACCTAGCATAATGTGCATGCTACATGAATAGTTATGTCTATAAATGCATTATGCTATAGTCTAGGGGAAAAGCCAGTGAGATGGCTCAGTAGGCAAAGACAGCAATTGCTGCCAGCTTGACAATGCGAATTCCAACCCCAGAACCCATGTAAAGGTGGAAAGAGGAAACCATCTCCACAGAGCTGTCCTCCAACCTCACAGGCACCCTTCCCCCCGTTATACACACATGCGCTAGTTACAATAATTGTACAAAGAGTCTGTACCTGCTCTGTGGAGAGGCAATTAAAGAAATAGTTTTTCCCTGAGGTTGGTAGCATCTACAGATGAAGAGGGCCAGCTGTGCTTGGTTGTATGGCCTGTCCCTCCAGAAGTGGGGTGATAGAGCCCCACAAGCTTGGATAGTGTTGAGACATGTTCTCCTGAAATGCAATCCCGGAGCTAGAGTCCAAAGGGAGGTGTGGATGGGCCCGCTCCCTCTGAAGGAGCCAGAAAGAACTAGCTGAAGGAAACGTTTACACTCTCTGGGGCATTCCTGGTGGGTGCTACATGCGTGTGTTTGTTTGCTTGTTTGCTTGTTTGTTTGTTTGTTTGAATAGTTATGGTCCCAGAGCTAGAGCCCATATCCTTCATTTGTGCTCAGCAAGTGTCCTCACCGAGCCATACTCCCTACCCTGTTTTACTTTTTCATTTTGAGGCAGGGTCTCAAAGCTGCCCTTGAACCCCTGGAAGCTTTCAGCCTGCTGTCCTCCGGCCTCACTCTGCTGAGTAGCTGGGAGGACAGGTTTGTGCTGCTAAGCCTGGCTTAAAAGTTAAATGTGTATTTTAAGATGAGCTTTGTGGTAGGTGTTTTCTGGAAGTGGGGACAAGAGGACAAAGCAGGGACATCTAAGGCTAGTGTTCAGGGTCAAGGCCAACATTAGGATGTGTGATGTGACCAGGCTAAGAAAACGCCAGGTAAATAAGCCACTGTAGAGCCTCCCTGACCGTGTGAGGTGGCCCAGGGCTGACCTGGGAGACCGACCCAGGGAAAGTTAACACAAGTCATGCATTTGGGTATGTACGCAGAGCAGGACTGTGTGAACGTGGTGCACATGGGTGTGTACTCAGGGCAGGACTGTGTGAACGTGGTGCACATGGGTGTGTACTCAGGGCAGGACTGTGTGAACGTGGTGCACCCAGATGTGTACTCACAGTGTAGGAGTGCACATAGTTGGTGCAGGACCAGTTACAGCGAGCACAGGAGTGTGTGCTTTAACCTGGGCTGACTTGCCCAGTACTACATGAAGACTTCTATTATGAAGAACCGGGTCTTGCCAAATGTCAAATACTGACATGAGGATCTGTGTTTCCTTGGAGACCTCCTCAGAGTCCCAGCATCCTTTCTTAGGGTCCTAGGCAAGGTACACACATGGAATGGCAGAATGGGCCGCCATCAAACTTCACTGGTGGTTAAGTTCAATTTGCAGGCTGAGGAGCACAAAGCCTCACCCTCAAGCAACCACTCCTGAAATATCTAGCTCCTGAGGCACAGGGAAAGAGACTGGCTTAGAAACAGAGGCTGATGCCTCGGGTCGTTCTCATTCCTGCCCTGAGAAGCCTTCTAATGGGTGAGGCCCTCAGTCCATGTTCTGTGTCCACACTTCAGGTGCATCTGTGCTGCTCAGCTACTTCCCCTTCCAGAAACTAATGCTGCTGCCTCCTTGGCACAGGGCCTGCAATCTGTACCAAGCCGAGCCCCAACACAGTGCATGGCCTTTATAAGCCTGGGTATCAATTTGTCCCAGATCAGCAAAGCAGAGAGCTGTCAACATGGTCCCAGCGTGGGCTTGGGACCATGTGAATGCTACAGGATGTGTCCAAAGCTGGGTACCACAGCTCCTCACCATTGAAGGAGGCTCCTCACTATTGCTGAGATCACAGACACTGATCACACACCCCTTTTCTAGTGCCCTGGGCAGGAGTTCATGCTGCCTCCTCTAGGGTCTTCTAGAAGGCCCTACTGTATTCAGGCCAGGTGGGCTTATCAATTCTCCTTTTCCCCATCTTCCTAGGAAGCCATGGATTGGGCCTAGGAAAAATTATGGCATGCCTCTGAGCTTTGAAAAAGGTTGAAAATTGATTGGTTTTAGAGGACTTAGCTTCTTGGGGGGAAACCTCTGGCATAAGGGGAGACTTTCTCCAGATCAAATCTTTCTCTGGAACAGTTGCTCATGTTGTTGCCCTTGGACCACCATGCACAGCTCCTGGGCTTTCCTCACATCCACCAGGTGTACACGTCTGGAGCCAGAGCCCACAGCAGCACATTGCCTGACCCCTCCAGCTGGGGTTTCAGTTGGTGTGAGGCTGGCTTGGAGGGTGGCCTAAGTATCCAGTTTCCCTGAGCCTTGAACACCTATTTCTCCAGGAAAGTACCCAGACAACATACTGCTCCTCTCTACACCAGAATTCATTCCACGGCTCACGGGGGCATTCTTTCACAGTCCCATGACCCTACTGTGTCCATTGCAGGGATGTCAGGGGGGCATTGCTCATTTCCCAGAGTCCTGAGAGGGTGTTTCTGTCTGGCCTCTTTACCAGGAATAGCTGTGTGTCTGATCAGCTGCCCCACTTTTGTCTAGAGTGGACAGTAATCATATAACAGCCCAGTTTTCCTGTCTGCACTGCGTGCTAGCTGTCTTTGACCCACATTTGTACAAAAAGACCTTGGGGATGTGTCATGCCTTATTTCTGAAGCTGGTTTCGGTCCCCTCTTGTACTGTCCCCCTACTGTGGTTTTGTTCTGGTTTTAAAACAAGGTCTTCCTATGTCTCCCAAATTGCTTTGTAGCCTAGGGTAGCCTCAAATTCATAATCCGTCTACCTTCCACATGCTGGGATTACAGGCAAGCACCATCACACCTATCGTCCCTTCTAGCTTTTTAAAACAAGGAAAGCAATTTATTGGGAGGATTTGGGGTATCTGCATTTTGGAAAGAACTCAACTCAGCTAGGGATTCAGGAAGAAAAGGGATCCTGCTGGCTCCCAGGGACTTGATAGCAAGAATGTATGGGTTATTGTTTGTTTGTTTGTTTCATTCTATCCAGAAAATGGAATTGCATCCTTGGGGTCCCTTGTGCCTTGACCTCCTGAGTGCTGAGATTACAGGGATGTGCTTCCATGTCTGACTCTTGCTTCTGTTAAGAGATGAAGAAAAATACCAAAAGCTGGTTACCAGCCTCAGCATAGCCTATCCATGAGATCACTGAGGAGGATAGTCCCTCCAAGGAGTCCTGATAGCCTTGCTGACACGGGCTCTGGAATGCGCTAGAACTCCCAGGCTGGCTGGAGGTGGGACTGGACTAGAATTGGATAAGAACCACAAGCCAAAAGCCCAGGATTGGAGGGAAGAATATGGCAGGGAGCTCAAGGTTATAAAGTGTGAGGGCGCCTGGCACAAGTAGCCAACCCATTCATTGATTAAGAGGACATCAAGAGAAGCAGCCATTGCTGAGGGCTCACCAACAGTGGATGAAGAAAAGGCTATGAGAGTGCTTGCTGCTCTTCCATAGGATCCTCGTTCAACTTTCTGGCACCCGAGGGGCAGCTACAGCCACCTGCAACTCCAGTTCCAGGGGATTTGAAAGCCCTTTCTGGCCTCTGGGAGCAGCTGTATACACATGTCAAACACACACATGCACACACACACGCACCTGTTCCCCCACCCCTTTTTAAATAAAGACAGCAGCAACAGTCAGGCCCACATAGAGAGTGCATTATGTTTTGAATTTTTAGTGTCCTGACTGAAAGAGGAGGTAGGCGGGCCAGGCCCTCCGCATAGTCTCATCTCACAGCCCCTGGTGAAGGGTCTTCCCACTCTTCTACAACCGAGGCTGAGGGGCTCTCGCAGAGTGGAACTCACCTCACCTGGGGTCTTCCCAGGCACCCCGCTTCTTCCAGAAGTAAGGCCAGCACAGGAGTCCACTCTGGGTGGCAGCCAGGGTAAGCACAGGTCACAGTTCAGCCCTGTCCACCGTCAGCCCGGCCAGGTGTTCAGTGTTCAACCTCAGAGTTTCCTCTTCTGGGTCATGCGCTTCCTTTTCTATGCGCCCTGCCCTACACATGGAACTCTGGTGTCAGTTCTGAGGAGTGAGACACTCTAGCTGGGTCTTGACAAACAAGCAAGTGGATACCTTCTAGGTAGAAGCCGGCCTCAGCTGTCTGGGAACTTGGAATTCTTTGATATCCTATCTGGACCGTCACTTGAGCCAGGAGGAAGCAGGTTGCCCTAGGCTGCCTTCCCAGTGTGGTCCAGACACCACACACTCCCTGCACAGCTGGTCTGAGATCCCAGCTTTCTTACCTTCTTTACTGGACTTTTAACTTCTGTGTGTGTATACATGTGTGTAGAGGCTAGAGGCCAAAATAAAGTAATCTTCCATCTCTCTCCAAATTGTTTGTTCGTGAGACTGGGTCTCTCACTGAACCTGGAGCTGGCCAGTTGGCCGACCAGCAAGCCTCCCCGGCTGGAATTACAGCGAAGCACCTGCCTTTTTCCTTCCCTGAGCTCCGGTCCTTGTACCTGCATGGAAAGCACTTTATTGACGGGGCTATTTCACCAGCCCCTTTTAGATAAGACAACGGTGTCTCATGTGCCGTGTGCAGGTTGCTGAATGAAGTTTTGCTTTGGCTTCACCTCTCAACCCTTCCACTCTCCTAAGCAACCAGCCACCATTGTTGTCTCTGAAACTCCTTTAGACATCTTCTAGAAATGTCTTCCTCAAGCCCAGCCATACCCCCATCCACCACTGCTGGGAAGTAGTGGATTTTCTAGGCGTTTTTTCATTGCTGTAGGTGAAATTGTCGGGACAGACTTGGAAGCTCTACTCTGCTGGACCCCCTCCCCCTGGCCCTTTTTTATTGCCCAGGTTAAGTAGCAATGCCACTGTGCTGATGTGGGCCACTTGCTTTTCTTGGTGATCTGTTGTGTTCCTACTTAGACAGTGTTGCCAAAAATGGAAGTGAAAGTGAGTCTGCAATCTCTGCTTTAGGGCCCCTGTGGCCTGAGTCACCCACAACCATCAGGAACCACCTCATGCAGCCACAAAGTACCGCATGGTCCTGCATGGTCAGGACCGCAAGGGAAAGGACAAAAGTCAAGTTAGAAGGCTGAAGCCAGCGGGGAACTAGGCAAACCAGATTCATGTCAGACTGGGAGGAAGGTTTTGGAGATACAATTTGATTTAATTGTCAGAGCAACTGTTAAGGGTTGCCTTGTGTCTCTCCCAACACTGAATCAGTTGGCATCCTAACCCTCAGCATCTCAGGATGCAGCCTTATTTGGAAAGAGGACCACTGTGGATGTCATTAGTCCCAGTGAAGTCACTGAGGTGGCCCCTAGCCTAGTGTGGCTGATACCGATGAGGGACAGGCCTTGAGACACAGGGGCAGGAGCGGGAGTGACACCACTGTGAGCCAGTGGACAC
The DNA here is from genome assembly GCA_028658305.1 of Pachyuromys duprasi. NCBI lineage: Eukaryota > Metazoa > Chordata > Mammalia > Rodentia > Muridae > Pachyuromys > Pachyuromys duprasi. The sequence goes on along the minus strand of CM053763.1, from coordinate 58,891,957 downwards.
AGAGATGGCAGCAATGCCAGAGTCTGAGGACAAGGTAGCACTGCTCCGTGGGGTTCCCTGGAAGTGTGCCCTGTCCACTCTACCCTGCCCGGACCACCAGCCTCTGGATGGAGAGGGAACAAGGTTCCATTGTCATAGCTTTTCAGGTCTTCCTCTAGGCAACTCTGGGCCTGTAAATGGTGACCACACGTGGTAAAGGGCTGTACTGGACGGGTCCCTGAGTCCCCTGAATCTAGTCAGTCATGTTCAGTGAAGGCTAAGAAGGAGGAGCGCTGACCTCAGGCTCAAGAGTGTACCCACTCTTCAGACAGTGAAAGAAGTTTGTGGTAGAGGCCAGGAGTTCCTGTCAGGTGGGAGGTGGGCCAGGGAGAGCACTTCTGGCTCATCATATCTGGTTGACGGCAGTATGGGAGAGCAGGTAGGACTGAGGACTGAGTCTTGGGGCTTGCTCTTCATGGGCACAAGAGAGGCAAACAGGTAGCAAGTGGGTAGACTTGATTTGGTATGAATGTTCTGTGGGTTTATAGACTGTTAATTTAGGGGATGTGTCTTGTTTGACCTCACAGTCATAGCTAGGCCACCAGTCTTCTTGGAGTCAGCTACTGGGTCCCCTCTGGGCTGTTTAGAGAATTGCCTGTTTTGTATGCACATGCCTTTGTCCCCACATTTGCTGTGGGGACAGTCCTGAACATAGCAGTCATGTTCTCACAGCGCCCGTTAGCGCAAGCTCCCAGTGGGGCCCAGCTCATTCTAGGCCTCAGCAGGCCTGCGAGGTGGAGGTTGATACTTGACACAGGATGCAGGTGGCCTTGCTCCCGCTCACAGAGTGTGTGGCTCACTCTTGCCAGACTCGAAGCACATAAGACAACACTACTTCCCCCATAACACACACACACACACACAGAGTTAACCCTCTTTGGAAACACAGATATACCCAGGGTCGACTCCATCTCCTAGGTGTTGCTAAACCCAGTCAGGTTGGCAAAAGATTAAACCGTCACAGGAAGCTTGGTAGTGGCAGTTGGTGTGTGTGATCCGATTGGCTCCGGATAAGCATGTGCCCAGCAAAATCTGCCTCTCTCCCACAGCCTTTGGAATTTGCTCTTGGGAATCAGTGAACTGCTTGTCCTGGCCTATAGACTGCTGACCTGAATTAAGTAACACTCTGTCCTTGGTGGTGTCTCCTTTATGGCGCACTGAAGGGCTACACGCAGCCTTCCCTGTGTGTGCTGCAGTGTAGCACACACACATATCACTACTGTCAAGCCACTAAGCCTTCTTCTGGCATGACACACTACAAGGTCATGTCCAGCACAGCAACTGGGCCATTGGCCATCTCCCCACCCTCGGCTACAGAAGAACATTCCTCTTGCCTTCTTCCTACCAATCCTAGGCCCTTTGTTACCCAAAGCCCATCATATCTGCCAATGTGTGTGCTGTGTCCCTAACCACAGGTGGTGGGAGACCCGAAAGCCCTTGGACAGCTCTTCCTCATATCCTCTCCCTCATATCCTGCTTTATTAAGGCACCGATGCTAGCCTGATTCAGTTGCAGCATCCCTTCCATGGGCCAGGACCCTGCTTCACAGTGAGGTCAGAGTTGGCTGGCCATTTAAGGAATAGATGTCTCCTCCCAACAAAAAGTGTGAGGGCATCCTCTTCCCTGCACTGCACGGTGGACATGCTCAGCAAAGAAGGCTGAGCAAAGTGGGCATGATTCTCAGGGAGGCTTCTATCGAGAAGTCAGCCTGTCTGCTGGCTTCATTGTTTTTATAAAAAGCTGTCTTAGTGTCATGACTCCTTCAAGTCACATGTTTCTGCATACACCCCATCAAAGCACCAGAATGCACTCTCCCACCTTGTCCCAAGTGAGCTTTGGACAAGGTGTACTGTCCTTCCAAATGGTGACTTCCAAAAACAGGGCTGGAGGGGTAGAGTGGGGCAAAGGAGTACAAACTTTACTTCCCCATTAGAGGAAAACAGAGCAGTGCAAACGGTAGGTAGAGAGGTGAGGCCCGTACTCTCTCTGACGAGGATACTAGCTGGCACGGAGAAGCAGCCAGTCAGAGGTCAGGAGGCTAGAAACTAGAGACTGTTTGTGTACACCTCAGTAAGTCCAACACTTGCGAGCTGGGCAAAGTCTCCCTGGGTGAAGGGACTTGCAGGCCAGCTCCTCAGGCAGACTTCTAGCAGGGAAGACATTGGGCACAAGCCTTGTCATAAAGTCACTGCTAGATTCTCTCTGTGCCTCCCGTCCAGTCTTAGTTTATCTTTTAAAAAGCTCATGTGTGTGTGCCTATGTGATGTGTGTGTACATGTGTGTTTGTATACATGCATATCTGTGTCTGCAGTGTGTGTGATGTGTATGAGTGACATGTGTGTGATATAGGTGTGTCTCTGTGTGTTTGTGCGCATGTGTTGTACATATATCTCTGTGCACGTGTACACACACACACACACACGAGAGAGAGAAAGAAAGTGTGCACATACATGTGGAGGCCAGAGGCAACCTCAGATGTCATTTTTCAGTTGTTGTCCACCTCATTTTTTTTGAGATGGGTCTCTCCATTGGCCTGGAGCTTATAAGTAGGCTTTTCTGGCCAGCCAGTGAGTCCCAGGGATCCTCCTGTCTCCTCCCTCCTTGTGCTGAGATTGCAGTGGGCCCCACCACACATGGCTTTTTTTTAATATGTTGTGAGTATCAAAATCAGGTTCTCATATGGACACAGAAAACACTTCACAAAGCTGTTATCTACCCGTCCCTAAAAAGCTCATCTTTGTTAGGTTTTCATGTCATCTGAGACAAACTAAGAGCCTCCATGAGCTACATTCCGTCATGTGGAACTGCCCCAACACCATCTAAGTCTCTCCCACACTCAAGGAGAGATGCCCTTCATATTGGTCTCCTTTCACCTTCATTTTCTGAAAGTTTTCTTATATCTGCTTGTACTCACACAGTGTGGTGTGTAGAATAAGAGCAAGAAGGCTGAAGTCCCATGGTCCTGTTGGTTGCTTATGTTTTCCTGGCTCTGTGGTGTTGTGGCCACTAGGGGGTGCTGCAGCCTCACATGCTGAGCCTTGGGCAGGAGCCACTGTAGTCCTGCCCAGGGGAAAGAAGCAGGAACCAGCGTCTTGTCCCAGCAGAATGAGGAGACTACAAAGAAGATGCACCCCTCTGATATTCAGCCTGTGCTTCACAGGGCACTGCTAAATTCGAGGCACTGGGAAGGCCATGGCAAACAAGCTTGTCCCTGCCCACTGGCGGGTTCCATCCTGCAGGGAGTGGCTACATATGTACCCTAGGAATCAGCATGCTGTGTCAAGTGTTTCGAGAAAAAAAAAAATCTAGAGGGATGCAGGGGCGCTGCTACATGTAGGAAAGTGAGCAGCAGCCTCTCTGTTGGGAAGATGTTTGGTCCGGGAGGGAATGGAGGAAGGGAGGGCTCAGAGGAACAGCCTCGAAGACGGCAGGCCTGGCATGGGGATGGCAGTACATTTCTTCCTGTCCTTTGAGTCCTCAGAGAGCAGGTCAGTGTGGCCAGACCTGAGGATGATGACAGCCAGCTACAGGTGACCAGAGGACGCCAGAGGAGGGTGGGGCCTCACTGGTGGAGCCCAGGGCTCTCTAAATGAATGATTAGGGAAACCATCGATGTGGGCCAGAGGAATGGCATGCCCTTTGCAGGAGTCTGTGTGGCTACTTCTCAGAGTGGACAGAGTAGAGAGAGGAGTGATGACCAGGACCATCTGAGAACCACTGAACAGACCTGGATCAATCCAATGGGCTTCAGACTCCTTTTCTGGCCTGTTTCCTCCAGAAATCCTTGCCTGACTCTGCTCGGCTTCAGCATCCCCTGAGTGTGAGTGGACTGTTACCACAAAGACCTTTGCAGTCTATTGCCTACTGGCTGGCTTCTCCTGCTTGTCTCTTGGAAAACCATGTGCTGAGCTCTTCCTGTGCGTGACTCTTCTCCCAGCTGCTTCCATCCTACCCGCTCTCCAGCCAGCCCACCGTTCCCCCAGTCCCCAGTCAGTGCACCGAGGGTCCCCCACGCGGGAGAGCTCTGCACCTCTGGGCCAACAGTGGGAGCCACTGTAACTTGGAAGGAAAGACTGGTTTTCAACAACACTGCAGAAGGACCTCCAATCTCCTTGTTGCCATCTACCCCCTTCTCCTGCAGATCAGAAAGATCCTGGCAAAGGTGTTCAGACTAAGATGGACTTTATAGCTAGCATGAAAACAAACATCAGCCAATGCTGTCAGGGAAAGCAGGTGGCTTCTCAGACCTCCGTGATCATGCAGCTGTGATTGAAAGAAGAGGTAGCATTGGGTCCGATCCCCAGCCCTCACTGAGCAATAAATAGCATCTTATCTTAATGAGAGTGGTCTGCACCCAGTGACTGTTGCAGATGAAACTGATCCCTCTGGGTTTTGGGACATTATCTTTGTCCTGCTAGAGGGGAAAAAGGGGAATAATAATTTTAGAAGAATCTCTGACCTGGATGTCCACCTCTTCTGATTACACAAAGGTTATTTCAGGTCATGACCTCAGCCCAGGGCTGGACAGGTGAGAATCAAAAGGCCTCTGGGCAATTTGCATCTGCCCAGTAGTAGAAAATCTGAGCGCCAAGCATGCAAATGGAGCCCTGCACTCCCTGCAGCATGACAACTTTTCTTGATTGCCATCTGCAGTAAGGGATACATTTGAGAGTTTGCATGCATGAGAACCTGAGTTCAGGCCTTAGAAACAAGAGGTGGGTTGGTATGGTGGCATGCCCTTCCAGTCCTACTGCTGGGAGGACCCCTAGGACCTGCTTCCCGGCCAGCCTAACCTAATTGGTGAGATCCAGGTTCAGTGAGAGATTGTCTCAAAGGGGAAGGGCAGCTGAGATGGCAGCCCCTGAATACTGCAGTCACACACCTGTACACATGTTCTCCCTCCCTCTCTGTCTCTCTGTCTCTCTCTCTGTCTCTCTCTCTCTCTCTGTCTCTGTCTCTCTCTCTGTCTCTCTGTCTCTCTCTCTCTCTCTCTCTCTCTCTCTCACACACACACACACACACACACACACAGACTACGTTTGATTTATCATCTAGTGCATAATGCCCTTCTCCTGACACAGGATTTCCCCTGGGTTGTCTTCTGTGTCTCTATTATTTTAGCATGCTTTATCAAATACACACAGATGATTTTATGACCTGGGTGGAGGGAATGATTGCAGTCTGGAAAATACCACCCTAGATGGTCAGAGAAGCTGAGTAGTGTGGAATGCCTGTGGCGAGTCTGGCTAGGGCGTGGGGAATCAGCTGCACGGAGGGACTGACGCCATGCTTTCTGGCCAGAGATAGGGAGAGTATCTTTTTGAGCTCAGGTCTCCAAGACTAACTCAGTCTTCACTGAGGGCATGTGGACTCTGAACCTCTAAAGGAATTTCATTTTCTGTTTGTGGTTAAGTGCCCCATTTCTGCCAGGAAGACTGGGGGTCCCGTAGTTCTGAGCAGGGTGGTTGCTCTGAGTGTGGGTCTTTATCAGAGTGTGTTCCGTCACAGCCTTTGAAATTCGAATGAGCTTGAAGAGGGGTTTATTTAAGACTTGGGGCCCTTTCACACCACTGCAGTCTTGGATCCCATACAGCCCTTCCTTTATAGCCCAGCAACTGGGAGTTTATTTTTCAAATAAAAGTCTGTTTTCCCATAAAACGCTGAAGGTTTTGTGCTGTGTGGGGAAGAATGAACTCCAGCTTTCAAGGCTTCAATTTGGAGTCTCCAAGTCTACAATTTACATGCCAAGGGCTTCCCCAGGGCTGAGGGGACCTGCCCCAGCTTGCCCTGCAGAACAAACACGGGGCACTGGGACAGCCTTTGTGGATCAATGGGCCTTTGTGCCCAAGTACGGAGCAGTAACAGAAGGGTTGGGTCTGAAATGAAGTAAGTTCGGTCCTCCAGCCCCAAGGTCTAGAAGCACAGCTGATCACTCCGCAGGCCACTCTGCTGACCTCCAGCACTTCCTCTAAGGACACCTTTCACATCCCCTGCCAGACAGGGGCCTGCAGCAAAGTGCAACTTCTGTGTACTGAAAAACAGATGGGCTTAGCCTAGGCTTAGGTGGTTACAGTCATGTGGCTCTGTGGCTATGAGGTGAAGGAGAACAGACACACCCACAAGAGCCTGAGAGGAGACCCAGAGATTAGGAACAAAGCCCTCCCTCCCTGGGTGGGAGAGGAAAAAAAAGGGGGGGGGGGACAATGTAGAACAGCCAGGTTGGAACCTGAGCAATGGCCTGCCCAAAAAGAATGGAAGTCAAAGGGACTGTATGCAAGCCAGGCATCTTTCCCAAGGCCTGACCTTTAAAACCCCCACTGAGAAGGAGCCCTGGCGTCTTGCTGCAGGGTCTGAGGTCCTTGGGAAAGCAAAGAGCAAGGATCAGATAAGAGAACACACATGGTACATAGAGGACATTGCTTGACTGTGGGGCCATGTCACAGCCTGGGTCTTGATGACAGACCTATCAGGTTGCTCCCAGTGCTCTCAGCATGGAGCAGTAGGCAGATTGATAATAGAGTTGTAGCAGCGTCCCGACAGGAGCCCAGGTCTCAAGTACACCTGGCATGCTTCCTTCTTTGTCTGTAGTCACGTGTTTGGTGTACGCCTGGCACCATTGTGGGTCTCTGATGCTGTATCTTTTTCGGTTAGCTTTCAGAGGACCCCATGAGGCCTGGGCAATGGTTCCAACACTGGAGAGACAGAGAGTGGGCATCTCTAGCCTTACTGAAGTATTGCCAGTGAAAGACCCTGAGAAGAGGAAGCTCGTGGTGTTGGGGGAAGGGTGACAGGGAGGAGACCCTGGCCCACTTCTTCTCTTGATAGAGACATCCTTGGGAGGAATGTGGTACTTTTCCAAGAAGCCAGGGCGCAGTGAACAGAGCATGCCATGCCACACCCAGCTGGGAGCCAGGCCACCTGTCCCCGTGCAGCCCTCGGGAAGTGGAGCTCCACCTTGCTCCTAAAAGGACCCTCCAAGCAGCCACAGGGGTTGCCTCCTCACTCAGGTCTCTGATTCAATGGCCCAGTGCCAGGCTGGCCACAGCAAGAAGGAGCAGTAGGACAAATTGAGGCAGACCTTAAACACAGGCATGAGAGAAGGGAGGAGGCTGTATGTGCCACCTGGAAAAAGGCGGGTCTGCAGGTGGGCCCATGGGGAACATGTGAACAGGAAACACACACACACACACTATTCACAGGGGCTTGGACCAACAATCTAAGTGTGTCTTCAAGATGCCAGGATCCAGACTTAGCATGAGTTTTGCTCAATGCCCAGCAAAACAAGATTTGCTCTGGTTGGCCCGTTCCCTGGACACAGCTCCCTCCTTGGAGGCCACAGCGTTGGCCAGCCAGCTTCACTGTGCTTACTGGTTACAGCTGGAGCTTTCCAGATCCCTGCAACTGGCAGCTCTGCAGCCTTCTGAAAAATGTGACTCATCCAGCCTGTCCACAAAGAAAGGAAAAGTATGTGTGGCATCCGGGTTTCCTGAAAAGTGCAGCCATCGCACGGCACAACTATGTGGCCTGGCATGTAGTGCCGTTCTAGAAGGGCGCCCTCTGGTGGCCACCACTCCCCAGTCCCTGAGAAGGAGCTAATGTTCCTGCCAGCCCAGACTGGGGCTGGGACTGTGGGCATTGGGACTGAATCCTATCAGTCTTCCAGTCCTCCACAGCCTGCAGGAGGGACACTCCTGTCTCCTGGAGACAACAAAAGAGGCTGCTAGTAAGAATGGCATCTTTGTCCTCACCTTTTATTGCTCAAGCTCTGCCCCCATTTAAAGGCAGGTTATTTATATGCTTATGTAACCCTAACTTGCTTCATAGCTGAGGATGGCCTTGAACTTCTGATCCTTCTACGTGCATCTCCCAAGTGCTGGATTATAGATGGTGCTGTACGTGTTGTCTAAAGGGTCAGGCTCGGGGCATCATGCACGTTAGACAAACCCCCTAATGAGCTGCGCCCCTAGCCCCTTTCAAGTCCTTTTTTAAAGTAACGTTCCGTTTTGACAATTTCAAACTTTTACAAAATAATAGTAATAACAGGGTGGAGGGGGGTAGAGGAAGACACCTGATATCCACTTCTGGCCTTCTCTTGCATGCACACACAGGTACACATGCACCTGAATGCAACCCGCAGACGAAAACATACACACACATGCATGCACATTAAAACTTCAAACAGTCTAAAGGAGTCTCTTGTGCTCTTCACCTGATTCACAAAGCTAACATCCCTCCGAGTTTGCCTAGCTCCGACATCTGTCTGTCTGTTTCCCCTCCCCTGACCCTGTGCCCGTGTAGTGCTTGTCTGTATAGACTCAGTGACTGAGAGTGAATTATAAATATAGCAGCTCCTAACCCAGGGGCTCTCAACCCTCCTAATGCTGTGGCCCTTTAATTCAGTTCTTTATGTTGTGGTGACCCCCCAACTCTAACATCATTTCCTTGTTACTTCATAACTATAAATTTACCACTGTTATGAACCGTAATGTAAATATCTGATTTGCCACCCCCAAATGGGTCTTGACCCACAGGTTGAGGACCACAGCCTAACCCCTGAAGACTTTATGAAAACAAGGTGGCTCCTCCACAGTGTAACTTTCAAGTCTAGGAACTAATGTCAACAAAGTATGGTTAGCTATACTTCAGGCTTTGTTTGCATTCAGTAATTGTCTTAATGACATCCTTTTTGGAAGCACCCCAGACATGACCTTGTCTGTGACCCTGTGTCTTCTACCCGCCGCCCCCAGCTCTCCACAGTTCCTCTGCCTGTCTCATCTTCCATGACCTCAGCACTTGCCCAGCGGGTACAGGCCACAGGCCAGCTATTGTGTGGCTGCCCTCACTCAGGGTGTGCCCAGCACTTCCTCATGATCACATCCAGGGTTAGCTGTTGGCAGGCCAGCCACAGACCTGCTTCCTTGTGCCTGGGCCTCACAGCAGGCAGCCTGTGACTGTTCCAGCATCTTCCTGATGATAGGAGCCTGGTGACAGGCTGGGACCTGTCTGCCCAGTGAGGCTCTCCACTTTAATAAAGTGCTCATTTCCCGTTGTGATCCGTCAGCGCGCTGGGGCAGGTACTTAGAATAGTATGTAAACAACCCCTTTCTCATCCAACTTTCACTTGCTACTTTCAGCAGCAATCAATGAATCTTGCCTGAATTATGGCTGTGATGGCTGCCAAAGAGTGATATTCTAATTCATCACTAATTCTGCATTAGCTGGTTGGAAGGAGAGTCTTTCTCAGGAAAAGATCTACCATCTTTCATATATATATATATATATGTGTGTGTGTGTGTGTGTATGTGTGTGCATGCATGTATATGTGTGTATGTATGTGCATGCATGTATACATGTGCCTACATTTATATACGTATGTCTATATGCATGTGTGTGATGTGTATATATGTATGTGGTGCCCATGTATATACAAATGTGTGTAAGTATGTGTATATGCGTGTGTATGCGTGTATACACTTGTGTGCCTGTGTGTGTATGTATGTGCACATTTATGCTTGCATGTGTGTATTTATGTCTTTGTGTGTCTGTGCATATTTGTGTAAGTGTATTCTGGACTTGTAGATTTGTTTTTTAGTTGATAAGTTAAATTTTTCCATTGTCATATTCTGATGCTCACCTTGAGACTTGTCCAACAGGAGCCTCATCAAGTGGCCCCTGGGTCTTTTTGACTGTCCCCACAATGTTGTACGCATGGCCTTACTTCTAGTTTATCCCAGCTCTAGAATGAGCCCCTTCTCCAAGTAATGCTTTTGCCATCTCATTACTGCTCAGTGGAATAAAAGTGTTCTACACTTCATTACTGATGGTGGCAAACAGCACTTAGAAATAAGATGTTGGGGCCTGGGCATAGTGATGCACGCCTTTAATCTAGGTATTCAAAAGGCAGAGGCAGGCAGATCGACCTGAGTTCAAGGCCAGCCTGGTCTATGGAGCAAGTTCCAGGTCAGCCAGGACAAAGGGAAGGAAGGAAGGAAGGAAGGAAGGAAGGAAGGAAGGAAGGAAGGAAGGAAGGAAGGAAGGAAGGAAGGAAGGAAGGAAAGAAGGAGAAAGAAGTTGGCCCTAGGAATGCTTCCTGGTACTGGGGTCCATTCCTTCTAGGGCCTCTCAGCAGACCAATTGCAGACAATCTAATGCTTATGAATGGGAGAGTAACTGAATAAACGACAGCCTATCTACACAGTAGAATATTATGTATATGTGAAAAGTATACCATTGAAATAAGATAGCCAAAGATACGGAGACAGATATCATTATCAGAATATATAAGGCTGCCCTGATAGTGTTACAAGCATATTTACCACTATTAGAAATACAGATATCAGCCGGGTGTGGTGGTGCATGCCTTTAATCCAAGAACTCTGGAGGCAGACGCAGGCAGATCTCGTAAGTTGGAGCCCAGCCTGGTCTACAGAACAAATTCCAGGAGAGAGGACAGTAAGAACATACAAAAACCTTGTCAGAGAAAGAGAGAGAGAGAGCTGGGTGCAATGGCGCATGCCTATAATCCCTGCACTCTGGGAGGCAGAAGGCTCACTGTGAGTTCGAGGCCAACCTGGTCTACAAAGTGAGTTCAGGACAATCAGAGCCACACCGATAAACCCTGTCAAAAAAAAAAAAAAAAAAGCCAAAAAAGGAGAAGAAGGAGGAAAGAAAAAGAAATGCAGATATAGGAGAACCTATACTTACTATTTCCTCCAGAATGTATGGATTTCCTTTATTTTTGTGGCTAAATGTACATATTGTATAACATAGTGCCTGTGCAGCTTTAAAATGTACAGTGGAGTACGTTAAGTGCATTCCCAACATTGTACAGTCACCTCTCTAGTCCAAGGGCTATTTCATCACTGTGTCAGCTGTCTCCATGTGTATGCACCATGACGAAGCACCTGACGTAGGTTTCTTTTGGTTAATGATTGCCTAGGCACCTGTCCATGCTGCTTCAGGCCTGTGGTGATTTACATAGTGACTGTAGGTGAACTTGTTGAGGAAGGACCAGGCATTTTTCCTAGAGGATGTGGTGGGTACGTGGCAATGGAGGCTTCTACCTCATAGTGTTCAGAAGGCAGAGAACAGCTGGATATATTCCCTCCGGAGGCCTACTGCCAGTGGCCTTTCTTCCATTAGACCCCACTTCCCAATGGTGTACATAAACCCCTGGGAAACATTTATGATCCAAACTAACAATCACCCCAAACAGAATCTCATCCCTTCACTCCTCGAACCTGGCAAGATCAACCTATTTACTGTCTCTGTGGCTTTGCCTGTTCTGGAATTCATGTGAAAATGGAGTCATATAATGTGACTGGCTCCTTTCACTTCACGTTTTGTTTGGAAATTGTGCATCATACCATTCATGCTTTTCGTGGCTGACTAACACTTCCTTGCATAGATATACCACATCTTGTTTCCCCACTCACCTATCAATGAATGTTCAGGTTGTTTTCCCCTTTTGGATTTCGTGAGTAGCTATTGCAGTGCTGGCTGCTTTGATACCTGTCTTCAGCTGTTTGGGGTAGGTAGCTATGAGTAGGTTATACAGGAATCCCGTGTTTAACCTACTGGAGAATGGCCAAACTGTCTTCACAATCGATGTGGCATTTTAAATTATCAGGAGCAATGTATAAAGATTCCATTTTCTCCATCTCTCTGTCAGTAGAAATTCTTCACATTTGTGATTAGGATTTGTGGTTCCCATGAGCATTTTTCTTAAGCATGTGTGTGGCCCTGTTGCTCTTCTTTGGGGGAAGTGTCTGATGAAGCTTCTTGTCCATTTTTTTTTTCTTCAAGATTCAGAGAGAGAAAGAGAGACAGACAGGGACAGGACAGACAGAGAGAGAGACAGTTTATGTGCACTACATTCATGCAAGTGGCTGCAAAGACCAGAAGAGGACCTTGGATTCTTCGAAACTGTAGTTCTAGGGAGTTGTGAGCCACCTGATTTGGGTGCTGGGAACTGAACCCAGATCTTCAGAAAGAGTAGCTAGTGCTGTTTAACCACTGAGTTACCTCTCCAGCCTCTCCTACCCATTTTCTAATTGTCTTTTTCACATTACTCTTTGGGGATTCTGAACTGTGAACACTTTGCAGATGTATGTCTTGCAAATATTTTCTCCTCAGAGTCATCTTTACTATTTTGATGAAATCCTTCGATGCATAAAAATGTTTGGTTTTGATAATGACCAGAATTATCTTAATGTGTTGCTCCTCTGTGCTTGGTCCATGTAAACTTTTAAACTCATTGAAGTAAAGGAAGAGGAGAGGATGAAGGAGGTGGGTACCAGTGATTACAGTTTGCTCTCAGAAGTATGATGGCAATAGAAGTAAGGTGGCAATAGAAAGGCAGCAGACACCAGTGGAGATCAGGGCACAGGCCGTGGGCACAGCAGTTTCTGTCAGCGTCAGCGGTTGATGCTCTGCAGCTTATGGGATGTTTCTGCCACATTATCTTTTCTCATCCCTTTATGACCTCTTGGACTGAGCCTTCTGTGTCACAGGAGAAATGTTGAAAAACCACTTAAATCACGCAAGATTGCAGGCCTGTGAGTGGACCCAGATTTCTCTCAGGGGTTGCACCTGACCTGAAGAGTAAACCTTTCTATCAGAAACCTCATTTTATCATTTATTTCACTTTGAGAGGAAACTACTCAAAGGCAGCCATTGGTTCAGACCTCATGTTTTCAACTCCTTTCGTTGGATTACCAGGGGAATGAGTGCAGAAGTAGTTGGGGTCCTTCAGAGGAACCCCAGGTCCCAGAAAACAGCATCCCTGCCCAGGTACCTGGAAGGTGAGGTTGGGCCAGCCAGATGCTGGCTTTTGGCTGAGCCTGGGAATTTACAGGTCTTCTCTCCCCCTGCCCCCACTCAACCTGGACACATTCCTATTGTACTTTGTTGCTTTAATTAGAATACCTGATGTTTGGCCTTAAGATCTACTGCTCCAGAGCTTCTGCACCCAGGATCTGTCCTCTGGGCCACAAAGCAGCCGATCTTTGTCCTTCCCACTTGCCTTTGGGGCCTTTGGAACCCTGAGTCTGACATGCTTTTACAGAGATCTTGTTGAGTGGGTGTCTCTCAACTCAAGAATTCAGGGACCACAAGAAAGGACTGAATAAGGTCCCCAAGAGCCCTGCGTGGGCACATGTTGCCCTTTCAAGACTGAGATTTACAGATTTTGTACTCTCTGGCTCCTACATTTTAGCTGAAAATAATTATTGCTGTTAGGACACACTTAGGTTTTACTTGTGTGTACGTTTGTGTGTAGGCAGACGCACTCCAATGGAAGTGTGTGCAGAGGCCAGAGCTCAGTATCAGCTGTCTTCCTATATCCCTGTCTGCTTTATTCCCTTGAAGACAGGATACCTCTCTGAACCAGGCTGGGCCTCAGTGTTGGTTCAGCTAGACTGGCAAGCAGCAAGTTCCAGCAATCCTCCTGCCTCTGCCATCTAGGCTGCTGGGAGTACAGACATGCACAGCCACACCTGGCTTTTTTATGTGGCTTCTGGGGATCCCAGCCCAGGCCCTCAAGCCCTCAGCACTAGTCTGTGCTTTTAACAGTAGGGTTCCCTGTGGCCACCATCAAATCTCAGTGGGCTCAGATGCCATTGGTGTGAGCTGAGGCGGGTGAGCTGAGGTGCTTTATCTTTGCCAAAACAAACACTCTCTTGTCACTCACATTCTCCCAACTCCAGTTCCCCTAGGCGCCACAAGGCTAGGTGTGACCCTGAGTGTGCTGGGGTGACTCCGAGCCACATGGCTTGAGTCAGGTGGGGAGGGCCATGTCTCAAAGGTGTGACTCAAACACAGCCCCTGAAGAAGGACTAAGGGAGGCCCCAAGGGCGAATTCACTAAGAACTAAGTGCAACACGACCTTTAGAACTCTCCATGAAATATGACACACTATTTTGCAACTAGCAGGAGTGCTCTGGCCAGTGTACATTCTGCTCCCTGCTCCAAGAGGATCTGTACCTCACACCCTGAGGTTTTCATTGGCAACAGCTTCTCAGGGACCTGGGTGATTTTCAAGCCCGTGAGTGTCACAACCCTCAAAGGACTGAGAGTGAGGTTTTTGTTGGTGTGTCCTCAGTTGCTTTTCTTACAACCCTGCAACAGAAAAGCAGCTGCTGCATCCTAACTGTACCAGAACCATGCAGTGGGTTAAGGATTCCAGCTCTCTTCCAGGCCATTCTGGGGTCTTGGAGGCTCTGGTGAACCTCTGACCCTGGATATCCCTATTTGAATAATAGCAGCTGGCCTCCTCCTCCCATGTTGAAAACATAGGAAAGTGCTTTGGGGAAGTCTGTCCACTCAGGACTGATGGACAGTGTCACTTACCAGGCAAGCTGTGACCTCTAGGTGGTGGGATTGGTGCTGGGACACGTGGCCCACAGGCCTCCGTAACTCCGCACCAACATGAGAGACACCCTTCACAGGAGTGGATTAAGGCGGTCGGCATGAGTCTTGGCTGCTGTTCTCCCCTCTAAATCATTGTGACAATTTTAGTGAAATCTGTCGTGACAGCCAGAGTAGCTTCAGTGGTAATGAATGTTTCGGGGCTTCTCTGACATGTAATTTTAATCCAAGGCTCATCTCTGGGCATTCAATGGGCTTCCAGGCAGCAAAAGGATGAAACTGCCTAACCAGGTGATGCGATGAGGCAAAAGCACTCAGAGTCCTTTCTACATAGTTATGTATGGAGGGAGTCCTTTAGGGTACAGGTAGAGGCTGGGCAGCCCCCACGGTATCTGCAGCGGAGACCAAGAGTTCTGGGTAGGCCCCAGCTCCAAGTCTAAATCATGCCCAGCTTACTGGGCAGCAAGTGTCTCTATGTCTTAGCAAGTCTCCATGTGTGGGAAGCAGAGTCAGTCACCATCAGGGGCCCTCCAAGGACTAAATAGGTTATTCATCACGTGCTTTAGGTTTCAGGGTCACCAGGTGGCTCTCAGGACTGTAATGGTACACTCACCACACCCACAATGCAGACGTGTGGCCTGCAGCATGTGCTGTCTTGGGACACGAGAGCCCTACTCTATATACACTGGAGTGCAGTACTGAGCTCCGGGCCTGTCTACAGCTCCTTTGACTGCCCGTCTGTGACCATGACATCTTCTGCCCCCTCACTCCTATCTATTGAACTGTCTGGCTTTTGCTGTAGTAGATCTTGTGGCATCCATTAAACCTGTAAAACCTGCATATCTGGGTTAAGAAGACCCAAGCCTGTGGGTGTCCTATGACCCACTGCAGTGCAGTGCTTTACTGCAAAGGGCAGAGAGTTCACACAGTCCCTCCCTCCAGGACAGGCGCACTATATATTCCCCAGGGACAGGCCATGCTGTTCCCAGGAAGCTCCACCTGCTTCCCTGGCCCACCTCACTGCAGCTGAGTCACCTGCAAGGTCTCCACCAGCGGGTGCTGGTTCTGTTTCTCTTATGGGACAGGATCCCTGTAGCCCTCTTCATCTAGCTAGAGAGAAAATTAACAGACAAGACATAAAATGATGATGTGAGTTGGAAGTATGAAATACCCTAAGGTTGTAGTCTTCAATGCTCAATAATCTTTTTTGTTGCAGAGTGCAGATTTATAGCTGCAAATCTAAACCAATAGTAACAGTGAAAACACATATGAATGTATCCACTGGGGCTGGGCCCCACAGTCCATTCATCTCTGCTTTTTCATGTTTGGTTGTGGATTTCTGTGATGGTCTCCATTTGCTGTAAAGAGAAACTTCTTTGATGAGGGATGAGAGCTTCTCTTATATCTGAAGAGTTGGAGCTAAGACCTGTGCATGCATGCATGCGTTTCGTGCATGCACACGTGTGCCCATGTATATGTGTATGTGTGTGTATGTGTGTGTGTTTTCTAGGTTCATCCATTTACCTGAAAATCTCATGTTTTATTTTTCCTTACAGCTGAATAGTATTCCATTGTGTGTATGTACCACATGTTCATTATCCAGTCATCGGTTGAAGGACGTTTCATTCTTTTCATTTTCACTTCCTGGCTATTGTAATTAAGGTGGCAATGAACACTGCTAGAAAGTATCTGTGGAGTATGATGTATGGCTCAAGGTATATGGTGGAAGGAAGGGGTGGAAAGCTGTGAGAGCCAGAAATTCAGGAAGTCCGCTGTGAAACAGTCCTTCCTAGAAACGGCTGCATGAACAAGACAGGAACAATGATACCGAAAGACATGCTAATGGAAGGTGGCATTTCCACGGGCCCCACTCCTAGACAAAGAACTATAGGCCACTAGTGACTGCTGGGAGAAGAACTAGTGCTTCCCAGGGATGAGCCTGCTTATTGTTTATGCAATACAAAGTGGTCAGACCTGAAACCATATACGTTCAAAGAAAAACAGACTCAGCACATTGGATTTACCTAAATTTTGTGTAAAGTTATGTGTACGAACAATAAAGAAAAGAGGCTGTCAATTCAAGGGGAGGAGGGACACGGGAAGTGTTGGAGGAGAGGATACTTGGGAGGGGCTCGAAGAAGGAAAGGGACGGGGAAGGGAGCAGTGATGTAATTCTATTTTAATTTAAAATGTGTTATTGTTTTTAAGAACACATATTTTAAAAAAACAAACCCCTATAGCTACGGGCTGGGAAAGTGACCCAGAGGTTGAGACACTTGCTGTTCAAGCATGAAGACTAG
This sequence comes from Pachyuromys duprasi, assembly GCA_028658305.1. NCBI lineage: Eukaryota > Metazoa > Chordata > Mammalia > Rodentia > Muridae > Pachyuromys > Pachyuromys duprasi. Next base: position 58,875,251 of record CM053763.1, on the reverse strand, counting down.
AGTTGGGATCCCATAGCCATGTAAATGATGGGTGGTATGGGGGCCTGCCTGCACCTGCAGCCCCAGAAGGCCCAGACAGGGACCCTGAGCAAGCTGGCCAGAGAGACTAGCCTCATCCGTGAGCTCTGGGTTTGACTGAAAGACCCTGCCTCAATGAAGAAAGTGGAAGTGCTGTTGAGCAACCCCAACCTGGGATTTTACGTCTATACACACAAGCACACACCTTGACACACATACACCCACAAGCAGGCAAAATATGCTTACATGCACACACACACACATGAAAAGTAGAACAAAGAAACATAATTTAAGTCCCCTAGCATTGCACCTCTCTCCAAATCATATAGAGCCGGTGTCAGAATGGTGTCCCCAGTCTCACTCCTGTTCCTGATCTGTTGCGTTCAGGACTGTGGTTTTTAAGGCCACTTTAAAATACAGCCCCACTCTGTGAGCTCTCACATCCTTCTTTTCAAAGCTTCCCTCCCCTAAAACTGCATCAATGTAAACACTGGTGCCAGGCCAGAAGAACTCAGGCTGAACCTTGCCAATTCTTCCTCATCCCCCTCAGTAGCAGCCAGTGACCCTGAAGGACACAAAATTCTTTTTTTTCCCTTCATCTAATTGGTCACATTCTTATGTTCCTCAACAAAGACCCCAAATGCTCCTGTTGGGTAGATTCCGAGCAAAGCCATGAGCAGTGAGTTCTGGTCCCAGCATGCAGAGGAATTGTTCACTCCTCTCCTGAGCTTAGCCACCTAGAAGTCCCCAAGTGACACAGGCTGTTCTTTTTGGCACTTCAAACACAGGCTTCACCTGCAAGTCAGATCAGCAAACCCTGGCTTGTCATAGGCTCATGTGAGGATGTTTGGGCCTGTAAGGTCGACTGGGATGCAAATCAAGGTTTTCAAGTTTGGCTCTTTAAACCTTCCAGCCTGAAGGTCTAAGGTGAACATGAAGAATGTAGACTTTCGCGTATTCTCTTTCTCCCAAAAACCCCCTGGAGGCAGGGTCTGGGGAAGCGAGAGAGTGGTTTGACCATGGGCCCTGATGTTATATTGTATGCACGCAGTCAGAAGAATGGCATGGATTTATCTGATTGGGAGTTCAAGCCCATGGCCCCTACCTTGGCTTGTCAGTTGTGTGACCCCACCAAGCTCTGGCTCTCCACTATTCAACTTTAAATGACATGCTATTGATACCTGCCCTTCAGCCTTTACAGGGGCAAAATGAAATGACAAGTGCTGCGTTGCCCGGGGCCTTGCTTGGCTTGTGAGAGACTTAGTAGATGGTAGTTATTCTTTTGATAATGAAAACACCGTTCTTGGAGAACAGGAGTGTCTTTGAGTGGTTTACAGCACCCAAATCCCCTCACTCAGCGGCTGCCTAGAACATTCCCCAGCTTAATCACCACTTGCTGAGTGAGCGTCCAGATAAACACAGGTCCCTCATGCTTGCTTCCATTTGCTGTTTATTTTCTCTACGAATTGAAACTCATTTGCTCTCAGTCACTAAACCTTGAAATATTTCTTTCCACGTACTCTGCTTATTTTCCAGTGTAAGAATATTTACATTGTTGGCTGGGGAGATGGCTCAGTCACTGAAGTGTTGTCCCACAGGCTCGAGGACCTCAGTTTGGATCCCTAGAACCCACATCAAAAGCTGGAGCCAGCTGCGTGCTGAGCTTCCTCACGCTGAGGGGGAGGGGCAGGAGGATCCCTGGGGCTCACCAACAGCCAACCAGTCTAACAGAGCATGGACTACAGGTTCAATGAGAGACACTGTCTCAAAAAATAAGCAATTGAGGAAGACAGCCAACACACACACATACGCACGCACGCACGCACGCACATGCGCGAACACACACACTTCCCATCTTGTGCATGCATGCATGCACACAATAAGAAACAATGTTACAACATTTTTTCACATAATCTTTTATTCAAACATGCCTCCTCTTTATGTGTGTTCAGAGGTCCTTCCAGACAGATCTTTGCATTTTGCTATTTATTTTCTTTATTAGGTTGTTGTTGGTTTTATTTTGTTTTGTTTGCATTTTTGTTTGGGGATAGGTCTGACTCTGTGGCCCAGGCTGGTCAGGAACTCATGATCTCCCTGTCTAGGCTTCCCCATGCTGCAATTAAAGGTCTGTACCACCATGTCTGGGTCAGTTTGTTTGTTTGTTTGCTTGTTTGAGATGGTTTTCTCAGTGTAGTCCTGGCTGTCCCGGACTCACTTTGTAGACTAGGCTGGCCTCGAATTCACAGAGATCCACTTCCCTCTGCCTCCCCAGGTGCTGGGATTGCAGCTGTGTCCCACCATGCCCGGCTTGGATCACTATTTTTAAACTGATAAAAGTTTAATTTTGTTGTAAGCAGAGTTTATTTAAATTTTTCAAAAACCTAAATGTGGAACTCCAAAATCTCCCTGCTTCTTTTTTTTTTTTTCCAGAATTTAATCAAAGTAAGTTGACCCGTACATTGACCATGAAGACACTTGGCTAGTGTATGAGGCAGGACTGAGATGCTGGCTTCTGATGGCCAAAGTACTGAATCAGCTGTACCTGCAGTTTAGAAAATATGAAGTGTACCCCAAGAACAGAAACAGCCAATCACGACTGGAACAAGGAGCACACATGGGAAAGTGGGAGCTACCCCAGCAGTGTCCGAGGGCTGGCTCAGGCCTTACTTAGATGCCCAGCCTCACAGCAGCCAGCACAAACACTAACCTTCCTACAGTCAGGGATAGCTGGGCAGAGACCAGAGGAGAGAAGCAGACACTACAGCTTCCTGACCCATCGTCAGGAACAGGATGACCACAGACAAGGCCAAGGCAGTAAGGTGAGGAGGACAGATCCAAAACCACAGGCGACCACTCCACAGCTTGAGGCCCCCACAGGCATGAGATAACAAATCTCTCTCCTCTGTCTGCTCTGCACTTAGCCAAAGGGAGGCCCTAGGGACAGCAGGTCTAGGGCAGGCGCTGAGATTTTGTAGTCCTTTCCTGGTGCTGCTTTTCTCTTGGCTGTGACTGAACACCTGATGGAGGCTGCTGAGCAGAGGAAGTCTTTATTTTGGTTCTTTGTTTCAAAGGGTTTCAGTTCACCATGGGGGGGGGGGGAAAGCATGGACGGGAGGCAGCAGTGTGTCCACGCGACATGGACCAGCAACAGACAAAGCAGGTCCTACAACCTCCCCAAACAGTTCCACTGGCTGGAGAGCAGGAGAGGGGCCTCGAGAGCCTTGAAGGACCGTCTACATTCAAACCTTAGCACTCCACCTAGATCTCCCTCATCTTGGAAGAGGCCCTGTTAACAAACGTGCTCAAGCTTGCTCTTCTACAGCCCGTTGCTCTAGCTAGGGATCCATAGTCTCCTCCTAGGGGCTTCACAGTGAGCAGATGGGACTGACAGTGCTGAGCTCTGCCAGAGAAAGAGAGACAAGCCCACAGAGAGCAGTCAGGCTTGAACACACAGTGGCTTCCTGTGGCTTTGGGTCCTCCTCACAAGTTGAGTACCCCTCTCCTGTCCCCATCTATCCTCAGTGCAGTTTTTGAAGGTGATACCATCTAAACAGGGTGCTGAGAAGATCCAGGCTCTGTGGATTCGAATCCACAGAGATGGTTACCATTCGTTCAGACTATTGGAACTTGATTTTTTAAAATTATATTTATGTGTGCCTGAGTTTGTGGGTTTTGCATATGAGTGCATGTACCTGTGGAGGTCAGAAGAGGGCATCTGATTCCCCTCGAGCTGGAATGGTAACAAGTGTTTGTGATCTACCTGCCATGGGTGCCAGGAACTGAACTCAGAGTCTCTGAAAGCAGAGCATGCTCTTAACCACTGAGCCATCTCTCTACCCCAGACTGTTAGAGTTGAAATCCTGCCATGACCTGGTCTTGTCCTGGCTAACAAAGCTGGAAATTGGGTCCCCCAGATGGGAAGAGACTTCCTCAGTGTCACAAGGCTGGTTAGTAACAGCAAGCAACTCCTCTACAGTAAAAGCTATCAGAAAAAAAAAAGTTATCGGAAAAAAAGTTTGCTTCCTGCTCTGGTGTTTGACTCTCTTATGACACATGTATGAACTTAAGGTTTAAGGTTTCATGCTTTGTTGGACTGGACATTTGGCTGATGATAGATGAGATTATCATTCCTGTCTTGTCTCTGGCATTGGCTGCAGGAACTTGAGTGAGTCACAGCCCCATCCTGAACCTCAGTTTCACCATCTGCAATTGGAGGAGTTGAATGAAAGACCCTCTAAGTTCTGTCATGCAGTTCTTAGCAAGCCCAGTTCCCTACTCATCTGAGACCTTCTGCCGAGTCCTGGGGCCGCCCTCTCTCTCCTTGGGCGCTCTTTCTGTTCCCTAGAGGAGTGAGGGCCGAAGACGACTCAGCAGTGTGTAGCCCTTGTTCTCTTGGGGCTTCTCCTCCGGGCAGCCTCTGGAGTCTTCTAGCTCTCAGAGCCCCGAAGCACATGCATCAAAATAGTTGCGTGATGTCATGTCATAATGAGAATGTGCTCTGGCCAATTGGTGCCAAGAATTGTCTGTACAGGGTGGTTTCCTTTTACAGTCTTCTTAAAGAGACATCACGCAGATCTGCACATGACTAGCAGGCTAGTGCTGGCTCTGCCTACTTGGGCTCCCCTCCTGCTTTAGGTTGAAAGAGAATAAATAACCCAGAGCTTGTCAGTGAGCTGGTGACCTGGACTACATAAGCAGATCCCCTGCAAGGGTCTGTTCGTGCCTCCGGTGGCTTCTTGCCTACTTAAGGACAGGCAAGGCTGACACTGCCGGGAGAGCCGAGGCGCTGCCAGTCAGGACTGCTCCGAGCGTTCGGGAGTCTCAGGAACCTGAGTGGGAACTGCAGCAAGAGTACCTGTGGCTGTCAGCCTGGTCCTGGAGTGTGACCCTCATCTCATATTAATCTGAGAGATCCTGGTGAGGACACGCAGACCCCCAGGCTGTTTGACTTCCTCTCAGCAGTGGTGAGCTGTGGCTGCCAGGTGCCCCGCACCTGCCAGCTGATGCTGCTCCCCTTCTGGTGAACCCCCGTCCTACACTGGTTCTTCAAGTCCTGATATGTTCACCTGCCACTGCTTCTGTGGCCTCAGAGACTCATGAAGCGCTTTGGAAGTCTGAGGGGCAGCAAGAAACCCAAGGACCAAAACCGAAGCACACAGCGACGCCAGTCGGAACCCCATGGCCTTTTTGGTAGGATCCTGTGGTTTCTATTTCTCTAATGATCCCATGGTGTGTGTGTGTGTGTATACGCGCCTGTGTACACATGTGTGACTCTGGCCAGCTGTTGCTTCTGGCTCTGGCATAACCCTGAAGCAGTGGTTAAGGTGAGAGGGGGAGTACTAACTAATGGCCATGCTGCTCCGAGCTCCCTGTAAAGCTGTTTTCTTTCTCCAGCCCACCTGGCTCCGTGTGGTTTAGGGATCAATTGGGATTGTTACTGGCTTAGGAAAAAGCAGTGGCTTAAAGAAGAGCAACTGTGAGCTTGTATTGTGAAATGTGTGTGGAGAGGAACCCATGTGTTCAGAGGAAGGGACTCCACCACCTTGGGCCCTGGCGGAGATCTGGAGGACGGAGGGTTACTTGGAAGGGAAAGCGCTTGCCTGTCTTGCATCTCTGGAGAAGAAACTGCTTCTGGGACCTGCGACCCACCCGAGTTCGTAAGAGACCGGCACAGCTGGGAGAGCTGGCCACAGAGCTGTGGTTTCTGGGACCTGCTGATGTGCAGGCTCGTGTGCTCAGGTCATGTGGAGCTATACAGGTGGAGCCCACATTTCGCGACTTCGTAGGGATCCGGATATCAGCTGTCATGCTTTAAGAATCTGAGGCTGGGACTATCGGTGTGACTCAATAGGTAGAGAACTTGCCTACCTCGTATGAAGCCTTGGGTTTGATCCCAGCGCTAGTAAAACTGGGCATGGTGGCACAGCTGTAATCTCAGCCCTTGGCAGCTGGAGTCAGGAGGATCAGAAGTTCAGTGTCATCCTTGGTTGCATGTCAAGTTGAAGGCCAGTCTGGGCTACATGAGACCCTGTCTCAAAAATAAAAACAAAGGTAGAATGTGACATTTTAAGTGGTAAAAGTTTGTCACAGGCATGGTACCTCATGCCACATCTTATACATCAATGCCCTGGAGAACCTTAGTGGTCTGAGGAGGGCCAGCATGGAGACGGAGATTCTTGGAGTCAAGGAGTTTTCAGTCTCATGAAAGAAAAAAAGTCTGCAAAGTGAACCAAAGAATAGAATCCCATCTAGTGCTGGGGTGAATCTACAGAGGAATGGGGTGCCTGACACAGAAGTGGGGGAAGGAGGGAGAACTGTCTAGACCAGAGAGTCAGTGATTCCTCTAAAAACAAGACTCATTTTAGATAACAAAGGAGTAAATACTCATTTACTCCAGAATTAAATCTGACTCTATTATTGAACGAAAGTCTAGTTTTGCTAATGGGGACAGGCAAGCAGGCCTGTTATTAAATGCCTGATGTGTGCCAGACGGTGGTTTCTGCCCTGGTGTGTGAGAGCTGGCTGTCATCCCATCTTCTAAGCTGCTGAGATCAGAAATAATACTTTCATCTCCACCAAGTATCATATAAAAGTTTGTGTGCAAAGGCCAGCTCTGCCCTTGGGTTAGGGACATGGGGCTCTCAGAGCCTTTCTCTGGAGCTCGGGGCACAAGCGCAAATCTGCCATTCTGCTCAAGCTGGTGCAGTAGAGCATCATACCAAACCAAGAGCTGGGAAGCTGCTCTATAATGCCAGGTCTGGAGCAACTGAACAAAGGGGAAAGGCCATGAGCTATAGAGGAAGCTTCCTCCCTACGTTGCTGGGCTAACTCAGCCCACCCTGGGAGACCATCCAGGCCTCTACCCAGGATTTCCTGGTCTCTGGGGACACATGCCCCCCGCAGTTCACACTGTGATCTCCAACCCTGCCCCTTCTCTAAGAGTGAGAACTTTAAACGCCCCTTTCCCACAAGGTTGCTCGGGCTGTCTAGGAAGTGCTACTTTGGGGTTTGGTCTTGTGTCCTTTCCTCCATGTGGAATTTCACACGAGCCTTTTTTTCTGGAGGAGTGTGAGGTACCTGACTGTTACTTAATCCATGGGTCCCCAGGGAAAACCTAAGGCGGTTGGCAGCTGCCTCTGCTGCCCTTTTTCTCTCCCCTGCAGCTGGCTGCTGTCTTAGAGTTTCAATTGCTGCGATGAAACACCATGACCAAAAAGCAAGCTGGGAGGAGAGGGTTTATTTGGCTCACACCTCAATATGGCTATTCATCATTGAAGGAAGCCAGGGCAGGAATCTGGAGGCAAGAGCTGATGCAGAGGCTGTGAAGGGTGCTGCTCTTCATGTCTTGCTCTCCATGTCTTGCTCAGCCTACTCTCTTATAGAACCCCAGACTATCAGCCCAGGGATGAGCTGGGCCTTCCCCAGTCAGTCACTAATTGAGAATTTTTGGTTTGGTGTTTTTGTTTTGTTTTGCTTTTCAAAACAAGATTTCTCTGTGTAGCCTGTCCTGCAACTCACTCTGTAGACCAGACTGCCCTCCAACTCATAGAGATCCATATACTTCTGCCTCCCAAGAGCTGGGGTCAAAGGTGTGCACCTTCACTGCCCAGCCCTACAGCCTGATCTTATGGTGCCGTTTTCCGAATTGAGGTTGTCCCCTCTCAGATGTGTCAAGTTGACATAAAAGTATCCAGTACACCTGTCTTCTGCAGAGACTATTGTCCCTCTAATCCCACCATGCAGAGCTACTCCCTGTGGGGACAAGATGTGCTTCATTCCATCCAGTGTCTTCCCTGTTCCCAGTGGCATGCTTTTGTCTGTCATACACATGCACATACACATCTACATATGTATGCAAATGCATAGGTTCACAGACTTACAAGCAAAGTCCACACTTACTCGTGCATCTGTGCACACTTGCACCGTCACACATCTCCACTCAGCTGTCCTGAGAGCCTCCTGGGAGATTAGCAGAGGGCTCAGCTCTGCCCACTGTCACTGAGGGAATGACATTGGGCTGTGGGTAGTCTTTCATCAGGAAGCATGAGGCTGTCACTGGGAAGCTGACTACCTGGGCCAGCAAAGGAATCCTCTTGGATAGCTCTGAGTGCTGGGCTCACCGTGAAACAAAGGATCTGAACACAGGGCCTCATGCCTGGGGCCACATGGGCTGCACAAAGGCAGAACTTTCACATGGACTTTCGCACTGTGCACGCCAGACAGAAGATCTCCACATACACCTTCCTTTCATCTCTTCAGTAGAGAGAAATCCAGATTATGTCAACAAAGAGCATATGGAGATAACAGCAGTGATAGAAAAGGAGATTAGGAGGGGACAGGACTAATCAGATAAGGGACAAGCAACAGCTTCCACCCTCTGTACTTACGGGCAGAATTAAATAAAACCTGATTGGCGTGAGACCCGACCTGTGACTACCCGTGGCTCCTCCCCTAGCCCAGCTCAGCAGGATCATGCCATGGCTTTGTGAGAAGCACCATTCTTCTTCCTGGCAGGTGCTCTCCCTTGGCCCCGCTATCTGGTGGCACAGACCTTGACTGCATATGGCCCTATGAGAACATCAAGAGCTCTACCTCAGAGGCCAAGGCCAAGAAGCAAGTCTTTTGTCTTCCTGTTCTGTTCTTTCCTCTCCCATCATGGTCCTCACTCTGCCTTTGTAGCCCCCATTCTGACCCCCACTACCTGCTGGTCCTGGATTCTAGTGTCCTGAGTAAATTTTCTGTAAATACCCCAACACAGTTTTTAACTTTTCATATTGGGAGTTTTCATTCGTGCACAGGAGAATGTACAGTGGTACCCACTTCCAGGCCCAGCCATCACCCACATTCTGCCAGTTCCACAGGATCCACTCTGCTGCACCCCTCTCAACTCTGAGGACACAGAAGCAAGCAAGTCAGTCCTGTGTAGGACTTACAGCCCCATGAGAGTGTTTGTTTACTGATGGCGAAACAGACATAGCATAACACTTGCTGTCGCCACCACATGACATGGCGGTGTGTGACTCAGGTGCATTGAGGGCATTCGCATCACTCTGCAGCAGCCCCTTTAAACTCCTTCCACACCCCAATCCCTGGCCACCAACACTCTACCCCCTGTCTCTTTTGAATTTGACATGTCTGAACTTCTCATAGCAGTAGAATCATGGGAAGGAGGACTGGGAAGATGGCTCAGTGAATAAAGTGCTTGCTGTCCAGCAGGAGGGCCTGTGTTCAGATCCTCAGTACCCATGTAAGAGCAAGATGAGGTGTGTATCTGTAATCCCAGCACTGGAGTGGGATGGGGCAAGGCATGGGCAGATCCTAGGTATTCAGTCTAGCCAAATTCACGTGCTCCAGGTCTTAGCCTGACTCAAAACCTAAGGTGGGGAGTGACAGATGGAGACACCCGACCTTGACCTCTGACTTCCCTCACCACACATAAACGTGGAACTATGCAGCATTCATCCCTTTGTGAATGACTTGTTTTGACAAATGGATGGGTTTTTGTTGTAGGTTAGGATAGCAGTACTGTCTAAAAGGAGGGTGAAGGATAGAGATGCACTGGGCATGACCATATGGGGAGCCAGTCTGTGGGCAAGAAGACCTAAACCTGCCAGGTGGAAAGACCCAGGTCACTGGAAAAGTAAGGCTCTCAATGTCCCTAGGTCCACCTGCGGGCCAGTGCAGCAGGACAGAGGAAGCACAGTTGAGCACTTAACACCATCTTACGGACAAAAGCAGGACTCTACCAGTGTGAGGTGAAGCCCTAGGATCTGGGGAAGAAGGCCGTACTCCTAGGGTAGGAATTATGGCTAAAGCTGCAGTAGGGAGAGGGCTGAGCTGTGCTTCAACCCTGCCTTCCTCCTCATGCCCCTGCAAGACTGCTGTCCATTCTTTCAGTACCACATGGAAGACTCAAGACACCATGAACTAATTTGCTAGGATGAAGGCCTTTCTAGGAGTATAGTAACACCTCGGTAGTCAACGGAGTGGTGTCTGGGACCAGGAGTTAGCCACTGACCCCTTAGAAATGCTCGTCTGTAGTTTATGAACCCGGAAGCGCCAGGCCTAGCTCCTGTCCACCTCACTCTGGCCACCGGCCATTTCTCTGCAGAAGCAATCTACTCGTGGCTTGGACACGTAATGAGCCAATTCCCATTTGGTTCTCCCCAAGAAGCCGAGTCACTCAGTCAGGGGCAAAGAGCAGAGTAGCTGAGGTGCCTTTCCTCAGGCAGTGCAATGATAACACCTCAGGACAGTGATGGCTGAGGGGCCAAGGAAAGGAGGGTGAAAGAGACAAGGGCCGGTGGACCTTTCCCTTTCCTGCTCCCATCACAGGCGCCCAAGATCACTATGCAGGTCAGGAAGATGAAACTGACCCACAGAAGCCTATTGAAAACTGCCAGGCAGCCCAAGAGAGTACAGGACTGTCAGTGGGGAACATGCTGGGTGGCTTGTGACTGGGGGGTAGCTCTTCTTAAGACCCAGGTTCTGAGCAAACTTTCAGTAGAGGACAAAGGGTGATAGGTCCAGAAATATTGCTGTGACAGAAGATATGGCAAAAGAAGATATGCCTACAGAACTGAGAGGGAGGAAGAGAGGGAGGAGGTGGGATAGGGGATTTAGGAAAGGGCATGAGTTCAGGAGATGCCTCTCAGAACCTGGCTTAACATCTGGCTTGGGCCACAGTCCATCCCTGATCCTGTCACCACCTCCTTTGAGATAAGCCTGGCCAACAAAGAGCCATGCATCCAAGATGATCACACAGTTTTCAGTGCCTTGGAAAAACACGAGAGCTCAGTTCCAACAGAGAGAAGCAGAATCCTTCCTTCTGTTGTGATCTATACTCCAGAAACTGAGAAGGGAAAACATGTGAGTTCCAAATGCTCTAAAGAACAAATCAACACTGAGTGTTCTCAGAGGCACGGGCGATTCCTCACACCACCCTGTATCCTTGGCCCAAGCCTCCCTGGGCACTGCTGCTTTCTCCTAAATTTCTTAGACAAGGGGTGGGTGCTGTCCTGGCCACCGGGGAGCACTGCCTCCCCAGGGATCCCAGCTGGGAGGGGCTTCCCAGGGGAAACAGAAACTGTAGCCGGCAGATCAAGTACCAAGTAGATGTGGTCAGGCCAAGGGCCCAGGACTGGGAGTCCTGCTGTAGCAGGAAGCAGGTGAATGTCCCCAGATGAATTCACAGGGAAGCTTTGGTAAGTTGGAGCTTGAGGTGCTTGAGGGGCCCCACTATGAACAGGAAGAGATAACACAAACCAACGACGGCTGATTTCCTAAGTGAGAGAAAACACTTAGCAAGACTTCACAGAAGTCAGCCTTCCCAGAGCTTTCCGGGAAATCATCTAACATCTAGTTATTTCTGTCAAGGTGAAAAAGAAAATAACAATTATGAAATAAGAAAATAGTTTACTGTGAGCATAAACATCAGACATCATGGTTTGGAACACAGACTCAGGTTCCTCATAATGACACGGGTCTCCAAAAAGCTGACTGAGGCTTATACAGTCCCAAAGAAAGGTGGCAGTTCTGTCTAGTTCTGTAGGTGTGCTACAGAGAGGTAGGTTCTCCTCCAAGATTTTGATGTAGTCTTCAGCAGGGTAGAGACACTCTGCCCAAAGCAGGTGCCTGCTCCTTCCTAGCCTCAAGGTTGGGAGGGGTGAGAGGCCCAACAGCCCAGCATACATTTGAGGGTCTTTCTTACCCAGAAGTCACGAAAAGCCCAGGCCAGAGGCAAAGGCTAATGATGCATGGGCACTATTGGGGCCAAAGACCACCCAGTAGAGCCCTGGCCCTCTCACTGTTTGCTGTTGGATAGTCTCCTCCAATTCACTCATGTCTCAGATGGACTCAGGTCACAGGTGTTCGCCACCACATGCAGCCATCCTTAGTCTCTTGAGCCACAATCCATCTCTCCATAAGACTGTGTCACCCATACTCAGCAAAGCAGACCATCTAGAAGGTCTTAACACAAAGGCAGGCCCTTTAGAGAACGTTCATCCACACTTCTTCCCAGGAACCTTCAGTTTGCTGGGAGTCAAGCCAGAAACGGTCTTTGTGGAATTCAGAGTTGCCGCTCCCATGGGCTGGAGTGAAGTGCTCTTCCTGTTGCTTGGTACCATGAGAGTGGCCTGCAGAAGTAATTTAAGTGATGAGGAGGTCCATCATGGGCATTTGAGAAACTGTCAGAAGGCTCAGAATAATACAAACAAGTACGTACTTCCCCAGATGAATTTCAGTTGCCCAGTTTTTTTATTGTACATACTAGTAAGTTATGATAGATAGATAGATAGATAGATAGATAGATAGATAGATAGATAGATAGATAGATAGATAGATAGATAGATAGATAGATAGATAATTAGACACTGGTCAGAACAGGGTAAAAGTGTAAGAGAATGTCTGCCTTCAAAGGCATTGGAGCCCTTTTAGAATATAGACTTGATCAGTGGAGAAAGTGCTCCTAAGACTGGATGGGAGGAATTGTCCCTGTGCCCTCATCTCACACACTCTGTGGCCAAGTTCAGTGGAGGAGGACCTGAGAATTCCACCAGCAAAAGGCAACCTTGACCTTGATTTTCAGGATGGGACAGATGGTAACATTTAGAGAAAGTGAATCAGCGTCATCCTGGCTAAGAAACCCAGGGAAGCAAATCACAGCCTGGGCTGTGTGTGAGGCCCTGAAGAACCTAAACTTGGAGACCTCAAGCCCCTTTCTCTAGAGTCTCCCTGCCTGGATGCAGAGTCAGCTCCCCTCCCGTTGGCTTTCTCAGGGAGAAACTTTCCTGTGCCATCGGGATGAAATTACTTGGAAATTAAAGGTAAAGACAGTAGGAGAACAATGGGTGTTACAGCTTATACTAAGGATAATTTTGAATATTTTGTTGTTGTTATTATTATTATTTGCCATGCTGGGGATGGAGCCAGTCTTCACCCTTTTGATTGTCTTGAATATGGTCCTCCCTGACTAGAGAAGGACCCTACTTCCCCACCCCAAGAGTTATCCAGTTATTACCAAGGATTGCCCAGAAGTCCACCCTTTTATATACACAGTAACCAATTGGAGCCCTGGCTCTGCGCACTCACCCCATGGGGCTCTAGTCACCAGAGGCCAGGGCCAGACAGACAGACAACCCTGAGACCCCTGAGTCCCACCAATGCATCCACAGAAGCCAGTCTTTGTCTACTCAACCTGCCTTACCTTTCCTCTCCTTGGAAACAAGAGCCAAGGCTCTCCTCTGCTTCCTGACCAGGCCGGATACTCCTTTCATGCCCCTCCCCTCCATGCTTGTGACACACCCCCTTCTTTTGGGGACTGTAATACACTGTCTTTCCAGAAGAAGCTGTCTCCTCATCCACTGGCCTTACTACCCCTAAGTCATCATAAAACATGTCTCCCTGTAAAGGTAGACATTGATTTTCCTGGCTTCTTTTCCATATACTTTCTGAGTGCAGCAGTGTCTCCGGGAGCTTTGGCTTCCCTGTCATCAGGCAGGCCACAGTCTGCATCGAACACAGATCATACCTACACCCATCCTTTGTGGATGGGCACAAGCAATTTTCAGGTTCATTCTCACACTCTTCCTGACATTTGTGTATCTGCTAGGTTTAGTCTGGGGTCCCTGGTGGGTGGTGTACTCAGAGGCAAGCCTTAGAAGGCAGGCACTGGGGCCTGGGTATGTATGTAGCTCAGTGGGTGGATAAAAAGCATACACAAAGCCTTAGATTCCATTCCCAGCACTCTGTCATTAGGATCGCTCATGCCTGTGATCCCAGCACTTGAGAGGCAGAAGCAGGAGGATAGGGAGCTCAAGGCGTCATGCTTGGCTACCTAGTGAGTTTGAGCCTGGGCTATAGCAGACCCAGATTCAACAAACCACAAAGTAATGCGTTGTCTCGGCACATACAATTTGCCTCACTGGCTGGCTCTGTGCAGGTGGCCTGCTATCTTGGGCTTCCTAGCAGTGCACACCAGCCCCCTCTGCCTATTGTCTAAGGTCTGCACAACTGCAGGAATCTCTCCTCACCTGTGATTGAGCTTTGGCATCCATTCCCAATCAGCTTTCCAGTTTTTCTCTCAGTCCCAAGCCCGTATTCATTTCCTACTAGCAAGACTCAGGCTCAGGCTGCCCACGGCACTCCATGAAGACAGCAGTCAGGAACCTGCATGCACAGGGTCGCTCCATCCTCTAAGGCTGCATTCCTGTCAGGACTCCGTGTTGGGATTTCTCTGTGACTGGGAACCCAAGCAGCACTGGGTTTGTAGCCACTCACTGTCACTATAGCAACCCCTGACTTACACCAGCCACACACTAAAAATAGACCATCTCATCCCTAATATAGAAAAATGGATGAAAATGAGAGCGGGGCAGGACCCTCCCCACCCAGTCACTAGGACCTGGAGTGACTTGGACAGGCAGTGATGCACCTGCTGGGGTCTCTGAAAGACCAGGAGGGGGGGGGACGCACCTGGAGTGGCCTCAGAGCTGCTTAGGCTTGGCTCCTCCCCATGTGCAGCCCCAGCTGTCCAATTCCTGTTCGGAACCAAAGCACAGTCTACCCTAGGCAGCCTTTTCTGTTTTGTGTTTGGGAGCATTGCTTTATTTTCTGGACAGTCTCCTGTGTACCCTGGGCTGGGCTTGACCTCACATCTGTCTCCTGAGTGCCGGAGTTGTGGGTGGGCACCCCCAGGCCTGGCTTGTTCAGTTTTTCAGTCTTAATTCTTATGTGGGTTTTAAGTTTTGAGGGCATGGATATTACTCACTGGACAGCATGAGAGCTCCTAGTCATGGCATATGGAATACTGGAAGGCTTGGGAACTTGTGGGACAGCTGTTCAGGAGTGAGCCTGAAGAAGGGGAACCTTCAGATATTTGAAGGGCCATCCGTCTGCTGGAGAGAGGGGGTGCCAGTTCATTCTCAATTCCTTCAGGGAGACAGAGCAGCCCCTCCTTGTGACTGCCCACACAGTGTCTCTCAATGGATTCGATCACATTGTCCAAATCATAAGAGTTCAAAAGCATCTCAAAGTGCTTGCAAACTGTTCTGGAGTGGGCTGTGCAGAAAGAAAGTGGGGCCAGTCCTACTGGGTCTGAATCATGGCTGCTGTATCTGAGAGTGGGGTTACGGCACTTCCTCTAGTGGACTGCCTCGGTGAGCCAAGTCTGTGTCCCCCTGGATGCCTGCCACATGAGTGGTTGCACAGTAGCATTCCTTGTTCTCAGGGTGGGGTTTCTAGAATGTATTTTTTTATTTTATTTATTATAACTTATTCACCTTGTACCCCGGCTGTAGCTCCCTCCCCATCCCGCTCCCCCTCCCTGGGGGTGGTTTTTTAAGCTGATGGAAGATAAAGTGAGTGGGGCTTCTCCGAGATAGAGTTGGAATAATGTTGGACACTTATGCGCGCGAGAGCTGTGCTTGCAGTGCGGATGGCTTGGATGGGAGAAGCGCTCCTCTGCTCATGAGCCAGGGACAGCCAGGGAGTGCTGGGGGGCTTGTACTTGGGGCTTTCCGGAAAATCCCAGGGCCAGAAGCCCTTAGGGAGACACCCTCCTCCTCTCCCTGCCCCCTCCTACTGCCATCTCCTCCTCCTCTCCCTCCTTCTTCTTAGATCCACTTTCCCCTTTTCTCTTTTCTCCCTTCCTTTCTCTCCCCTCCACACTCCTTCTTCCTTTCCTCCTCCTTTCCTTCCTCTCCGTATCCTCCACCTTTCTCCTCCTCTTTCCTCTTCTCTCCTCTTCTCCTTCATCCTCTTTCCCCTCCTTCCCTTTCTCCATTCTTTCTCCTTTTCCTCCCTTTCCTCTCCCTCCTCTCCTTCCTTTCCCTCTAGCTTTTTTTATGTGACCAACAGACAAAACAACAACAAAAACAAAAACCCTTTTCATCATCTGAAGTGTAGGGCTTGAAAACACTAAGCACATTCGTATTATGGTGCCCCATCCCCTCTACTCACAGAGTTCATCTTCCCCAGCTGCCTCCATCACACAGTGACCCCTCCAGTCTGTGGCATCCCCCAGTCCACTGTTTCTATGTCTCTAATGATTCTGGGACCTTGCAGAGTGAAACTAGGTAGTGCTTTTCTTGCCTTCTTTTTGTTCAATGCTCTTAGGTGAGCTATGGTGCATCTCTGTGCTGTGTCAGGTCTCCCTCTTGTATGTCGGGCTCCTTCTGATGCTTTGGCAGGTTCCACCATGCTATAGTGCCTTGCATACATCCCTGAAAGGATGAGTAATGTTCTGCCTTTCAGAAACCCTTTTTGCACACCTAGTCCCTTGTCACAGGATCTGAGCTGTGCCTCATGTGTCCTGTTTATCATCATACCTTCTGGAAACATCAGCCCCTCTCCAGAAATGACAAGCGAAGCAACAGTTGTACCGTTCCTCTCAGCCTGAACTGGGTACAGAGCATCCATCTCTGGTGAAAGCATTAGGTCCCTGCTACTGGTGGGCATCCACAGACCTAGTCAGCGCCCCCTGGTGGATGTAGGCCAGCAGTGCTGCACCCCATTCATCCAGAGACACCACGGCCCAGAATTATCCACAGAGAATTGAAGTACCTGATTTCAGACTGCGCAGCTAAAAGTTCCAAGGCACAGACTGAGTGACATGGTGAGATTCTGGGATCCATAACACTCCTAGAATCGGGTGTGTAAAACAGATGTCCAGGCTGCACTGCTTTGCTTCTTCTATCAAACGGTCCTTGAAGAAGGCCTTTCTTGAAGCAGCACCTAAGTGTGAGTCAGAGAGCCAGGCACACACTCAAACTCATGTAAGTTCTACAGTACAGGTGACACCATAGAGAAGGTCCTTAGAGAAGAGGAGCCCAGGAGAGGTCCCAGGATGGAAGCTGTGAAATTCACAGGCACCATTAGGTAAAGGCCAACCCAAATCACCAAGGGCTCACACAAACTACCAGGCCCACAGGTTCTAGGTAGCTGGCCTCTGGGAACTGTAGGGACAACAGAGTCAAAGCAGCCATCGAAGCAGTCCTGAGACAATCTGCAGTGCTAGGAAGTGCATACTGTGGTTTCCAGACATGAAACAAACAGGACCATCTATGTTAGCATCCGAGGTCAGAGTTCAGATGAGCAAATGTGACTCAAATCATAAAAAGCAGAATCCAGGTAGCTCAGTAGAGTGCTTCCTATGCAAGCCTAAGGACCTGATTTCAATCCCCAGTCCCAGCTTAAAAAGTGTGTACCATGCATGATGGTACACACTTGTGAGAAAGCAGAAACAGACCAGTCTAGCCAAAACAGCAAGCTCCAGAGTAATACTGTCTGGAAAAATAAGGTGGATAGCTCCTGAGAACACAGCTCAAGGCTGACCTCTGGCCTCCATAGGCAATGTGCATGCAGAAATACACAAATGCATGTCAACACATATATGCAGGAAGCAGGGATGCAGGGGTGGGAAGAAGAGTTAAAGTTTAGCTGTTCAAGCCAGGCGTGGTGGCACACGCCTTTAATCCCAGCAGAGGGAGGCAGAGGCAGGCAGATAGATCTCTGTGAGTATAAGGCCAGCCTGGTCTATAAAGCAAGTCCAGGACAGCCAAGGCTACACAGAGAAACCCTGTCTCAAAAATCAAAAACAAACAAAAAGTTCAGCTGTTCAATCAGTTTCTAGTCAGAACCCTCAAGTAAAAGTGCAGCTGCCCCCCGCCCCGCCTCAAAGAACTCCAACATATCACTGTGCAAATGTAATGCAATGCTTTCTCCCAGAAATTCCCCACAATGGACCTTCTAGTCTTTATCAAGGTGACTGTGCATTATGGGGAAGGTTGCCCACATATGAAATGACAGGGCCCTTCGTGAAGGGGAAAGGGCACAGTGCTGTAGATGGAGGCTCTCCGAGCCAGCTGGAGAGTTTTGACAGCCTTTACAGAGCTGAGGAATGCCATTTAATCAGACTACTGGGTGCTGTCTATCTAATCAGTCTGGGTACGTGTTAGCAGCACACCCCAAATAAGAAGGTGCCAGTGACAGCTGCGGTCCTGTGGTGTTGAGCTGTCTGCTGACAGTGGGAAGGCCACAGCATATGCTCCTGTGCTCTTCAGACCCACAGACCCTCTTGAAGCAACAAATTTGCACCAGAGCCTTGCTGGTATTTCAGAATAGATGTGATTCTGCCAACCCACCTATAGCAGTCAAGCCTTCGTTTATTGGAGCAAACCCTACTTTCCGCCCCCAAGAAAGAACTCTGGGGGAGAAGGGATGGGTGGCTGGTCTAGACTCTTCTGGAGTGGAGGTTAGTGGTGGTGTCTGTGCAGTGTAGGTCCCAGGGCCACAGGCAGGCTGAGCAGGTGCTCACCACCGAGCCATTCCCACCCCTGGGTGTGGGCTTTGCCGTACAGGGGAGGAAAGGCAGCCAAGGGCAGTGTGCCCTTCAGACTGGGAAGGGAGAAGTTGGCAGGCTGTTGGTGTGAACAGAAGAGGAAGTTTCAGACAGAGCTTTCACCACAGAGCTGGCCAGCAGGTCTTTCAGCTCTCCAGCCCCACATGGGAAGCAGTCCTTAGCTTTGCCCTCAGGAGAGCTCTAGCCAAAAACCTGAGTGAATTATTTCCATCTTCCACTGTGCTGCAGCCACGGTACTGTTGTCAGTGCACAGAGGATTCTGAAAGCCTGAAGTGGGTGGAGTTCCATCATGCCTTTGTAAGTGATGGTTACATCTGTTCAGAGACGATGGCGTTCAGCCCCATGCTAAATGTTTGAGGGATTGCCTAAACATGTGTGTAGTTGAGCAGGTATTAAAAACACTCAAAAAGTGTGTGGCAGAGTAAGACCTACGGAGTGCAGCAGAGGCTCAGTTGGGAGAGTTCTCGCTTCACAAGCGTTTGAGCCTCGTGCAGTCCGCAAAAGCCCACGTAAAATATCCGTATGTGACTTAATGTCTGTGCTGGGGAGGTGGGCATGGGACATCTCAGGGCTGGCTGGCCAGGCAGCCTAATCTAATCAGTGAGCTCCCAACCAGTGAGAGACCTCGTCTCAAAAGACAAGAAGGAAGGCAGGTGAAGCAACATGCACACACAAAGACATGTGTGCACACACACAAGCATGCACATCTTACACATGTATATATTCACTCCCAAATGCATTCACCCATGCAAAAGCCAACATGGCATATACATAACACATTCTTTCCTTCTAGAACCCAGTTCCTGTCTCTCTGCACGGAGGCAAGTCACTTTACAGCCCTTCAAAGACACTCCAAGCACTCGGGAGCTTATTATTTGATATAAATGTTTTGTTCTGCTTTGTGTTCTTTAACCTTTCAACTATGTCTGCCCACACAACGGAAAGTGTGCTAAAGGTGAATACATCCATCTCTGAGCAGCAGAGCTCCCTGAATGGAGAGAAAAAGACATGGAAAAGAACGTGTGTGTGTGTGTGTGTGTGTGTGTGTGTTAGAGGAGAAAGTTTGTTGTAGATAAAAGGGAGAGCATAGCCAGAGGCAGGGACATCTGGGAGAGTCCAGAGTAAACATGACCCAGAGCTTGGACGTGTGAGAAGACTGGGGAAGGGAATAGGGAGAGGAGCCTTTGACCAAGAGGGGCAGCCTGGGCTGAGAGACTGACCAAGAGACAGGCAAAATTGCTGAGTTACATAGGGCCCAGAGTTGCTGGGGGGAGGGAAGCCTAGCCTAGTATTCAAGTTCAGGGTAGGGGGCAGGGTATGCCATCCAGGAGGGCCCTGTAACAGGTAGAAGCCAAAGGGATGCAGAGAGAACTTGGAGGCCAGCACCTGCTTTGATACATTAATGGGTACCTCAGCCACTTGTCCTAAATTTGAGACCTAAGGTGCCATATGCCACACAGTAGGAAATGCATTCCCTAGTAATCTGGATTCAAGGGAGTTGGAACAAGGCGCTGTTTTAAAGGCAAAATGAAGATAGCCTTGGTTATTTGGGGAATTTGGTTCTCTTTTGTTTGGTTGGGATGTTTGTTTTTGGTTTACATTTATCCATGTATGTGTTTATGCTAGGGAGTATGTGTTACTGAGTGCTTGGAGATCAGAGGACAATTTGCAGGAGTTGGTTCTCTCCTACCTTGGGGGTTCCAGAGGTTGAACTCACATCATCAGGCTTTGCAGCAAGTGCCTTTTACCCACTGAGACATCCCACTGAGCATCAGTTATCTTGAAACAGTAACCTTTGCCCACGAGTATCATAACAAGGGTGGTGTCAGTGTGACTTTGGACAGGCAGCTATCCTTGAAGAAGTATTTTCTGTGATAAGTAGTGGTGGCCTTTGCAACGACTGGTTCTGACAGACTAACAAGTCAGAGTGTCAGACCTAAGCATAAGGCTTCTTCCTGCATATTCTTCAAGCTTTATGCATTTCATTTATTGTTTTGTGAGGTTTTGATCCATGCAGATCTGTAGATGGACTACTTCTCAGCCCTTTGCTATTTATTTAAGAACTGTTGGGACACAGCGGGGTGGGGAGGGGCTTGCAGCCATTGCTACTCAGGAAAGATGAGGCAGGAGAATCATTGGAGCCCAGCAGTGCAAGATAAGCTTGAGCTAGATAAGCCTGAGCAACAGAGTGAGGCTGTAGCTAAATAAATAAAGTCGCAGCATCTCTGGCATGTGTAGCTTCATCTATGGGACAAGCTCATGTGTACAAAATCATTAGGTGGAAGAGCAAGTGCAATTTCATTTTGATAGATAATATCAAGTGGTAGCCATGGGGCAGGTTCCCTGAGCTCCTGTCATCTCAAAGCAGCCTGAGAGAGAGGCTGGGGCCTCTGGCCAGTCTTCAGGAGCCCGGAGTTAATCTGGAAGCATGGCCTCCTCACATGGAGGGCCCTGGCTTTAGAGAAAGGCCTGAAGCAATAAAGCTGACACCCTGTCCAGGAGGAGTGAGCTGGGACCTGGGGGGCCCAGGCACTGAGCCCTGGGCTCCTATAGGCTTTGCATAGCCAGATCAGGACAGTGGGGTGCAGGGTGGAGGGGACAAAGGGCAGCCTGGGGATGCCTCACAGGATGCCCCACACAGAGACTGTTGGATGATAGGTGTGGTGCATGCCCTATAACCCCAGCACTCAGTAGGTACAGACAGGGTGCACTGTCAAGGTCCACCATGCACCAGTGATTTCTAAGCCAGCATCCTGAGATGTTGTCTGTGTGCAGAGGAAGGAAGTCCTAGGAGAACAAAAGGGAGACAAAGCCCATGATGGACTAGTGATTCCTGGGAAGGACTAAGGAGGCAGGCCCAGAGAACCTGTGGGGCCCTGGGAAGGGACAATACTTATCACAATCTCCCCTCACCTCCAGAAGCTGATCCTAGGACCAAATGGCTGGGAACAGTCCAGGGTGGGGGTTAACATCATGGAAGAGAAATGAGTAGAACATGACCTTCACCTTCCCTCCTGTCCAAGCTTAGAACTTACACTGGAAATTGAGCTGGGGCTGCACATGCAGTAAGAAGGGCCAGGCAGGACCACCATCCCTTACTGCTTGCAATTAATGTTCCTCCCATCACAGAGTGCAATTTGAGCACTGAGCCAGCATGTTTTACCATCCTGTCTACCTCCCTGGGCACAGAGCCATCTACCCAGGGTCTTCATGAACATGTATATGGAGTGACATGTATGAGCAAGAACATAGGAATCCTCTTTCCAGACAGAGAAAACCTAGCACTTTAGTTAGCATTAGATTCCTCAGGATGGGGGTCCCATGCAATTTCTGTGCCAGGTCTTAGCCACAGGCCCTGAAACTCACTGTAGCTAGGTATAGTGTGCCCCCTCCAAATGTATATGAGGGTACTGAGTGGCTTAAAGAGTCCCCAGGATGCAAAGAATTTTCCAGAGAAAAGGCCCATGGTGTCCTGTGAGGCAGGGACAGTAGAGGCCTCACAGCCAGTGCTGAGCCCCTGGAACACATGGCAGTCCTCTGCTGAGCTCTGGGGTGCATCACATCTCTTAGAATTCACAGCTGAAGCATCACCTGCAGAGTAACAGTAATTAAGGACACCTGAGCTTGAGGGGGTGGAACACTAATCTGACAGGACAAAGAGGAAGAGAGAGCTTACACCTCACCATCTGAGAACACAGCAAGAAGGTAGCCATCTGCCAACCAGGACAAGGACCCTCACCATACCTGGACCTTGCCGGGCTTTTCAGCCCTAGAATGATGAGGTTACAGTGGGTCATGCAAGCTGCCCTGTCTATGTGTTCTGTTCAGACAGCCTAGGTAAGACACCCCTTCTTCTCAGGAAACCAGGTGGTCTTGCTGAGTACCTGGTGCTATCTAGCAGAAGCTAAGGCTGGCTGAAGACATCCATCAGTCAGGCCCAAGGTCAACATGCCAGTGCTATAGAGGGCTGAGGAAGCCTATACTAAGGAACCCTCATGGCAGAGCCTCTCTTTTCCCCATCCAGAGTCCCAGCACTTGGTAGATATGCAGAGAGATGGCTCTGTCTGTAAAGTCTGGATCCCAGCACCCACATGGCAGTACCCTCTGTAATCACAGTGTGATGAATGAAGATGAGCACTTCCTCAGAGCCATCCTTAGAGCTCACTGCCCAACTAGCCTAGCAGAATCAGTGACTGCCAGGGTCTATGAGAGGCCCTACCTCAAAAATAAGGTGGAGTGTAATAAAAACACACAGTGTTGACCTCTGACCTCCAAATGCATGGGCATACATGTGTGCACATGCAAACACATATGCATCCCCACAAACATGTATACAATGTTCAATGGACAAGAAGAATGACAAGTAGCTCTGAAGTACAGGGAGTGAGTTTGAGAAAGAGACCAAGCAAAATTAAGGCCAGTTGCCCAGGGACCCGCCCCAACTTGAGGCCACTTTCTTAGGCATTCACCTGAGCTATGCTGGCTCACCAGCTTCGTGCATTCAAAACCCTACAACTCAGAGCACTTTGGGCATATCATAGGGTGCATCTGTGTCAGATCTGATTAATTCCAGTTGGCACCCACATGGGTGTGGGCACACTGGAACATTAGGATCCCTTTACCCCATCTGTAGGTAGGGACTGGTACCATCTAGGAGAAGTGTACGGCTGGGCATTGATACTCATGATACCCAGTTGAAAGTCATATTTTGTGCCCTTGACTGTCATAAGCCTCTCTACTCCCCATATGCTTCCCAGAAGGTTGGAGTAAAGTATTATCTCTGACTCCTTGAGGTGATCTATGTCAGTCACTTTGGCATTTGTAGATCTCCCCCCATTCTTAAGCTGCACAGGGACCGTCTCTTGGGAATACTCACAAGTAGCTCAGTGCATCCTCCATGTTTTCAAAAATAAACTTTATAAGGGCAGCCTCTTCCGGCCTTTTACTACCCCAGGTTCTTATGGGAAGGTCATTGCTGCGCTCCCCTGCTGCAGCCTCTTCCGGCCTTTTACTACCCCAGGTTCTTATGGGAAGGTCATTGCTGCGCTCCCTGCTGCCACACCTGCTGCCCTAAAAGGTCTCAGAGCTGTGGGTGTGGCCTGGGTGAGCCTGCTCTGGACTCTTAAAACTGTAGCTTGGCTCACAACTGTGTGTTCTCTGCAGGGCTGTCTATTGTAGAAATCATTCTTAGAGGAATTCAGACCACTAGCAAGTATAATTTTATTGATCAAGAGGCTTTGCAAAATGAATTTATGTGAAGCCAAGTTATTACTTGATTGGGTCTAAGCCTCAGTTTCCACACCCACACCCACACAATGAGGAAACAATGTCTCCCCTCTTTGTCCATAAGTGATCCTTGAACACCTGTGTGTGTGTGTGTGTGTGTGTGTGAAGTGTATGAAGACTAGGTTGAACTCTGGGTTGAACCCCAGAAACAGGTGTGGCCTGGGAACTTCAGAGACCTGAGGTTTGGAGCTAATCCACTGTGGGCTCACATGGGTTGATCGTCCACACACGAACCAAGCCCCGTGGTCAAAAGGGACTTAGAATGACAAAGTACCCCTACCACACACTCATTTGGCAAACTGTTAGCTGACTTATTATGGTACAGAATAGCCTGAGTGGTGACTCAGAGTCCACTCAGGCTCAGCAGCCCCCAGGGAAGCACACTGAGGTGAGTACGATCATGTCATTCTCTGCAAATGGCTTTCTGGAAAGGCAGAGAAGGGACGTGGTGGAGCACACCGTCCACTGCCAGCTGGGCAACTAGCCAGCAGCTAAGCAAACTCCTCATCCTCCCCGCCCCACACACCCTTCCCTGCCTGTGGATAAGTTTTATTATGGGGATCGGGGTCAGGGGTTAGGGGGAAAGCATGCCACAAGATGTGTGTGGAACCTGGAGGACAGCCCTTGGGAGTGAGTTCTCTCCTTCCACTGTGGAATCAGGAGATTCAACTCTGACCCTCAGGCTAGCGCTGCAAGCACTTTCATCCCTCTGACCGATCTCAGCAGCCTCCAAAGTCCAAGACATACCACATTATGTGGAAAAAAAGAATCCTGCAGGGAGCCCTCGAAGGCCATCAGAAGGGAATGTGCCCTGGGAGCACAGGGCACTTCTGAGTGTGGTGTTGCCATGACAGCGCCTGCCTGCCCTCTCCCTTCCTCTTTCTCTTTTCCGGCCCCTGCAGGCCATGCATGCACATGGTGCATATACATACATGCAGGCAGAACACCCACACACAAGAAATTAATATGCTTTTCAGAAATTTAAGAATGGTCGTTTTGAAGCCATGTACCTTCAATTAGGATTTTACACTTTCACTAACAATTACATTTTTATGTACTTATCCACCTTGAAAGAAAGAAGGAAAGAGAGAGAAAGAGGAAGAAACAAGAGTTGGAACTAGAAAAATAATTCACTTTATATCCTCTTTAATGACTCATGCATTCTTTCACCTGCATTCCAACCTCCCTTATCATTTAGTCTTGCCTTTTATTTATATTGTTTTATCTTTAATTATGTGTATATGTGGGAGTCTGTGAGTACAGGTGCCCTCAGACTCTGTAGGAGCGTTACAGGCAGTTGTGAGCCATCTAATGTAGGTGCTGGGAACTAAACTTGGGTCCCTCTGCAAGAACAGCACATACCCCACCAATGAGCCGTCTCTCCAGCCCACCAACCTAGAATTTTCAAGGTTTGTTTCAACAGAGAAGAGGTCAACACTGTCCGTCCTTGAGGAATATTCTGCCAGTGAAAGTTGCCCTGTGTTTGCTTTCTTCCTCATGTGGCCCGAGAATATCTTTTCTTCTCTGTTGGTGACTAGTGCTCATCAGAAACTCTGAAGGGACTCTGCCGAGGGACAGCTGGAGGATAGGCTGAGATGAAGGCACTCCTCATCCAGGGAACCCTTGCCAGACACTGCTAACTATGGATAAGTAAGCCATGCCCCCAGATGCTGGGGAGCCTTGATCTGATGCCATCTTGCTGATTCCTCTCAGCAGCCCTGAAATATTCATGCTTTGATGGGAACAATTACTGAGAAGAAACCTGCTCCATCACCCAGATGGGCATGGGCAGAGCCAGGAGCCCACCCAGACATCTCTAAGCCCCCACTCTTCACTGTCTCAGAACCCTTCAATAGTGGGGAATCGGGAGAATTCTCGGACTTTATTTCTCGGGACTTGACGGCTAAATTGTGTTTTTTGTTGTGGGGAAAGTATAGGAGCTTGCAGTTTCCTTCTTTCTTTCTCTTTATTTGTTTATTTATCTATTTATTTATTTTATTACTTTATTATTGTTTTGTGCCCAGGCCCCATACATGCTAGGCGAGCACCCTAGCACTGAACTACAGCCCCAACCCTAGAGGTGTGCCTTTTCTACAATGCAGGTGTCCCAGTGGCTGCACCTAAGCACTGTTTTCCTGAGTGGAGAGCTGTTGCAGTTCAGGGAAACGGAACCCCAGGTGTTCCAGTTTCTTCTGTGTGCTTAGGTTGTTTCTACCGAAAATGAAAGAAATCAATCATTACAGACGAGCACAAACTGGCACCATCCCTTTAAAAACTGCTGACTCACTATGATGGCAGGTCAGAGAAACAACTCCAACCCGAGAATTTAAGGAGGAGGGCCTGCCTTGAGGGCCAGGGAGACGAGAGCAGCAGATAAGGGTGTCTACAAAGCTGTGAGGGGATGTGGGTCTGCAGCTCACGAAGTCAGGCTCTGCATTCCTTCTCACTGGCCCCTGCCCTTCTGGAATTTTCCGTTTCATCTTCCTTCTCTGTGTCCTACCTATTCCTTTGCCTACAAGCTTCCAAAGTGAAATCAGAGAACAGGAAACCACTGCTTGAAGTCGGAGCTGAGAGGACCTCACACACACCCAGAGGTTGCCCTGCTCCATCTGCACACAACCGCCTTCCCATGAACACAGGGTGCTCTGCGGATGTGGGGTGCCAGTGTGGGGAGTGAATTTGCATGACTAGGCACCCTGAAGCCTGTAGCCATATGTAACCATCAGTCTATACAAGACCTCAGACTTTGTGGGAAGCATCCAGCAGCAAGCAGGAGATTTTTCTGCCTTCACACTGGTGACTGAGCAAGTGTGGTTTATGCTCACTAGCATGCTCTGTGTCTAGCCTCCCTTTTTGACAACGGGAACCTAACTGGAGTCCCGGAGGCCGAGTCTCAGGTCAGGCAGTGTTTCTAGCCCCCTCAGCCCCTTGTTGGTCCTGCATAAATGTTGGTTCATGGACAGTTTTGCTTTGTGACATTTGTCAGGAAAGGGGGACCTTTCCCCCCTGAAGGCCAGAACATTTGTTGCAGAGATGTCCCTGTGTGAGCACTGGCAGCTATCTAGAGCCTGAGAATAGTCATTTCCAGGAAGGAGACAAGAGATGTGACTCCAACCCTTTGATCAAGTGCATGGAATGTTCTGGCTTCAGGCACTTGGTCCTCTTTGGCTACAGCTAGCCAAGCACCTCCCCAGAAGAGGGAGCCTTGTACAGTCTACTCCCCACCCCTAAGAGCTGGGAGTGTCCAGCAGCAGCGGAGTGGGTGCCAGGAGGGCAAAGGAGGGTGGAGTGTGCCGAGCAGCCTAGTCGCGTTACAGCGTGTGCAGACCGGCTTTGGAAGAGGCCACCGGAGTCCCAGGTGGCACCTGACACTCAGCTGCCACAGCCGTCACACCGACACTGGATCCCCACAGCTGCACTGTCACCTGAGAATTAGACACATCACCCCTAGCGGCAGCACCAGGAAGTCTTGAGGCTTCTGCCAGGCCTGGGTAACCCTAGAAAGGGGGCTTCTGATACCTCAGTACTCTGTGCCCAGGACTGTCGGTGCTCAACAACTAGCGTGAGCAAACCCTATACTTAGCACCGCCGGTGCTCTGTGTGTAAGAGTTCCTGGTCTCCTAGAACTTATTTGCTAGTGGGAGAAGCAAGTTAGAGATTATTATATTTCCTCTAATATATTGGTTGAACAAAGAAAAGTGGAATACATGGAAGGGGGTGGGAGCCCTCTCTAGTACAGAGGTTGGCCTTGCGAACTGAAACATTTGAGAGCGGGTGGGGGCATTTGAGGAATGAGGAGCAGTCAGTTCAAAGCCCTGAGCTGGAAGCACAGTTGCCACAGTCAACCACAGGAGACTCCAGGGCCCTGGGCAGGGCAGAAGTGATAGGAAATGAGTGCTGTGGGGGTGTGAGGGTCAGGTCTGTTAGTCCTGTGCGTCCAGGTACCTGAACTTCTCTGTGTCAGTCACTGCAGAACTTAGAGCCAAGGAGATTAGGGTCTGCTTACGTGGTTGGCGTCCTGTACTCGCCCGGCACATGTATGACAATGGTGGTGGGGAGGGTGAGTGTTTTATTATGCAATTACATATGCACCTGTGTCTTTGTATGTCTGGAGGCCAGATGTGACTTGTGTGCACGGGTTTCCTGTATAATTCACCACGCATGGTGTCTTTCTCATTGGCCTCTGCTCACTGCCAGCATCACCTGGGCATAGGCTGTGAAAGGGGGACATGGCTTAGCATGGGTGGTGCCTTCTCACTGGCTGGGCCCCGGAAGGGCCAACTCTAAGGAGGAGGCTGCTTCTAAATGAAGGTGATGTCAGGCTTACGTGAAGACCACTGGCCATGCCCTGCCTTTACTCAGCTGGCTTAGTACCTCAAAACCCAGCATAACTAATACATTTCTGTGTTGTGGGGCCACCACGCTACTCCTCAGGGGACTTGGGTGCACATACCACTGCCACTCTTCCTTACTCCCACTCTTGTCTGTGGCAAGAACATCTTGGGTTTCAGAGGCCAATAAATGTCTCACTGGACAGGTTTTCCAAGGGCAGAAGCCCTGACACCAACAGTTAACCAAAACTCTGAACCTATTGATTAGGCTTCTGTCAGGCCAGTAAAAATAAAGCGTAGTTCATTATGTGACTACCAGCATCTGGCTCCATGGAGATTTGGAGCCAGACAACCCCAAATGGCCTTAGAGAAGTTGCTAGTCACGACCTACTTTCCTCTCCCACTTATGGTGTTTCAGGAACCTTGCCACACTCTCCTCTCACATCCCTTCTGTCTTCTAGGGCCTCAGAGGGGTTTCCAGTGAATGCCCACCCGTGTGCTCTCAGTCTTTCTGATCTCTGTTAACAGCCACCTTCTGAGTGTGCTGGCACCAGCCACTGTGGTCACCTTAGAGACTTGGCCTTCCCACAGCATAGCTGCCCTGAGCCCTGGCCAACCAAAGCCCACCCCCAACTTGCCTTGTCTAACCTGATTCTCAGTCTGCTGCTGCAGGGAGAGTGTGAACTCCAGGTCCAGTCCAGGTCATGGTGACTCCTCCTGTTGACACTGAATGACTGGGATTGGGTGGTAGCATCAGATGGCCATGCTTCAACACAGAGAACTGCATTGCTTATGGAATGCCCAATAAGATAAGGGCATAGGCAGCAGCTGCCCACAGTCATCCATGGGGCCCTCTTGAGCTGGGAAGCCCTTTGGGGAGCTGAAATGCATGTGGTGGACAGAATGAGAATGTCAGCTACGGCTGCAGCACCACATTTTTGCCACCCAGTAGCAATGCCCATGACTACATCGTGGCAATAAACAAGAATGAACCTTCTGGGATCTCTGGCTAGTGACAAGTGAAGAGACCACAGCTTTGAGTTCTCCTGCAGAAAGTGGCTGGCTGACCCACACAGTTGCACTTTGAGTTTCATGAGAGTGTCAGAGCAGAGGGCTGGGTTTAGTCCCACAACTCCAGTAAAGGCCTTGTCTGTATGACTGACCTCAGTCTGCTGATAATTAAGACCCTTCTCAGAGACAGTGAAGTTCCTGTCTATGCAGCCTTGGGCTGCAGATGATTAAGGTCCCTCTGAGGCTGGTGTGGGACTGAACCCAAAGAAAGACAATTTCTTTCCAGTGGTTAGACATCTTCAGGGCATGTGTAACAGGACCCTGTTCCTTTCATTCCCTGTCAAGACAGCTGGCTCCAAACAGGTGACCAGGGTTGAAAAGGAGAGGACATCTGGTGCGAAGCTCTGGCTAGGACTGTCATCATTGCCCATCCCAGTTGTGGCCCATGTGGGCCCGGGTTTCTCCTCTAAGGAGAGAGGAAAGATCTCAGTTTGGAATCTATAAGAACCATAAATTTGTTTGTCAAGCATGCGTCTTCTGGAGGCAGAGCAGGCCCAGGTGACTGCTGCTACACTCTTCTCAGAGGAAAGAGCTTGGTTTCCTGAGACCATCTCCATGTTGAGTCGCTGCCCCTGGTTGACAAAGCTTGGACCCCTTCATGATCAGTTCTTCTGAAGAACCTGACTGGTGAAAGCTGGGGTAAGACTGGGGCCAGCTCGCAGCACCCTGGAACTAAGAAAGTTTCTCTGCAGCCTCACTTGAAATCTGCTTTCATCACTTCTTCCATGTTTGAGGTCAAAGGTCAGGGAGGAGGCTGGAAGATGCTGAGCCAGACTCCAGGGATGAAGGAAACTCAGACACCAGCTGTGTGGCCTAGGGCAAGCCCCTGGTTTTCCCTAGGATGACATCTGCTGAACTGAGTCACACTACTGAGGGTCAGGCCCAGACCCCCTCCCACTTCTGTGTAAGCACAGCTCAGGTCTACCATAAGCTCCTCCCTTCATCTTCTCCCCTTCCAGCTCTAAGCTTGAAGTCCCACCCTCAACACCGACCTCAGGAGCTAGAGCTGGTGGAGGCTTGCCACTGGTACGTAGGAGCATCCATCTAGGCAGCCGGTGACGTGGTGCTAGGAAAGGGCTCTCAGAAGCCAGCCCTCCCTGCTCAGGAGGCTTCATAATCCACAAAATAGAAATAGAAGGAAGATTACCGAACTCTTTCTATGAAGCCACAGTCACTTTGATACCTAAACCACACAAAGATCCAACAAAAAAAGAGAACTTCAGACCTATCTCTCTTATGAACATTGATGCAAAAAT
>CM053763.1:58783696-58844428 GCA_028658305.1 Pachyuromys duprasi | reverse complement strand
GGAGGGGGCTACGCCTGGGATTCAAAGTACCCAACCTGTGAGTGAGATAAAAATAAATAAATTAAAAAAAAAATTAAAAAAAAAAAAAAACTTAAAACTAAAAAAAAAAAAAAAAAAAAAAATAATACGTGGTACCCCCCTGGCAGAGTGTGATCGGAAAGAAAAGACCAGTCTGTGCCCATGATTAGGACCCCAGAACCTGAGCACAGCAGGAAGCCCAGTATTCATTCAACCCCAGGATGCCCCTCTAGGAGGTTCACAGCAGGCAGAGCCCAGGCAGGCAGAACAGGTTCTTTCTGGACCCTTGCACAAGCATCTGCCCTCAACTCTTCCACTCTGTCACAGCTGCTCCTACAAGCACAACCACGCAATGCCCCTTAGCTCTGCGCCCCCCCCCCCGCAATAAAGGAAGTCAGGAGCTGGCCTGCCAGGTCTCCTAGTACTCAGAGCCAGGTGGAACCAGTGTAGGATCATCACAATCTCTCGAAGTCCCTCCCAGACAGGTCCCCAACCCCACTGATAACACAGACAGCCCCAAGCCCCTCGCATGCTCACATGGAGTCTTTGTGCTGAGGTCAGCTCCAGGCCTGGACCCAGGATGAAGGCAGGTAGTCCTTCTTCTCTGTCTGTCACAGTTGGCTTTCCAAAAGGTCAGTTTAGTGCTGAACATATATGTTTAACCTACAAGGATAAACCTGCCTAGTGGTTAGTGCTCTCCAGACAACTTTCCCAGCAGGATTAACTTCCACTTCTCATAGCTGCCCGTGCGTGTGCGTGTGTGTACATTCATGCAGATGCACAGAAGCAGCAAGCTGACATCCCTTTGTTTCTTTGCTGTCCCTTAGAAGGAAACAGGCTTATCTCATATTGCCATGCAAAGAACAGCTGGCACTCATGGCCAGCCGGCTCTGATGGCAGAGGGGTTTCCTAAGCAGGGCTCAGTCACTTGAGTTTGCCAGGTGATTGACAGGCACCTCAGTCCTGTACAGGGGAAAGCTCAACCCGATTTCATTGACTTTTTATCAGAATGTTGCTAAGTCAAAGTCCTCAGCCAGTCAGTCATCATGGATGTGTGCAGTTTGGCTGATGGTTCTGGGGGTGTCAGTTACAGGAGATAGTGTCTGACACACCAGGGAACCCACACTCAGACTGAGGCTGCCAGAGCAGCCTGTGGAGCATGGCAGTCAGGGTGCAGTTTCTCCCTGGACAAGCATCTGCACTTGACTCTTGCTTCTATTCATTTTGCTTTCCAGTTGTCTCACTTAGATTGGAAACCTGCTCACCAGCCTCCCTCGCCTGTGGCTCCCTGAGCATTCCGAGGCACAGAGGTCCCTAAATACCTACCCCACAGGTGTGGGTGCATGGTGTTAGCCACATGGGCTCCCTACATCTTAGGTTCTCCCACAGATTCCCAGTTAGCCCTCTCCCCTCTCCGTCTCCTATCCCGTAATAACTTTTGTGTTGAATAAATACATCAAAAACAGGCAGAAATTCTGGTGCGTTCGTATACAGAATGTTCCAGCATCATTCCTAGTATCCCAGAGTAAAAACTACGCAGACACCTGTCAGCAGTAGAAACAGTGAATGCGTGGTGGTGGTAAGTTCATGTTCTTGGGCTGGGGAGACGCTGGTTTGCAGCTTCTGAGCAAGAGGGCACTGATGTTAAATAAAATAGCACATGCTTTCTTCCTAGAAAGGGCAAGTGTGAGCAAAGCACAGGCACCATTAGCATAGCAGGTGCTAGTCTTAGGAGGCAGGATGCCTGAAGGAAGCCGCTGCACGCTTCTCTGCGGATGCTCCCTGTTGGTACAGATCTCTTCACTTGCTCTGTCATGGTTTGTGGCCTTTTCTGTATTATACTCCGATGAAACAATTTTATTTTTCTTTTTCCATTTTCATGTGTTTATGTGTATGTGTGTTATGGGTATATATGTATATGCATGTTGTATGTGTGTGGAAGCACATATATGAGAGTGCATGTGCACACATAGGCAAATACATCAGGAGACCTGAAGCTGGCTTCGGGAGTCCACCAGGAGACCTGAAGCTGGCTTCGGGAGTCCACCATTATTGTCTCTTCCACCTCATTCAAGGACTCGGAGCTCACTGATATAGCTAGTTGTGCCGGCCAGCTTGCTCTGGGAATCCTTTATCCTGGCCTACCAAGGCTGCAACTAAAGGTAGGTCACCACACCTACTGGCATTTATGTGGGTTCTGCTGATCCAAACCCTGACACACACACTTGCAGAGCAAGGGCTTTGACTACCAAACCAGTTCCCCAATGCCAACAAAGTCTTTTAAGCACAGTGGAAGAGAAGAGAGTACCTTGAGGTTCAGTTAATTAGTGAACAACCAAAAAATGCAAGCAGTTGTCAGCCCTCCAGCTACAGCTAAGAGAAAACTCGCTGTGCTCTGGACAGAAGATCCTGGGGGGTGGGGGAGTAACTCATTTGCCCTTTTTGATAGACTACGTTACAAACACATTGAGAAGCAGCCAGAGGAATCGCCAGAGCAGCTGCACCCTCTCACACTGTGCCCACGTCAGGGGTCCACTTCCCTTTCCTCCATTGCCTGACATCATTCTGTGAGCCACAGAATTCAGAACAGTGCGGGGCACGGGTGAGACCATTCAGCCACAGGCCATCTGATGCAGGAAGGGAGGCGGCAGGTTGTGTTAAGGCTCTTGGCTAAAGAGAAGGAACGGCCCCAGCAGAAGAGTGGAGACAGTCTGTGTGAGAAGGCCCCCAGACAAAACTGTGCCATTGAAGGGCAGGACACTCACTTTACTTTATTCTCTAGATGCCCACAAGCTTAGAACCCTTTGCTTCTCTGGTGTCTCCCAAAAGGAAACAGGCTTATCTCTTACTGGCATGCTAAGAACACCTGGCACTCACGCTCTGGACGTGTGATCCTGTGGACTTTTAACTTCCCCTCCTTGTCCCACACCATTCTCTGAAGCAAACCTTTGCTACCTTTGGGGGCTGTGTGCCCCAGGACTGTATTCTGATGTTTAGTTATGAGAAGGTCCTATAATCTAATCATGTGACATAGGACTTTCTCCAGCTCACTTAAACTCGGGGTTCCTGAGCTGTGGATGAGTGTTCCGTCCCTAGGAATGAGTTACTAAGTGAGTGTTAAACTTGAAAGTCACATACGCCTGAGCCTAGAGCGTGGTCGCGGCAGTGCTCGCTCACCCTTCCTGCCAGATGGGGAGCGGGATGAGCATGCATGAAAGAGAAGAGGAGCAGACGGGAGCCACCTGGCATGGCTGCAGGAGGGGTCTTGTTTTATGGATCGGGTTCCTGGGTTCAGCGTTGGCCTGCCCTCTAGCTCACTTCCCGTCGACACTGCTGAAAACGCTGTGCTGCATGGCTACGTCTGCTTTTCATGTCAGGGAGAAAAGCCAGTAAATGCCTTTTGGTTTCCATTTCTCTTTGGTGTGGAAGGTTCCCTTTGTCTTTTGAAGAACTAGGACCATGGATGTGATGAATGTAAAACGAGGGCCTGGGGAGATGCCTCAGTCAGTAAAGCGTGAGGGAGTTGAGCACCCAGCACCCACTTTAAAAAGCCAGGCATAGTTGGCATGTGCCGGTAATCTCGGTGCAGGAACATGAGGTCTGAAGGTTCCCTGAGGTTTTCTGTCTAGCCAGACTTGCTGAATCAGCTCAGAGAGACCCAGCCTCAAAAAATAAAGTGGAGAATAATCAGGGAAGATACTCAAGACCTCTCGCCTCAATACATGCCTACAGGTGCCCGCATACATGAACAATTACACTCAGAGAAAAAGGAGTGTGGAAATGAGATTGGGCTAACACCATGTGTGAAAACCTGCTCGTTACTTGTGGCTTCTTAGAAGTCATGTTGGGGAGCACTGTGTGGTGGAACTCTGCAGAGGAGTGCTCCTCACAGTGCTGCACAGTATTGGTAGGATTAGGCCATGTGCAGCTAGCTACTGAGCACCGAGAGCGCGGGTGACACAGCCGAGTCCTGTCCCAGAGCTACTGAAACAAAGCAGCGTGGAGGAGGGAGAATCTGGTATGTTTGGAGCCACCCTCTGGGCCTAGGGACTCTGGCCAGACCCATGGGTTTGCTGCAGTGTGCAGCCTGAGCCAAAGGCCCTGAGAAGGGCCTTTCTCAGGTGCCTGTGTAACGCCAGCCAGCAGTAGTGAAGGCTTCCATTGTGACTTCCTCCCTGGCCTCAGGGCATGCTCTGTGACTCATTGGGTCCCCAGGCAGCCCCATGGGTTCTCCATGGATTCCAGATGCTAAGGCTAAGGAGTGTGGGAGCAGAAGGTAACTAGAGCCTGGATACACAAAGGTTTCTCTCCGAGCCCAGGACTTGTGGCCAAGAATCCAGTCTTTACCAGGAATTGGACAACCTCTTGGAGCAGGTGGCCCTCAGTTGGCCCTCAGGCCAGCAGCCTGAAAACTCACTTGAAAAGGCCAGTTGTAGGATGGGTCTGGACCTCTGGGGCAGGCTCCAGAAGCCTGACCCCTTCTCAATGCCAGCCCAGATGAGAGCCTGATTCTGCTGCATTGCAGACATTGTGTTGCCAGAGAAGCCTGTGAAAAGACACCAGGGGGCTGCAGGCCTGAGCTAGCCTGGGCACTGATGGCAAGAGCTGAGCTTGCTGACCCTCACACCATATCCTGGGGGCAAACTCTAGTCCTCAAGTTCTGCCAGGCGTTACTTTGCAGTTTAACTCGCTCTTCTAGCACCCAGAACTCAGCTTATCGGCACAGCTCTTTCCAGTTTACTAAGTTAACTGCGGACTAGGGAGGGAGCTGCTGAGAGCCGTCTCACACTGCGGGAGAAGAAAGCGCCAGTTGCAATGACTTCCTCGAAGACTTGTTTCCTACTATGGTTGAGGGATCAAAGCCTCATTGCTCAGAACCACACTGCAAGAGTCCTGTAGGACTGTCTCATTCATCTTGCCTGAGCAAAGTTGCGGCAGATCTAGAAGTCTCCCGTGGAGGCCTCTGTAAGTTTGGGACTTGTGCATGTCTATCTATACATCAAGCCATTGCACCCTCCACCACTCTTGTCCACCCATGTCCTCCCCCAGTTTATCTCAGTTCTAATCCTTCTCAAAGACAGCCTCCTCCCAGAACCAGCCCCAAGCTCATGCTGTGCAAGATGCCAGCCTTCTTCTCATGGTCATTTTTGTCTGAATACCTTTATTTTATTTTTATCTATCTATCTACCTATCTATCTATCTATCTATCTATCTATCAAATCTATCTATTTATTTTGTCAAGAGAGTATGATATGGCAGGCTCACTCACTTCCTGGTATCATGTCCAGACAATTCTGTCTATCCCTGGCTGCCTCCTCGGCTTCATTCTGCTATCCTAAGCACAGGAACTGAGGGGCATCCTGCTTCAGACAACTGTAGGTGCCCACTGACACTGCCATCCCATGGGTGACTGATGAATTTCAAATCAGAAGGACTCTACCCCTTCTTCGTTAAGGTTGGACACACCCAGGCAGGAGGGTGCCCCTCTCCGCCTGCTCTAGGAGATCTCAGGCAATCAGAGGGGCAGCACTCCATCTCAGCCCCACCACCAGTTCTACCCAGTGCCCTTCTGCCACCTCGACTGTCTTTTTCAGCAAGGGCTAAGAACAAAACATGACCATGAAGGCCTCAGGCCTGCAGTTGGCATTTCCTTGAGGTCTCAGCCCACATCAGGGCCACCCAGGGAAAGTTATCCCTTATGGGGACACTCAGTGTGTGAATGACCCAGGGAGTTGAGACCTCTCCTTGTCCAGAAATAGTCTCAGTAGCCTTGTCCTCAGTATGGCTTGTCCCTTGGTTTCTGTAGCAGCTTCTCCAGGCAACAGGGAGGCACCTTTGGCAGAGGCACTACAGGCCTGAGAAGAGGTGGCCTCAGGCTTCAGGGGGTGCTTAGAGCCACTCCCCAAAGATTCTGGAAAGCTCTGCCAACTAGCAGGGTATTTTCCCTTAACTCTCCCTTGATGCTATGGCTGACTACTTAACTCCTCTGTCATTTCTGTCACAGTGAGAGGATCTGGTTGCAGGACCTCATGGAGACAGGCTTCCATAGGGACACTTTCTGATCCCTGGCTTTGTTCCTCTACGTTCCTCTGTTCTTACCCATGGCAAGAGGTCCCCAAACACATGTCTCAAGGCTTGTTTGCCCTGGCCAGTTGCCTTTTCTTCTCTACCTGGCAACCCTGAACCACTGTCTCAGTGGTGTGGGAAGGCTGGATGAAGGCCATCTTCTGGGCTCTGATGCTCCATCAAGAGGCTACTCCATGAACACCTGTCCCTTTTCTGTACCCCACCCTCACTAGAGTTAGACCCTAGTGCTGTCCATAGCAGACAGATACCACAGTGTCATTTGGAAAACCCATAAATGCCAGCAACAGTATTTGTCCAACTGCCCAGTCCCTGACCTTCATATCCTTCCTCCATGCTGCTGCAGCTCAGGACCTTGCTCCTTCCCTCGGGTGACTGCAACCAGCCCATTCCCAGGGCCCTTTGGCCAAGTCACTTAAACTCCTCTACATGGACAGTGTCCAACTCATGCTCCCAAGTGCACCATTGGCTCCCACCCCCTCTTCCCTCCCTACCAGTTGCGGCCCCCCGACAAGCTGTGCATTTTTTAGTCTCACTGCCCCCCCCCGCCCCGCCACCAGATCCTGGGTCACCCCACTCAAATGTCCTCCAAATTGTTGGCTGGGCTTGGTTCTGTACCCTTTCGGAGGGGGGAGCTTCCACTTCACCCTCAAAACAGGTGTCAGCTAGCCGCCCTTTCTGCCTAGCCTACCTCTCAATGAGCCAGAGGCTGTGGCCACCTGCCCCTTCCTGACTGTTTCTCCATCTCCCCCACGGAAATGTTGAGGCCAGTGAGCAAGGAAAGAGAAACTAAGCCTGCAGGCGGTAATCTTTGGGCTGTAAGCAGGAGGCCTTCCCTGTGCTCTGAAGAGCTGTCCTGACTCCCCGCTATAAGCCAGGCTGAGCCCAGTACTGGTGACCCACCTTTGGTTGGCTCCTCTCCAGCCTGCCCCTTTCTGGACTGCTCTTGAGGTGTGTTCTTTTGAACTGACTTGGAACAGAAAGGCCTCTCCAGCCTTGATTCCCTGATTTACAAACCACCTTCCCACCCTGGGCTTTGAAATGCAGGACACTGTGTTTCTGGAGGTGTGGTATGTAGGAGGAGGGCTGAGTTGAGAGGCAACTTCTTAAACTTTTATTGATTATGAAAGATGGTCTCTTCTTAGCTGGGGAACATTAGGCCAGGGAGAGGGGTCCTGAGTCGAAGGACTAGAGGTGTTCAGGGGTGAGTGACTCAGTAGGCTTGGTCCTGCAGAGAAGGCCTGGTCTTGCTTCCCCCAAAGCCCTTTCCCTGCTCCAGGCCACCATAGTAGCCTCTTTACCATATCCACTTCATGATGCTGTTCCTCAGCCTGGCTGGGGAGCCTTCAGACAGTCATGGGAGCTCAGCTGCAGGCACTGCATGAGCTGGGCACAGTCAGCTACAGCTGCTTCCAGTCCACCAAAATCTACATTACACAGTCTACACAGTCCACAGCAAAAGTGAGGAGAAAGAATGAGGCGAACTAGAACAGAGACTGAAAGCTCTGGCAGCTGTGAGAGGGTGGGAGAAGAGGCTCCTAGTGGACACCAACCCCAGATCCATCATGGACATGCTGGGCAACCGAGACTGATACTGTGTGTGTCAGTCCATGGAGAGTTGATACCACATAGACAACAGTGGGGACTGCCTCCTGCCCCATCAGCCCCAGACTTTTCCCCAGGCCAGTCTTCCTGGTGAGACAGTACCCATGATTCCCACCCATCGTCAGGGAATGAAAACCTGCAAGAGGACCTAGTTCCAAGATACACAGGCCAGAGATGGCCATTTCCTCACCTAAGAACCAGGCTTTACAGGTTCTGCCAAGAGCCACCCTCGGGCATAATTTGGGGTGAAGCCACTTGCTTTCTAGTGCAGATGCCCCAGTGCAGAGGGGAGGTTTGACTAGTCCAGACAAAAACACCGACTGTAAGGAAGCAGTCCTAACTGATGAGAGAGTAGAACTGGTTGCTGAAGCCCTTGAGGGCAAAGGACTGCGCCTCCTGCCAGTTCAGTCAAGCGCCTGGCATAGCATCCCACAAGGCAGCTCACAAATACTCCATTCCATCAAATGGATCTGCTTAGGACAGAACTCGGAAGGAAGGCAGAAGAGTTCCCGGGTAGAGGTGACAGACATGGTGATTTTGTTGTCACATCAGAAGGCACAGGTTTCAGCTGTGACTTGGAGGAGCAGGTGACTAGTGTTTTAATTTACACAACATGGAGTCATCAGACTGTGCGGAGCTGTGGGCTCCAAGCCCAGAGACACACCCTCCTCCTCCTGTTATGTCACCGGGGCAGCCCCACCTGGTGTCATGTAAATGTCACATTACCCTTGGCAGGGCTTCTCAAATAGCACCTCGGAAACTTGGCTGTAGAAGGACAAGAAGAAAGTCTGACGTTGCCCTGGGCTTCCTTCCTGCCTGGCCCTGGTGACCATGCCTATTTCTCTGACCATGACTGGGCACCTACACACCCCCAGACTCCTGGAGGATAGGGCCAGCATTCCCACAGGCTGAGACATGTTCTGGCCAAGAGGGACTGGAGCCATCCCAGCCAAACATTCAGGAGTGTGCCCCTTGTGCTGAGGCAGCCAGAGGGGGGAGAGGTGGGCGGAGAGCAGAGTCAGAAGCCCTCTGTGGAGCTGTGTATGTTACTCAAACTGAAGCAGAATGCCAGGACAGCATGAGCAAAGCTTGACAGACTAAGCAGAATAAGCCAGTCATGAGAGAACCAGTGAGTGTGGGGCCTGTGCTTGGGGAGATGAAGGGCTTGCGGTGTGATGGCCACACAGTGTGAATGTGACATACCACTGTGCTGCTGCACACTTTGAAATGACAAATTGTGCACTGTATGACTGTTTTAGATATGTTTTATTTATTATTACTTTTTATTGATTCTTTGTGAATTTCATAACATGTACCCCAATCCCACTCATCCCCCATCCCTCCATATTTGCCCTTCATCCTTGCAACCGTCCAAAAAGAAAGCAAAAAATAATAAACCTGCAAGTATTCATTGCAGTAAGTCATTGGCCTGGTTCAAGGCTCCTGGCTTCTGCTACGCCATCAATATTGGACCCTCACAGAGACTCCTCTCAGATATCCTGTTGTTGCCCCATGTCATGAAATCCTGCAGCTTTGAATCTGCAAGACTGGCCCCTTCACCTGCTACAGCAGTTCATAGATAGGGTAGATGTTGGAGTGGGCCAGCTCAAAGCCGTGGATCTGGGCCTGGGTGGTATCTGACCTGGTCAGTCTGCAAGCTCTCTAGCACTCAGCCACTGGGACCAGCTCTCCTCTCCTGCACCCACACCACCAGAGCCAGCTTTCCAGCACTGCCCCACCAGATCTCCCAAGTGCTGTAGCCTGTGAGGGGCAGGGCTAGCTACCCTACACCACCAACAACCAAGACCAACTCTACTATGCTGTCTGGGCCTACTCTCCTGAGTGCTGAAGCTGGTAAGGGGCGGGGCTAGCTCTGGTCAGCCCTCTGACACATCAGATGGCCCCAAATGGCAGCCCAGATCAGGGACATCTGCACGGCCTTTGGTGGTAACATGGGCCAGGCCACAGACATTGACACAGACTCCCGCAGCTGCAGGGCCGTGCACTCAGACGTGGTCCTCAGTGGCAGCACAGGCTGGGGCTTCACCATGGCCTCAGGTGGCAGCTCTAGCTACTCACAACTGTTCCTTAGTTCCACCTCTCTTCATTGTGCACACATCATTCTGCTTCTCTTTCTTTTCAATCTTTCTAGCATTTACTTGCCCAGACCTCTGGGTACCTTTCACCCAGCCCACACCATGTGGGCAGGGGTCCAGATCTATTTTATTTTTAAATTTTGTTTGTATAATCATGTTTGTGCAGTTTAAAATGGTAATTTAGACATTGTGTAAATGTTTTAGATGTATTTTATTTTTTAATTGTGTGAATGTGTGTGTGCGTGTGTGTGTGTGTATGTGTGTGTGTGTGTGTGTGTGTGTGTACACATGAGTATGTGTGTCTACAGAAGGCACAGGTGTTGCTGGAGTTGTGAGCAACCTGAAGTGGTAGCTGGGAACAGAACTCAGGTCCTCTGCAAGAGCAATGTGTGAACTGCCTCTCACACAATTAGAAATTTAAAACTTTTAATTTTTTAAAGCAAATTAGCTTACTCTGTATACTAGTCTATTTGGATTGTTATGGCAAAGAACCACAGGCTAAGTAGCCTGTTCCTGACAGCTAGGGCCTCCTAGCAGCAGGTTCCCGCCACGGCCCCCTCCCCACCCGCTGCAGCTCTCATGCACCAAGCTACTCAGTCAAGGAGGACATTGCAGGCTGTCCTTAGCCACATCCTCGTGGGAGCCTCTCTAGCAAAGACTCTGGTGACAGGGAACACTGAGTTACAGAGTATGTCTACTCAAAGGTGTCACAGACCAGACTGGGACCTCCGAGGAGCCCAAGTAGCTAGCCTGTGTCTCTCCACCTACTGCAGCCTCTATAGGATATGTGTTCATGCTTGTGCAACAAGCTCGCTTATCCATGGAGCCATCTCTACAGTCCTGAGAGTTCTTTATGTATTGTGGATACAATTCTTTATGCGTCCACATGTAATTGGCAAATATCTTCTCTGTGACACTTGTCTTTTTAAATTTCTTTGGTTATGTTTTAGGTTCTGATAAAATATAGTTTATCCATTTGTTCTTTCGTGACCTATGCCTCTTGTAACATTGTTAAACAAAAATGTCCCATATAAGAACTGCCAGTATTTCTTGAGTGGGAACTGTGTGCCAGGAATGTGCTATGCGGGAGGTATCATGACAAGTGAGACTCACAGCATCCATGCTCAGTGGAGGAAACAAGATACATAAAAAACAAACAATCTGGAACCCTGAAGGCTGGCTACATAGTGAGACCCTGTCTCAATAAAACGAAGGGCAGAGGATAGAGATCAGTGGTATTCTAAGCACTGGCCTAGAATACATTGGGGCCTGGGCTTCACCCTAGCACAGAAATAGTATTACCACAGCTTTATGATGTTGGAATGAGCAAGCAGATGGAAGGGTGATGCCCTAGAAAGCAGAGAAGACTTTTGCACAGAGCAGTGATAGAGGCCGAAGCTTGGTGGTGGACTAAGATCATTGGAAAGTGCTGTTTCCCTAAGCAGTGCTCTGGTTCTAGAAATCCAGAGAGAAAAGTGGTGTGGAGGTCACACACACACAAAGGCCCGGCTGAATCTGAAGACCTGCCCCAGCCCACAGCTTTCAAGTGGCTGCTTTGCTTTTGTGGACTATGCTCAGTGACCTTATCAGGGCCAGCCTCCATCAGGCAGAAAGGCTAAGCACGTTTGAGCCAGGCATAGCAATGTGGAGAAAGGAGAGCTGGGTCACTGATACAATGGGTCAGGTGGATGAAGTATGTGGAAGGGAACAGGGGACTTTGCCACCGTTCAGGCCTGCATGTCAAGGACCAAGTACTAACTCTCTGTGAAGCATGACCTAACAGTGGTGCTTACTGATCATCAGACACTGGGAAAGAGGGTCCCTGCCTGGGTTTCTTCCAGTTCAGCTGTTACCTCTCTTTTTAAAACACTAGAAAAAGATCCAGTGGGCTGCTGTCATCTCCTTTTATGGCCTTGAACACTCATTGTTGGTGTATTGAAAGGCCCCAATCAGTGCTAGGGTTTAGATCTGGACCATCTTGAAAAGGCAGTCCCCATCTCCCCACCAGGAACATCCTCCACTTCCTCCCATAGGAGTGGACCTTCCTCCCCTGCCTCTCCAGGGAGACTCTCCCTCACTGGTCGCTAAGGCCAGTGACCAGTACCCACAATCTCTTTCATTCTGGGAAGGAGAGCAGCTGAGTGCTCAGAATGGCTCTGCGCAGAAGTTGTCTGGACACCTTCCCAGCCTCCCCAGTCTCCCTGGCACCTCACACCCCAAGGGCCTGGCAGGCTGTGTCAGATAAAGTATCAAGTCAACAGAGCTCCAGGAGAGCCCTGGTCAGAGTTCCGTGGCAGCTGTCTGTGGCCAGCCTCCTGGAAGGGAATGCCCACACTGGCCACCAGCCATTGCCCAGGGAGAGCACACCACTCGGGAGCCGGGCAAGAGGGCATTCAGCACTGTCTCCCTAGTGCCAGCCCTGGCCTTCTCCTGCTTGCTGAGCATGGCCCTCCCAGGAAGGGTTTTAGCATTGCAGTCTATGCCTCATGTTCTCACATAAAAGCGTGTTCTGGTTTCCCCAGATTGCTGCACACCTGAAAAAGTGGGACACACCTCAGGAGGGACAGTAGCTCAGAGCCCACTTGGGACCATCTACCACCCTCTTACCTGCTCTGATGCTCTGAGCCCAGGGCCTGGAGGATCGGGTGGTCCAAGGCAGTGCATTGGGTAGGGTAGGATAAAGCCAGGAGGAGGTTCAAGGTACGACTATCAGGAGGTCATTCAGGGGACAGGAGAGACAGCCCAGCAGTAAGAGTAGTTGCTGTTCTTCCAGAGGACCCAGGTTTGGTTCCCAGAACTCATGTGATGGCTCACAGCCATCCATTAACTCCAGTTCCAGTGGATTGGACATTCTCTTCTGTCCTTCACTGGCACTCCACTCATGTGCACACATGCATGCACACATGCAGGTAAGACATAAAATCAAACTAAATATTTAGAGGCAGGGATAACTTGGGAGACCACACTTACAAGCAGGGGCTCCTGTGGCTGCATTGGGGGGGGTGGGGGAAGGGGGAACTGCCATCAATGGTTCTGAATCAGTTGAAATAGCTGAATGACCAAAAGGGCAGAAAAGGACAAGGTACAAGTTCAGATTGTAAAAGGCATGTTCTAGGAACTTGAGGCAGCAAGTCCCAGACAGATAGCACTCTGGTTTTCTCCTGACTCCTGCCCTATGTTCCTCTGGCAAGGGTCTATTACAGTTTGAACGGTTCCTGTGGTTTGACCAGTAGGCCCAAAGCTGGAGGTGTGGTTTGGGAAGATTTTGGAACCTTTAGGACACAGAGTCTGGCTGGTAGATGTGACCAACTAGAGGCTGGCCTGCAGGTCTCTAGCCTTCTTCTGGCCCAAGTGCTTGCTTCCTAATTGACCAAATAAGAACAAATCATGCCACAGCCAAAAGTAAGTCTCTCCTTGCTTAAACTGCTTCCCCCAGGGATGTTGTCACAATGATGAGGAAAGTGACAGAGCTCCTCTGAAGTCTCAGGTTTGGTTATTCAGACTTGCAGAGTGGGCACAGCTCCCACTAGAAGCTGGCATGGTGAGAGTTAAGTCACTGGTAGGAAAGGCTCCCTGGGCATGTTTTGCTGACCCCTTGGCACACACGTTCTAGAAGCCAAGCTTTGGGGTTGGAAATGTCCTGAAGTTATTTCAAAAACAGAAAGAGCAAAGACTGTGTGTGCTGGGGTTCGCATGTGAAGCATTACTGGTCAAAGGGTCCTGGGACTCAACAAGATTAAAAACCACATCTTGGGACTATGGGGGATATGGCTCAGCTGATGAAATGATTGCCTGGGCTACACAAAGTCTTGGGTTCAATCCCCAGCACTGAGTAAAACCAGGTGTGGCAGTTTGTGGTTGTCATCCTGACACCAGGGAGGTGGAGGCAGACGTATCATTTCAAGATCATCTTTGGATATGTAGAGACTATTCTGAGGTACATGAGAGACTATCATGCACACGCACACACATTCACACACACACACAGTGTCACCATCACAAGAGAGAGAGGGGGGAGGAAGCTAAAACCATGTGACTGGTTCAGAATGAGGAATTCCCAGAGAGGCCAGAGATGGAAGACCATCCTCAGTGCACTGAGGGAGTACCACATGGGGTTTCCCACTCAGCCAGGAATGTTCTAGAAAGTTTCTATTTGGAGGCCTAGTGGCCACTTGACCTTCCTCAGGCTTGGGCCCCACTCAGCAGAATTAGTTCCAAGTTCTCCCACAACACAGCTCTGTTGCTTTGTGCCTGGCTGCACTAAGCACCCAGCCCTGCTGTGACCACTGCCCGAGTGATACTGCTGTAATCAGATACCACAGAGAAATCAAGGTTACGGTGACTTTTCTGGTCTTGGGTAGGCAGCCAGTCTCCATCTAAGAAGACATCTGAAGGACATCTGTGACTCCAAGAGTGACCCCAAAGGACCCAGCCAGAGCCACAGC
Organism: Pachyuromys duprasi; assembly: GCA_028658305.1. Taxonomy (NCBI): domain Eukaryota; kingdom Metazoa; phylum Chordata; class Mammalia; order Rodentia; family Muridae; genus Pachyuromys; species Pachyuromys duprasi. Next base: position 58,830,180 of record CM053763.1, on the reverse strand, counting down.
CTTGCACAGAGGCTCCTGCAGCCTTGCACAGTGCTTGCTTCTGCACAGACATCTGCCCAGCAACTGCCTGGCCTCAGCTTGGATGGCTGCCACCCTCGTTACTGACCCTGAGAGCCAACATGCTAACACAAAATTACTTGTGATGTCTGCTTCACTTTGCCTTTTAAAAATGCCCCCACCTCTTTGCATGGGCATATAATTTAATATAGCCTACATTTTCTTGATGTAAAGCTTTTCTGTCCCTGTCAATGCGTCATTCTCTGAAGAGCCTCCTTCCTTTTGTGTTTTGGACTGGCAGTGGTTGTAACATCTGTATCTAAAAGCTTTGCCGGCACAGGAGCTCTGCCTCCGAAGACCTGCACAGCTGTGTGACTGACATGGCTCTGGGCTGAAGCTTCACCTCTTGGCCTAGATCTCTCCTCCATTGCAAAAGGAGGTGATGGGAATGGACTGACAGGATGCCCAGCAGGCAAAGGCACTTGATCCCAAGCCTAACAACCTGAGTTCGATCCCTGCCTGGGACTAGACTCACGTGGTGGATCAACAGTTCCTGAAGTTGTCCTCTGACCTCTACATATGCACTGCAGCATACATGTACACATATAAAAGTGATTGTTTTTTTACATAGATGATGAGAACTGGGAAGATGTTTCAGTTGGTGAAGTGCTTGTTCTGCAAGCATGAAGACCTGAGTTCAGATCCCAAATCCGCATTAAAAAGAAGGAGAAGAAGAAAAGAAGAAAGAAGAAGAAAGGCAGATGCAATAGTTCATGCATATAATCTCAGTCCTGGAGAGAGATAAGCACATCTTAACTGACCCTGCAGCCAAGACACCCTCTGCTCAGTGTGTTACATTGAGCTCTTTAAGGATGGACACTGGGAACTGTCCAGACCAGGGATTTTGCATGAAACCTTTCCATGGGAGACAGAGGCAGAATGTTTACCAAGTTCAGTGGAAAAACTTGTGGAGACTTATCAGAGATCTGTGACCTAGAACCTCATAAAGACAGATCACCACCAGCCTGGATACACCTAGACCCCACACATGCTAGAGCCAGACCTTCCTCCGGAGCAGAAGAGCACAACTGACCATATTCCCTCCCCGTGACATCCCTGACCACTGAAGCCATGAAGCCTAACTCTACCCCAGTTGAGTTAAAGCCCAGGAGAGTTTAAGCCAGGAGACACCAAGAAGGACCTAGAAACCAACAGCACAGCTCAGACCTCAAGGTCAAGCCTGTACATGGGAAACACCAGGGCATCAAGTTCCTACTACAGATTTCCAGACACAGGGCTAAGGCCACCTTAGATTCCCTAGCCACCCTGACCTCCTCGGCAGTTACAGAGAACAGAGGGGTCCCTCCAGGGATTCCCCTTGAGTTATCCACTCTGTTGAACCTGCACATAGCCGAGGTTAGTCTCTCTTCAGCCAGCACTGGCCAGGCAGTCAGTGTGCCAGGCAGAGGCTGTGTCTGCTGAGGTGAGAGACACTTGTCATCTGGACACAGACTAGCTGCAATCCAGCCACCTCGCTGCCAAATGTGCCTGAGCTGGTGGGGCTAGGATGCCTTCTGCGGCACGGCAGGTCTGCTGAGCAGTCCTAGGGTGTTGGCTTCCACTGGGAAGTGAGCAGAGCATGTTGTTCAAGGCCCCAGCAGGGGAGAACCCAGATGCACAGGGCTGAACCAGTGGACCTTCAGGGCCCAAGATCCACAGACCTCATGTGTGGTTTGGTTTTGTGTCAACTTGACAGAGGCTAGAATCACTTAGGAAGAGGGAACCTCAGTTGAGAAAATGCCTCCAGCACATTGGCCTGTGGGCAAGCCTTTGGGAGCGTTTTTTTCCTGGTTAATGATTGATATAGGTGGGTCCATCCCATAGGTAATGTGGTGCCATCCTTATGCAGGTGCACAGAGTTGTGTAAGAAAGCAGCTAAGCGAGCCGAAAGAAGCACATTGTGAGTAGCATTACTCTGTGGCACCAGCTTTTAGTCCCTGCCTCCAGATTCCTACCTGTATTCCTGCCTTTACTCAGTGAACTGTGACCTGGGATACATACACCAAATCAAACTTTTCCTCCCCAAGTTGCTTCTGGTCAGAGTTTTATCACATCAGTAGAAACCTAGCTAAGATAGGGGTGGAGACTATAAATACAATTATTCCAGTACGTTATTAAAATGCAGCGGAGAATGGAACGCAGTGGTTTGCTTGGCAGGGTAGGTCCTCCTTGTGCCCCGTTTTCCCTAGAAAACCTTTATCTATAGCACAATAAGTGACAGACACTATGGTACAGAGTTGACCTATTCTGAAACATATATCCATCAGACACATAGTTGGCATCAACTAGATGCTAGTGAGGCAGTCTTAGAACAGCAATACACAAGAGCAGTAGAGCTTGGGTGCAAGCAGGGTGCTTTGGCATTTAATAAGCCAGCGTGCCTCACTAGGATCATAAGTCAGCAAATGCTACTAACACACCTGAAGACACGAAAGAAAGTTAAAGGCAGTTGACTCCAGGGCAAACAGTGGAGCCCCGTAGGATAGCATTGCTATCCCCAACTGGTCTTAGCACCATCCTCCAGGCCTTCTCAACCATTCACATCAACTCATTGTGCTTTCTTGATGAAAGAGCAACAAAAATCAACATATCAACAGCCTGATTACCTCTCAGGCTGCCTTGAGGGGATTCCATTTGTGACAAACACCTCAGGATTCCATGTGTGTGTGTGTGTGTGTGTGTGTGTGTGTCTGTCTGTCTGTCTGTCTGTCTGTCTGTCTGTCTGTCTGTCTGTCTGTCTGTGTGTGTCTGTGTTGTGTGTGTCTTTCTGTCTGTTTGTGTCTGTGTTGTGTGTTCATGCTTATGTAGGTGTGTATTGGAGAAGTTCACATACATGTGTGCATGTAAGGATGGAGGCCAGATGACAGCCTCAGGTGTTATTCTTCAGGATCCATTCACCTTTTGTTTTATTGTTTGTTTGTTTGTTTGTTTGTTTGTTTGTTTGTCTTGAGACAGAGCCTCTTAACTGTCCTTGGAGTTTCCAATTTGGCCAAGCTAGCATGCCTCAGGGATTCACCTTTTTCAGTGATAGGGTTTCGAGCATGGACTTCCAGGTCCAGTTTTTAACGTGGGATCTGGGATCACATGCAGGCCCTCATGCCTGAGTAGGTACTTTACTGGCTGAGCAGTATTGGATGTCATGTATGCTAGACAGACACTTTACCAATGGAGCCATATCTTCAGCCCTTGAGGAACCTTTGAAAGGGGATGAGCCAGGACACAGACATCCCAGTGAGCTTGAATCACTGTGCCCAAGTGTTCTGGTGTCTCCAGCATCCTATAACAGCCCTGAGAAAGTCACAGGCACCCACCAACATGGACCTAAAGAGCAAAGACCACTGGACAAAACCTATGAGTTCTCTGGCCTCTGGGCTTCTCATCTATTATGGGCCTTCACTTCGTATGAGTTTCTTTTGTGAAAGCACCCCACTCATGGCTACTCATCAGTCAGGTGCAGAGTCTTACGTTCCCATCTAGAGAATGCTGGGAGTTCTGTTCTGTGTCATCTCCTTTTGTTTTCATTAAAATGTAAATACCTCCAGGGAGAACAATGGAGCAATGAATAGTAATTGTGCACAGATTATCCTGGTCAAAAAGGACCCAGATCCAAGCCATGGTTCTTAGCCTTCATAGTGTTGGGATTTGGTTAGTAAAGGGAAGCACAGAATTCTATGAAATACATACAAGAGATGCTCTGTGTTTTACTGTGTGGTTCTGGCTGAGGGACTTGAATTCTCACAAGGATAAGAGGGCCTACAAGAATCATCAAAGGAGAAAAGGAATAGAATCAGGACATAACATTGGTACTGATAGGTGATACATGAATCTAGCATCTTTTCTTGATCTATGTATTAAAGATATTTATAATGTGCAAGAAATATATACCATTCTCCTCCCTTTTGTTTTATTTAAATATATATTAGTGAGAAATTTTTAATTTCTATAGTTCTAAAAAATGACCAAGGATGCCAAGGAGCTGTTGTTTATGTGGTCATAAGTGTCTCTATCCATTATATTAGAAATTAAACCTCAGGACCTGTAAAATACTGGTTCATTTACAAATGGCAAAAAAATAATGTTAAAGTGGTGTATGTTTAGAGCATGTAAAGGTTCCCAGAACCGTGTGTGCCTGACACAGCAATGGCAGGCACAGGCTCCTCCCAGAATCTGGAGCTAGGGATGAGGACAGGTGGAATGGGCCAGGATCACTCTGGAATGCGTCCCATCAAAAGCAGGCAATGGAGCAGTGGCCTAGAAGGGTGACCTACCAACTCAAATTTTAGGTCAAAGAGAAATAATAAAGTGATTGATTAAAGTCACAGGTGGGAGACTATCATGTGGAAGACACCCCTGGAAAAAAAGAATCTATTAGCCTAAAAGTCACTTTGGTGAATACCCTAGAAACAGTGTAAGTGGGCGAGCTAATGCGTAGGACTGGTTCCTTTGGGGCTAGCTGAGTGGTTGGTCTGGCTTCAAACTCGGTTTGCTAGTGGAAGATGACCTTGAACTTCTGACCCTCCCGCCTCCACCTCTCAAATGCTGAGATTCCAGGCATGGGCCACTGTGTCCAGCTTTATGTGGCGCTGGGGGAAAAACCAGCGCATCATGCATGCTAGCAAGTGTTCTACCGGCTAAGCTGCTACCAAGATCCCTGCAGTGTGGTACTTAGAAGTGGCCCTTATGATCTGTGGCCCTTCAGATTTCTTAAACTACTGCAGATGGAATGCCAGCTTGTCTTGGAACCCCCTTAGAGGAAGGGCTTCCCAACTGCATCTTGGCTGACTCTAGCTTAATGGCCAAGGGTGCCAGATGGTGGCTGTGACCTTGACTTCCCAAAGGAAAATCCCTGTCTGCTAAGGAGGAAAGATTGCTGTTACCCTCATGATACCAGGCCAAGGGTTGGGGGAGCACAGGGTGGCTGGAAGTGGACTCCTACCAGAGTCATTCAGGTGGTCAGAGACAGCTAAATGGACTTGGGTTCCTGAAGAGCTGCCCTGTTCATGGGATCTTGTATTAATGGTGCCTACTGACTATCCAGCATACAGTTGTTGGTCATTCTGGAGTTCTTTGCTTCTACTTCATAATCATCACAAAACTCCATAGGATAGCTTTCATTTTCAGACAGAATCCTGAGTGTTCAGGGTAGTATGGCCACAGACCTGCTCATTTTCGAGAACTAACCTAGACACGGAGCTCTGACTTGCCAGGGCCATCCTTAGCAAGCCTCAGCTAGAGACTGAGGGCTGCTCCAGAGCTCAAGCCGACCTCAGCCCTCAACAGTGCTGGAGAGAAGGCTGGAAGCTGGAGGTTGCATCTGTAAGAGCAGTGAACATGGACATTTAGCTGGATTCCAAAGGGCCTCTTTAAAGGGGTGGTGGTGGTTTTAGAGCCAATAAGGAAAAGGGGCCAAGGCCTGCCTAAGCCCAGGAGCAAGCAAAAGCAAAAACCCATGGGGTCAAGAGAGCTGTTGCCAGTGGCCAGGGCAGGTGGGGAGGAGGTGGGGGTCAGCAGAGAACTGCTGCGTCCTCACTTCCTCCCATCTCCAATAGGAATCTGTGTGAGGGCCAGAGTAGTGTGTCCTCTTCACTCCTGCAGGGCAGCGCCTGGGGGCAGCGCCAGGGCCCCCAAGCTGGCATTGCCTGCCTTTGACATCCAACAGTGCCGGGTTGAGGGGCAGTGTGGGAGGACGGGGTGGTGATTAGGCCAGAGAGGCACCCTGGAAACAAGGTTTAAAAATAACAACAGAAGGGGCTGGAGAGATGGCGCAACCGATAAGAACACTTCCAGAGGTCCTAAGTTCAACCACCAACACCCCCATGGTGGCTCACAACCATCTATGATGGGATCTGATGCCCTCTTCTGTCATGCAGGCACACATGCAGATAGAGCATTCATATGTGTAAATAAATAAATCTTTAAAAGTAATAATAAAAAAATAACAACAGAAGCCAGACCACATGGCAAAGTCCTGTAATCCTGTTACCCGGGGAAGTTGGGGTAGAAAAATGGCAACTTCAGCTCCAGCCTGGGCTACAGAGTGAGTTCAAGGCCATCCTTAGCAAGCATTGGACAAATTAGTGAGGCCCTGACTCATAACTAAGAAGGCTGAGGAAGTGGCTAAGTGATAAAGGGCTCGCCTATCATGTACAAAGCCATAGGTTCAAATCCTGATACAGCAAATTAATAATTAAAGGTCACAGCAGAGCCATCCTAGACGGAAGACACCCTAAGCAGACAAACACCGACTATCTGCTTCTGCAGCCATGCCCCTCAGACTCCAGTGTCGTACACATTGACTGTGACCATGCGTGGTCTGGTTTGTATCCCCTTTGATAGTGCATGGTTCTTCAGCAATAAGGGTTTCTGCCTTTCCCTGTTTATAGCATTTTTGTCCAGCATACTTCCTATGCCACTGCTCCCCTATGGCCCACATCAGTATCCCCAAAACTAAGAACACTAACCAGGCCCTCATCACTGTGACACTTTGTGTTTCAAAAGGCCACACTGACAGCCCTTCACCCCAATCCATGTCAAGAGAACAGTTGTTCTGCCTGGGGCTGGCCTATTAAATTTGCATTTAGCAAACTGAAGTCTGTCCCCCTTCTGTCACCCACGCATGAAAAGGCCAGTGCTGTCTCATGGCTCCAGCCTGGTCCATTCACACAGAACAGAGGGAGCAGGGCACAGGCATAGCCAACTGGGCCACTTGGCTTATTTGTGTCAGGGCGTACGAGGTGGGCCTGCTTCAGGACCCATGGTGAGTTAGGGTTAAGTCCAGGCCTGGAGCTTCTGGAGCGCAGGCCTCTGCTCCAGCCTGGCCAACAGTCTGAGGCCAGCGCTCACTCCTCTCCACTGACATCTCTGTCCTGCCTTCCCCTCCCACTCTCAGCTGCGGCTCCCATCAGCAGCATGGCCAGCCAGGCCCTGTGAAGTCACCGGCTCATGGCTCCCTAGTGTCTGGAGACACTTGCCTGGCATTCTGTGCGGCTGCCAGGGTCCATTTCTGTTCACTCACTAGGCTTATTCATGGGCTTGGCGACACCCAGAAAAAAAAAAATCAAAGCTTTTGTTCACCCTCAGAGCTGACAATTGCCCACAGCAAAACCTTTCAGAAGCAGAGGAGGGACTCCTTCTCAGAAGAGACCTAACAAGGGGACCGTTTGGGTTCCTTCTTGGCTTACCATGGGCATTGCCCACCTTGTATGAAAGTCATCTGTACTGGAGACTGTACATGCTCTCTAGGTGGAAGGCCAGGCTTCAGCTGCTGCCCAGTCCTGGCCACGGGCTGGCTGCTCCCCTCTGAGCCCCTCCTACCTTGGGGACATGTGCATTTAGCACAGGGCATGGTTTGGAAGAGCTGGGTCTGTGTTTGGTTTTGCTCTTGTCCATCCCCCCATTATACCTAAAATGAGCCTCTGGCTTCCCCTTCCTCCTGCACCAAGCTGGGCCCCAGAAGCTGCTAGGCACTACTGATGTGCGGAGCAGGCACCTGCTCTTGTAGATAGCCAGGCTGTAGTCTGTCCAGTGAAAAGGTAGTAGAGAGTCTATGTAAACAGCACACACCCAGCATAGCCGTGAATGTAGCTAACACACAGTCATAAGCACACTTAAAACATGAGATTCTTTTATGATTTTATTTTGTGACTTGATTGTATCGTTATTGAGCAGGAACTTTGGGTAAATGACAGCACCTGTCTCAACATCAAAAGGCTAGTCGAGCTGCACCTTTGAGTTGTAAAGAGAATTGAGACATGAAACAGCATTCTCCCTCTTGCCTCTTGATTTACTAATGGTCACACCAATATTCAAATATAAAATCACTCAGGAATGGAATGCCCTCACCAGTCTTACAGCCATCCCCAAATAACTACTGAGAAGCCCACACCGAAGTGATGACAGTTGATCTCTATCCCTTCATTCCCTACCAGCTGGGAGGGAAATCTGCCTGCCCACCTAAGTATGGAGAGCACTCAGAGTCCCAGGCCTAGTCTCTTCTCACCCTTTCCTTATTGCTTCTTCCTGCCCTTTCTAGGCACTCGGTACCTCCAGACTCTTTCTTCTAGGCCTGTGGAGTGCCTCCCCCCACTCCCCTACCCCAGAGACAGTTCACATGGCTGAGATGGAATTTTCCAAGATTCTGCATCTTTGATTCTGTCCCTCGGTGACATCTCAATTTTTTTTTTTTTTTTTTTTTTTTACAGTAAAGGAGTTTGGGAGCTGGAGTGAAAGTGTATGAACTAGGCTGTTTACTTGACGGAAGGGAGCGGAGAAGTAATTCAGTGTCTTCTGACCATTAGCTCCTACATCTGAGGTGTAGGTGACTGAGGGGCAGGTGAATCCAGAGTGTGTGGCAGGACTCTGCAGGCAGCAGGAAGACATTTCGCCTACCAGGGAGAAGAAGGGACATATTTTTAGTCTAGTAAGGTTGTCCCCTGTACCCCTAAACTAGTCACATGTTCTCTACAAATTCACGTGTGAGCCTTACCCTACATCTGGCATTTCAGCTGTCCCTTTCCCTCCCTTACCCTGCCATGCTCTGTATCTCGAATACTCCCCAGTGCCCCACGTGTTGAAGGCCGGGTCCTCATGGGAAGTTTTTAAGCAGTAGGGCTGGGGATGTTTCCTTGAGGGAAATTGTGGCTCCTTCATCTCTTTGCACTTCTCTCCTGTCACCTGGCCATGAAGTAGGCAGCTGCTGTACACTTTTGTCATGCTACACCACCACTGGCCCAAAGCAGCATGCCAACCCATCATAAACTGAACCAAGAGCCAGGATAATCCTCTTCTCTTGTTAAGTCAGTTGTCTTGGGTATATGTCAAGTCACAGAAAGCTGCCTGGCACAGCCTATGGAGTCACTGTGCGTTTGTGTCCCCGTGGGAGTTCCTGGCTCAGGGAAGAAAGCAGAGCAGAGGTGGGTAGGCCTGGGGGAAGAAAGAACATTTCATGGCCTTGGAAAGAGTCAGCAGAGTTTTCTTGAGGAGGTGAGAGAGTTATCTACCCACATCAAAAGCAGGGTATCTATCCCAGCAGAAAAGGCCATTCTGTTGCCCCTCACCCAAGAAGGCTCAGTCAGAACTAGCAGTGTTCCAGTGCCCTTCTGCCACCAGCCTTCTCTCCTGGCCTCTGTTGAAGCGGGTTAGGATCTTCCAGCATTTGCACAAATAACCTACAAAGGAATCAGGACTATGGGAGAAGCTTGATGGCTTGTGCCTCCCTGAGCCCTTTTGAGCAAGCTGCCTTCCTTGAGTGTTAGCCAATCATAGGACCAGCAGGGAGTTTTCCCTGTCTGTGAGGTCCCTCGCTCAGCAGTGACTGGGCCTCTTTCAGGGGAATGGTGTGAGCAGATAGCTTCTTGCAAAGATGGACAGACAGATGTAGAAGCAGAGAGGAAGGGATGAAGCCTTCCTCTGCAGACAGCAGTGAGCTCAGGATGACAAGGCCCGGGTGGAAGCTGCACAGAGCTGGAGACAGGCTAGGGCACAGGGTGGGCAAGAGCATGGCTTCACAGCTGCTCATAAAAGATCAATGGATAGAAAAAAAAAGCAATTTTCAAAATACATAATACATACCTGTGTAATTACCTTTTTTGTTGCTATGACCAAATGCCTGAGAAAAACAGTGTAAGGAACAGTCTGTTTTGGCTCACGTGAGGGTGTAGTCCATCGTGGTGGGAAAGGTAGGGCAGCAGGGGAAGGCAACTGGCACATCGCATCCGCAGTCAGGAAACAAAGTGAATGCTGATGCACATGCTTCCTCTTTTGTTCAGTCTGGGACACCCAGTCCATGGGATCCTACCCACAGTTAAAGCTCTCTGGAAAACACCCAGAGATATGTTTCCATGGTGATTCTAAATCCGCCAAACCAACAATGAAGGTTAAACATCACTGTCCCCACATTATAAAGCAGGGGAGAGGGAAAAGTGTCAGTGAACAGCTTTCCTTGTGGTTGTTCCCTTCCCTGGAGACAGCTGATGTTTCTGCATCCTTCCGGGGATGCTGCAGACGTATGCAGATCAGCAGGATGTGAACACTGTATCTATAAAAATCCTTTCCCCCTCCTTAGAAACTCCAGATGGCATCGTTCCATGCTAAGGGTTCTCCGCCTCTTCTACTTGCCAGCTTCCTCACATGGAGAGGACGGTGAGGCTAACCCCTTCCTGTCATGGCACCACTCAATAAATAGTTGGGATGTGAGCTCTGCTGTTAGAATTCACAGAGCAGTGACTTCAGACACTGGGTGAGGAGAAGCAGCTCTGAGGAATAAACCAACATGTCTGCTCATGTGAGCATGCCTGTGTGAGTGTGGGTGTGTGTTCATCTGGGGAGCTGCAAGCATGTGTGGGTGCATATGTGTGCTCGGAGGACTGCCCTGAGGGTTGCCCTTCAGGGGCATGCACCTTGTTTTAGTTTTGTTTGTCGGTTGTTGGTTGGCTGGTTTATTGAGACAAGGTCTTTTGCTTGACCTGGAATTTTCCAAGTAGGCTAGTTGAGCCCTGGGATCCTCCTGTCTCTGCCTCCCAAAACTTGGACTACAAGCACACATCACTCTACCTGTTTTGTTTGTTTGTTATTTTGTACTCTTTTTAAGTGGTTTCTGGGGATCAAATCCTGGTCTTTATTCTTGCAAAGCAAACACTTTACTGACTGAGCCATCTCCCCAGCTCCGTGCCTGCAGTTCTGGTCGGCAAAATGACCTCTTGGAGGGGACAGGAGCTCTGCGAGGAGAGCAACAGAATCAAAAACTCTGGGCCCAGGGGTCTTTTCTGAGATTGATACTCTAACCAAGGAACATGCATGGAGATAACCTAGAACCCCTGCACAGATGTAGCCCATGGCAGCTCAGTCTCCAAGTGGGTTCCCTAGTAATGGGAACAGGGACTGTCTCTGACATCAATTCAGTGGCTGGCTCTCAGATCACCTCCCCCTGATGGGGGAGCAACCTTACCAGGCCACAGAGGAAGACAATGCAGCCACTCCTGATGAGACCTGACAGGCTAGAGTCAGATGGAAGGGGAGGAGGAGCTCTTCTCAGTGGACTTGGAGGTGTGGGGGGCAGGGTATGGGAGGAGATGAGGGAGAGTGGTATTGGGAGGGGGCTACAGCTGGAACACAAAGTGAATAAACTGTAATTAATGAAAAATAAATTAATTAAAAAACATTTATGAACTAAAAAAAAAAGACCTCCTCCACAGAGGTACTCTGTGTCTTTGAAAATGTGTGTGGGAATGTGGGTTGGACCAAAAGTCTGAATGGAGACTAGGTGGAGTTATAGCCACAGGGTTTCTCTGTGTAGCCTTGGCTGTCCTGGACATGCTTTGTAGACCTGGCTGACCTCCAACTCACATCAATCTGCCTACCTATGCTTCCTGGGTGCTGGGATTAACCAGCAGCAACCCAAGAAAATTTTGTCTGTGCTCCATGGAGACTGGCTAGCAGTGCTTTCTGTCACAGTGTGCCAATAAGGAGTCGGAGATCACTGGGGACCGGACCTATTGTGACACATGAAAACTGCTGTCCTTCATTGCTGTGCCAGGGAAGATCTATATGACATGGGTTTTTTATTTGTTTTTAATCCTGACCTACCTGGCCCACCCTTCTCTGTTCAACCCCATCAGCCCCCATCCAGTGCCCATTAGAGGTTAGGCATGCCCACAAAGGAAACACTTAAGCAATACTGTATTGTGGGACATTTGAGGAAACCTGCTTGAGGTTTAATGAATAAGGCGTGGAAACATCTTTATAGTTTAAAGCTGCTGGCCTTTTGCTGAGGCAGACTCTCAGCTACTGCCCAACCAACCTCACTCCTGGCATTGCTTCCCCGCCACCGGGCTCTGCCTGTTTACCTCCCTGTTTCATTCTAATCTATGTGCCTGTCTCCTCTTGTCTGGTGGAACTGTTCCAGCCTTTCTGCCTCTGCCCTCCTGCCATTAGCTCTCCCCTCAGCAAAGCTACCAGATCTTTATTCTGCAAGAAGCCGCATTTCAGTCTGAACCAGTCAGCAGCAGGACAATGCTTGATCCGCCTCTTTGGGTTGCCCTTTGGCATTGAGGGCTGCGTGACATTTACCACTGGCAGTTTGCTTTTTAAAATGATGTTGGCAGAGACTCAGCTTTGGGCAGATGAGCAAGAACAATCATTTACATTTAGAAGGCTTGTAATGGGCTATTGAGAGGACAATGCCAAACATCCTGCCAGCACCGTGTGGAAGCTACGTAGTGAGTTCAAGGCCGGTCTGGGATATATGAGACCCTATCTGAAAGGTATAGACAGTGCCATGGTCCCTTCATAGTATGCAAGGCAGGGTCGGTCCCCATCTTTTCTGGCCTCTGGTGTTGCCATCCATCCTTGCCTTCTCATATTTGTGCATATATAGCCCTCTGCGCCAAGGATCTGTAGCATATTCTCTCTCTCTCTTCCTCTGTGTGTGTGTGTGCACGCGCACGCACAAGAGCACGCATATATATATATATATATGCATCTATGTCCCTTTTCTTTCTTTCTATTTTTAAAAATTTTTATTATATTTTTAGAGTCAGGGTCTCACTATAGAGCCCTGGCTGACCTGGAACTCACTATGTACAGTAGCCTGACCTCAAATTCCCAGAAATCTACCTGCCTCTACCTCTGTCTCCTGAATGCTGGGATTAAATGGGTGTGCCACCGTGTCCAAACACCTCTTCATTTTTGAGGACATTCACCATACTCTATGGGGCCCACCCCTTATCCACAGAACCTCAGCCAAACTTGATTAACCTGGAAAAGCCCTGTATCTAAATGAAGTCACACTCACAGTACCGGCCACTAATCTTCCAGGCGTACAATTTGACTCGTACTAGTTAACTGACAATGTAACTATCGGGTGTACATGAGTGATGGTTGTCTGTCAAAACAGTTTCTGGAACTGCAGGAGCCCTGTAATGTGAACAATATTTATTCTGGCAGATTCATGTCCCCAGTCCCCATGCAATCTTTTATTCATAGCCCCTCCCCCACCCTTCCCTTCTCCTGTCCATCTAAGGCACAGCCTCTTTCTGGCATGTACTTCACAATGTGTTCCTAAGACAAGACTGTATTGCCAAGAATGTCTACCTCCCACATCTCTGTGTGCATGTGCACCTGAGTGTCAGAGGACGTCCTTGAGCATCACCAAGTAGGTGAGGCTGGCTGCCTGAGCCCCAAGGATCTGCCTGCCTCTGTTGCCACTCTCCAGTGCTGAGAGCATAAGTGTGTACCAGCAAGCCTGACTCTCTTCTGTGGACTCCAAGCTCAAGTCCTGGGCTTGCAAGGCAAGCACTTTCCAGTTCACCCATAGTGTCCTGTGACTTTGGCAACAGTGATGGTGCTTCTGCTGAGCTCCCTGCATCTCCTCGTGAGCGGCCTCCATCAATATGGTTCCTTGGTGTTTGCTGTGGCACATGAATGGTGGGGAGAGGGAAGAGAACAAGCAGTATGGACCAAGGGGAGAGTGAGAGCATGTGGAAGGGTAGAAAAAGCAAGTCCTGATGACACCAGGACTCCATGAACACCCACAAGGGGCCCTGCTCATGCCTCAGCACGGATGGTAAGGGCGTTTCTGAGCCCTGAGTTTCTAAGAGGCTGTGAATACACTTATTAAACTCTTACCTGGTTTTTTACATTTACTATGTCAGGGTTGTTTTTGTCAGAGGAAGATATGGGCTCTGAGGAGTAGAGAACCCTCTCTCTACCAAGGCCACACCTCTAATGAGCTCTGTCGTTTCCCTGCAGCCTCCAGTGTCTCCTCCTCTCCATCAACACCCACCCAAGTGACCAAGCAGCACCCTTTCCCCCTGGAGTCCTACAAGCAGGAGCCTGAACGCTTAGAAAACCGCATCTATGCTTCCTCGTCCCCACCAGACCCCGGCCAGCGCTTCTGCCTGGCCTTCCAGAGTCCAGTACGGCCTCCACTGGCTTCCCCCACACACCATGCTCCTCTAAGAACCGTAAGTCTGAACCTTCTTCCCTGGGCTGGGCTACGGGGCGGGGGGGGGGAGAGGACGGTGTTTCCCCACACCAGCTGAGGTGCACGCTGCTAGCATTTGTGAATTGTGCTGTTGTAAGTCACAGGCTGAGAAAAACATGCAGGGTGTAGGTGACACAGTAGGAATCAGAGGAGAAGCCATGCCGTTCTCTCCCCTGGGAGCGTGAGGAGGAGAAAGTCCCTCTGCTTCTTAAAACTCATGCCTTGGACGCACCGGTTGGATTTACCTTGACTAGGTTGTTAAACTGTCACCAGTGAAGCAGGAGAAGTTAAAAAAAAAAAAAAAGACAGGGATTATGTTCTAGATTTTTAAGGTCTAGCATAAACTGAGTTGATGTAGGTTCTTGGAAAGTTAGTCACTGAGAGCGATGTGGGACAGCATGTGTTTGTGGCTGTCGGAGGATCGCCTGAGAAGGTCTGGATTGTTGGTGGAGGAGGACAGACTCCTCCTGCACATAGATACTAGCCAAACCTACACAATGCCCCAAGCATGGAGTCTGTCCCTGCTGGCTCTGGCTTGTTTAGTCTGAGTTAGGTGCTCTCAGAGTCATCTCTGAGCCCACAGAGGACACACCAGCATAGATGGACCCCTGTCGTTAAGTCATGTTGGCTTTTCTTTTCCTTTCTTTTGTTTCTGGGTGGTGACAACAAAGCACAGGCTGCCGCTGGAGATTGGTTTCAGGACCCCAAGGGTGTGAGATCCTTGTGGGCTCAGTCCCTCTTATAAAATGGCATGGTTTTGACAGGGTACACAGGTACATCCCCCTATAGATTTTTAAACGATCTTTGGATAACACAGTGTAAGCTCTATGCATCATTTAGACAGGACAAAAGTGCATATCTACTACAGAGACAGTCTTGTTTTCCATCTTTCCAGTGTGCAGTCTATTAAATCGACAGGTTCTTCACCTGTGGAGAAGAAAGCAAGTGCCCAGACACACACTGCATTTCTACATGGTTCTAAAGCTAAGAGTCCGAAGTGAGTGTTTGGGTGGGCTTGCTTCCAAAAGCTTCCTTTCTCCCCTAGCTTCTGAGATGGGGGGCTTTTCTAGATCCTAATTCCACCTCGTAAACCACCTTCCCTCTGTGTCTGCTTGTGACCCAATGTCCCTCTTCTTAGGACACTAATCATCTTGGATTAGAGTTCACCCCAATGGCTCCTTTTAACCTAGTGACATCCACAAAGACCATATTTCTAAATAAGAGTTCCACTCACAGCTACTCAGGGGACGCTGTTCAGCCCACAACAGTTGATATCTTTGGGGAGAAAAGCGAAAAAACATACCATGACTGCTCCTCCATTTACTCAAAAGGGCTTTAATTTTTAATTAAAGCCTGCTTGGCAGTGTTCATTTGCATAGTAAGGGTTAAACTGCCAGACACTGTCTCTGTCCTCCGGGGCTTACATACTTCCTGACGGTGTATTAAGTAGTACTTGGGCAGATAGCTGAGTCAGAGCAGAAAGTTGATGGCTGGAATAATGACTGGGGCTGACAGAGTAACCAGACGAGCTGAGCCTGGAGTTTAAATAATCAGAGGCAGAAGAGAAACTTCTAGGAAAAAAAAAATGACCCGTTACTGGAACCGGGTATCAGTCAGATCCTGGCTATGGACAGGGATAAACCCCAAGGCTGTCATCCTGAGTGAGGTAAGCAGGACAGCAAATGACAACTACTTCATGATCTCATTTACATAAAGTTCCTATCCTTTTCATAGAAACAGAAAGTGGAGTGCTGTTTTCCCAGGGGCTGAGGGGGAAAGGGTGACATTTTCTTAAATTACATTGGAGGGTGGGGGGTGGGGTGTCACATGTGTGTCACGGCATTGTGCAGAGGTCAGGTGACAATTTTCCAGTCTCTCTTCTTCCACCGTGTGGATTTCAGAGATAAACCTCAGGCCCTCTGGCTTGGCAGCAATCGTCATTACGCACTGAACTACCTCACCGGCCCTGGGTGACATTTTTAATGGAAGTTTCCCTTTGGGAAGATAAGGCAGTCTTGGAGATGGATGTCGTGATGGCTCCATGACAGTGTGGATACGTTGTTGTCACCGAACTGCATGTTTACAATGACATAGCAGGATCCTGTCCAATGTACTTGTCTATTTAAAGCTGCAGAAAACCAGGGTGACCACCCATGGCTCCCCACTTCCGTTTTGAAATTAGGCGTTTCAAGAGTTGAAAAAGAAGGGCTGTGGGAGACGGCTTTAGCAGGTTAAGTCCGTGCTATACAAACATGAGGACTTGGATGCGGATCCCCAGCACCTGTGCAATAGCCGGGTGCAGTGGCACAAATCTGTAACCCCATTTCAGACAATACATGCTTGGAGATGGCTGGCCCTCCAGCCGGCTGAATTAATTAACTTGAGGTAAGCCTCAAGTTCAGTGAAGTGACCCCATCTCAAATATAAGGTGGAGAGCCACAGAACAATGCATCTGATGTCCACCTCTGACCTACACATGCATGCTCACAAACACACACACATACACACACACGTCATAACACACACACACACATATATATATATTCACACATACACACAAATCAGGAAAGGATGTCCCCTCTGGCTGCTTGCCACTAACACACCTAACCATCTGTAAATGTCGCCCCAGGAGGGTTGCCCCTGACTGCACTGTCTACAGCAGCAGCTGTAGCCACAGTGGGATAGGAGCTACTTGACATTCATACAAAATGTGTCCCTTTATAATTGGATCTGTGAATGTCTTTAATTTATGTGCTGTTCCGTAAGAGCTTGGCTGGTTTCGTTAACTTCACTACTGGCATAATCTTCATGGAGAGATATGCACTGCTTGAAGATTTCTGGGGCCCTAAAAATATTTCAACATAATTTATCTCTGCTCTTTCCATAAGTGACGACCATGAAGATCATTTTTTTCTAAAGTCAACTCCTATGAATTTTATTCTAAAGTTGGAAAGAGGGATGAATAATTAGTCCTTAGTGAGAGCACTTATCGAAATCCTTTTATTTATTCTGCAAATAAATACAGGCTGGACGCATGGCTGTCTTGGTAAAGTGCTTGTCCAGAGTGTGTGAAGCCCAGTGTTAGTCTCTGGCTAGCCTGGGTGAGAGGGTGACAGCTCCATGAGCTATGCTCGTGGGACTGACTGTGAAACTCACTGGACCGGCAGCCCTGTGCATGGTTGCATGGGGCTTCAATAAATAGCCACTAATTGACAAAGGAAAGTGCTTTGCCTGAAAATGGGGATAGGACAGTAAAACATGCTAGAACCTGCCTACTTATTATGGGAGAGCAATCTGTTCTGTCTTGGTGAGTGGAAGACAGAACCCCTCTCTCAGTAGGGAAGAACAGCTTTGTGTTTTGGCGTGTGTGTTGTCTGACTGTAGAGATCAGATGGGGTGTGGAGGAGCAGGAGGTGAGTTGGAGGCAGTGGGAGGTGACCCAGGCCTGGTAGCAGGTAAAGGAAGAGAGAGTACAGTAGCAGAGAGAGCTCTGAGCAGGAAGAAGCAGACGGCATTTGGAACTTGGTGAATGATTAATTCAAGGAGGAAAGGAAGAGTCAAGGCTGATTCTAAAAATTTTGCCTTGATCAGATGGAGTGGATTTGCTGGATTGGGAGACCAGTGAGTAGGAGTCAGGCGGCCCCGGGACAGTGAGGCACTGTGGTTCCTGAGTTCAAGGGGAAGAGTATAACTAGAATTAGACATATGAACCCAGAACTGGAAGCATCTTAATATAAATATAATATAATTTATTATATTAATAATATAAATATTAAACATTGGGGCCATGTTGCTGCTGGTGGTGGTAAGCAAGCACTCCACCACTAAGCTACACCCTTGGTCTTAGAGTTTCACTTTTGAACTGTGTCTTGTGTCAGAGTCTCTGTACCAGAGTTTAGGGTGTTAGTATTATTAAGGGAGTAATCTCAGAAAGAGGGGAAGAAAGAAAAGACCCTAAGCCCCACAATAAGCCAGTGAAAATCAAGCTCTGCCCCATGAGCTTGGATCTCCAGAACTGTAAGCCAAAATAAGCTTCTCGTTACTTCAAAAGCAGCTTGTGCCCAATGTTCCACTGTAGTGACACAAAGCTGATCAATAGGGAGTCCAGCATCTAGAGGGGTTGGTCTCTTGGAGGCCTCCCTCCTTGCCTGCAGAGGTTTGGCTGTGTTCTCACGTAGCCTCTTCTCTGTGTGCTTGCATCCTTCCTATCCTCTCCTGTTTCTGTAAGGATCCCAGTCCTTTTGGGATACCCTATGACATCATTCAGCTTTCCTGTCAAGGCTGGGAATGGAGCTGACAGTCTGGTGCAGTTTAAGTGTAGATCTAGCTGCATTCCAAGGCCCTCCCTGAGCCTTAATTACCACTTTAAAGGCTCTGTCTCACGGAACACAGATGAATGAAGGATAATGAATTTGAGAGAAAGACAATTCAGTCAGATAATTACTGTCTGAAGCCACTGAGATATGGGGGCATTTGTTACATGAAATAGATAACTAACATTCATTTCCTTGTGGGAAAGTGACCTGAGCGAAAGAGAATCTTTTTTAAAACTGTGTCAACCAACTTCATTGGCAAGATTTCGGGTTTACACAGCCTGAATACTGGGGGTGGGGGGCGGTGTCTCTGACTAGTCAGCTCTTCAAGGTTATTTGAGATGAGGAGCTGTGCGTGTGTACATGCATATGTGTGTGCATACATGTGGGCGTGAGAGGCTGACCCAACGTGTCTTTCTCTGGTACTCACCATCTTATATTTTGAGACAGGGTCCCTCACCAAATCTACAGCTCAGTAATTCAACTGGAGGGGGTGGCCAAGCCCCAGGGTTCCTCCTGCCTCTGCCTCTCTAGTGTTGGGATTACATGCGCCTGTGTTTTACGGTGGTGCTGGGGGGGAGGGGGGTGATCGCAGACCCTCATACTACCATAACAAGCACTTGATGGACTGTGCTGTCTCAACGCAGCCTTTTATTTTGTGCCAATCTTCTTACGACAGAAAAAGCTTTTTACTCTGGTGTCGTTACATATTACGTACCTGAGGCAAGCCATCATCCTGTGCCTGTAAACACGTGCAAAAATGTACCAATTAAAAATTTTTTTTCAGACAGGGTCCCGTATAGCCTAGGCTGGCCTCAAACTGTGCAGCTGAGAACGAACTTGAACTTCTGATTCTTCTGTTATTGTGGGTCTGTCCTACTATGTGCCTGCTTTCTGTGGTGCTCAAGATCAAACCCAGGGCTTTGTTGTGCTGGACAGGCACTCTACCAAAAGAGACACATCCCCACTCTGCATTATTTTTCAATTTTAGAAGAAAAGCACTCTAGAAATCTCTAAATATTTCAAATTGCATTGAATTGAGAAGTTTTTGTGTATTTTGATTTTACATTCCTGTCTACCACTTCAAATACCCAGTGACAACCTGATAAGGACCTGCCTTAGATTGTGTCTGTCCAGAGACGGCAAACTAACATTTCTATCACTCATCACTCACTACAGATTAGATGCTTTAAAAATAGTGTGGAGGGGTTTGACATTGGGTCAAAAAGCAGGAGCTGCTGAGAGGGCTGGTCCGTGTGAGGGCCACAAAGCTGGAGCTTTTTCCTCACTGTGGCAAGATAGCCAGAAGACAGCTTCTCTCCTAGCTACTGGAAAGGATTTGAGGCTGCGTTCTTCCTGGGTCCCTGAACTGTTGGGATCCTCAGGAGCAGAAAAGAAGGCAGCCCCCAAGACAGGAACACCATCCATTTCTCTGAGTCTTCAAGAATCCTGCGTATCATTTTCTCCCAAGGGTAGCTGAGTGCCAAGAATACACCAGATCTCGATCTCTCTGTCTCTGTCTCTCTGTCTCTCTCTGTGTGTGTGTGCCTCTCTCTGTCTCTGTCTCTGTCTCTCTGTCTCTGTCTCTGTCTCTCTCTCTCTCTCTGTCTCTCTGTCTCTGTCTCTGTCTCTGTCTCTCTCTCTCTCTCTCTCTCTCTCTCTCTCTCTCTGTCTGTCTCTCTCTCCCTGCCTTTCCCCCTCTCCCTCTCCATCTCCCCATACCCTACCTCTGAGTGGTGAGATTACAGATGTGTGCTCCCAGCCCACATCTGTATGGAAGGCAAGCACTCTACCACCTGAGCAAATCCCTTCCTCCTGCCTGTTTCTCCCATGTGCCCAGGAGCCCACAGGGAAATAATTCCCCTAAAACCCTCTTATTTTTGGGCCACAGTCCCAGGCTCTGAGTATTCAGTGGTGATTTTGATAACCCCTGCCCTGAAAGTTTCCCCAGCAGGAAGAAGGGATCTCCCAGAAGAACAACTCTGGAGCTAAGGTAGTCAAGTAGTGTTCCTCCTTTTCTCTTTATAACAAAACTCATAGTGGGGGAAGGGCTTCTCAATATCCACAGGAGAGGAGGCCATACTCAGCACTATTCCAAACATAGGGATACAAAAGTGGAATAAAATAAAAACAGGGATTTTCAGGATGACTTTACTCTTGTATTGAGCCAACACAGGACACATGGTTAAATCATGTCGGTCCGTGTACTCTAACCATGGCAGCAGTCACCATAGAATCTTCCTTGAATTTTCTATCTTAAATGAGTAACCCTGCCTATTGCCACGAGGAGACCATATTTAGGATGTTGATGTCGTATAGAGACACGGGGTGCTCCCTGCTGCTTACTATAGGATATTGGTGTCGTATAGAGATGGGGTGTTCGCTGCTGCTCACTAGATCCATCTCCCAACAGTCTCACTGCTGAGGGCTGGAACAGCAATGGCTGTCGGCCCTGTCTTGCGCTGGTGGAATAGAAAGTATCACCTGCCTCAACCTTGGACCTTAACTGTGAGTTTTCTTGTATAAGGAACTATCACATGATACTATACATCCATGTTTATTGCTGTGTGGTTCACGATAGCAAAGAAATGGAACCAGCCTGGGTGTCCACCAACAGATGAAAGGAGAAGAGAAACGTGGTGTAAATATACATGGTGGGATTTTATCCTGCCGTGAAGAAAAATGAAATCACAGTGTTTGCAGGAAGATGGATTGAGTGGGAAATTGTGTGCTAATGAAATAAGCCAGACTCAGAATACACTCTGCCCTGCTATGCAGATCCTGGGATTTAATCATGTGTGTTTCTATGTGAGTTTGTGTGTGTTTGTGTGTGTGTGTGTGTGTATATGCATGCGTATGCGTGTGTGGTATATGGAATGCTAAACAGTCATGAGGCCGAGAAAAGAAGTCTTCAAGTGATGTTGGAGAGGGAAAAAAGAAAGGAAAATAGAATATATGTGACATTAAGGAAGAAGGGGGAGGGAACCAGCAGGAGGCAGACAGAGCCCAGCCACAAGCACATACGAAAGTGCCACAATTCTGAAGCCCATCACTTGGTGCACTCTCTTTTTTTTAATTAGAGGAAAAAAGGAAGAAAGGGGTAGAGGGAAGATGGGAGGGGAGAGAATGGAAGGGAACAGAAGGGGGATGGAAACGGAGAGGAGGAGAGAGGAAGGAAGGATGGATCATAGTCCAAGCCAGGGGTAGAAGCCAAGTGGCAGGGTTACTAAGAGAGTGTGAAATAGCAAAGTATGGACCAAGAGTGTGGGCTGTTGTATCGCCAGGCTTGGTGTGAAGAGAAGTGAGGGGTGAGTCGGAGAAGCAGGGCAAGGAAGGCTTCTTCTGCGGTGGTGAGAGTGGCTGGGGCCTGCTAATGAGCTGATTTACAGATCCTGTTCCTACGCCCTCTCACCCCATGCCTCTCCTACATGGAGAAATAGCGCTTGCCTCAGACTGTGACATGGACCCCGTAAGATAATTGTGCACAATTACTCATGGAAGGACTCAGCTGCTAGCAAATGTGGAAGCCAAGATTTGAACCACAGCAACTGGGCTCCATGGCCATGTTCTCAGCATATTTTCACACTCTGCAAAGACAAGTGCTGAAATCTTGCCTCACCACCTCACGGTGACTCATCCTCTCAGTTCACATGCCTAACTCAGGGCTTGGCCCACCCCATCCCATGAGCCACATCTGGCCTATCACTTCATCTTATGAAGTTTGATTGGCACGAGCTTATCCTCCCACCCCACCCTGTGTCATCCCACGCTAGAACCATAGCCCAGCAAAGCCGGGGATTTCCATGTGGCCTTTCTTCAGAAGTTTGCTAATCCCTGGCAAATCCATGCCAGAGCTTCCCTTTATACTAGTGTGCAATTAATTGTGAGAAAGTCCAGTGCAAAGGGCATGGTGAACCTGGTCCCCAGAAACACAGGAGACAAGTAGGAGAGCTTTGCTCTGAGGCCATGAAGCCAGGCCCAGCGCAGAGTGCAGTGGGCTTGGCCACTAGCCCTGTCTCCCGGAAGCCCTGGGAGCCTGGATGACATGGTATTGGGGAACCAGTGGATGGTCTGTGCAGTTCTAACTGAAGCCTGTGCCTCTTCTCCCCCAGAGTATTATAAAATCATGCAAGTCACTTCAAAACTGATGGAGGAGATTGGGTAACGCGGCTAGGGAGACTGGGTGGGATTTGCATGTCCTTAAGTAAGAATGGGCTGCATTTGAAGGCAGGGACATAGATGGCCATCATAAACTTGTCACTCTCTTCTCTGTGTGGTTTTAGAGAAGTGTTACTGTTTAAATATAGAATGCCACTCCTGTGGCTCGGTCCCCAGAATGGTGCTGTTGTTAGATAGTGCAGCCTTTACGAGGTAGGGTCTGTGGGAAAGTCCTTAGGTCACTAGGAGCATTTGCTTGAAGAAGAAAGTAGGCCCAGCCTCGTCCTCTCTGTCTTCATGATGTAATATAAGTGGTATGCTCTTCCACATACTCCTGTCAGGAGCATGTCAGGAGTACATGCATTGTCAAGGACTCAGAACAGTGAGCCAACCAATCACCCTGGAACCTCCCTAACTGTGAGCCAAAACAGTTACAAGTTACTGATGTCAGCTATTTTTCATAGGGATAGAAAGCTGGCCAACACAAGTGCGTGGGCTACACCCGCCTCTACTGAAAGGGTTCCTTTAGGGGCTGGGAACATGATCCAGAGGGGAAAGCACTTGAAAGGCAGACATGGGGACCACAGTTTGGATCCCTAGAACCTACATAGATGCTGGATAGGTGTGGGACCCACATGTAATTCCAGCACTCAGAAGACAGAGATGGTATACTCCAGGCCACGCTGGCTAGCTAGACTAGTTGGGTGGGCAAGTTTGAATTTAGTTGGCTGACCCTGCCTCAGATAACATGGAGAGTAATTGAGGAAGTCTCTGGATATGAGCCTTGGGTCTCCAAACATGCACGCACGTGTTCATGCACCTACATACATATGTGTGCGCATGCATAAGTGACACATGCAAAAGAAATTAATTTTCTAAAAAGATTTTACTAGCAACAGACTGTAGGGTGGAGTTCATGAAGGAAGCTAAGCAAGAAATCAGGAAATTAAGCAGCAGCTAAAGGACAGCCATGGGCTGCATCAATGCTTTTTACAGGAAAGCACTGATTTAAAAATCATTATGTGGTGAAGTTGACTGGGCTAAATGCTTCCCAGTTAGGTGTCATGTGGAAGGAGGGGTGAATGTTACAGATTTGGGGCAGGAAAGGGTGAATGACATTACCATTTAGTTATCCAGGACAGTACAGTAGGTGAAAGGCAAGCTCTACTGGGCACTATTGAGTGACCTTTCCTGGGGAGACATTAACAAGCGTCTCTTCACCACAGACAGCAACAACCAAAGACCAAAGAAACTGCTCCACCCAAGTCTAGCTGGAAGGTCACTAGCATGAAGATGACTCAAGAAAACTGCATCCCTAGACAAGGCAATTTCAGAAGAAGCAATTTTTACCTTAGGAGAGGTCCGGTGAATCTTGTAACTTTCAGGAACTTCTTAAGCCTTGTAGGTTTCTTTAGCTTCCAGAGCCTCTCTTCTACCTCTAGGACAGAATGTTTTATTGGGGGAGAAAATGTTTTGTTTGTTTGTTTGTTTGTTTGTTTGTTTTTCTTTGGAACATTTGAGATACCAGGTGCCAACATCTTTAAGTCTGAAGAGCAGGGGAGGTGGGGAACCAGAAGTTTTTACCTCATATTAAGTCAAAGGGATCAAGACTCAAAATATCAGGAATGGATAAGAAAACAGTTAAATTCTAAAAGGGGAGACTGCTTTGCCGATATATTTGTGTGAAAATGCACTGGGTTTGGGGGTAACAGACTGAACATTAAACTTTGGAAAAATTGCTACTGCCCACTCATGCACCATGGATGGCTTGCCTCAATTTGCATCTAGATTAGAATTCCTTCAGCTAGAACCAGGGCTTTTGCCTCACTCCCAGCACTTAGAAAAGCATTAGCAGGAGCTGGTGAAATGTCGTTGGTACAACAGGGACACAAACCATAACACCAGTATTAATAGTGTTTCCTTAATGATGTTGTGGAAATGAGCCATGGCGGGTGATGGAAAAGTTCAGGACAAGCCTCCTCTGCAGTCCCCCTGAGCAGTCGGGCATGCCCAGTTAATGAGTGACCACCCACTCCCCTCTCCCTGGCTATGAGAGACGGCTGTGTCACCCACATTTTCCTATTTCTGATGCTTGGCAGGGGACCCTAATACATTGTTGTGCGAGGCCCTGGGGACTCTGCTGCCCTGCTCAGGCATAGCTACAGAAGGGAGGGAGTTTGTGCAGCCCTGAAATGAAGGCAGGCAGCTCTGTAGAAGCCTCTTGAGGAAAGTCTTCATCTGGGATCTCTCTCCCTGCCACAGGCTTCCTGGACACACACTGTGGCAGGGGCCCACTGCCAGCCACCGCTTGCATTGCTCTGTCACGGATTGAAGAGGTTACTCAGTTCTCATGATCGGATCTGCCGAGGCCATTTCTTTCCGTTCTTTGTGTTTAATCGTTTTTACATTAGAAGCCTCTAGAGAGGTATTTTGTTCTTTTAGAAGTAAAATGTTGAGCTGGGAGGGGTGGCACACACCTTTAATCACAATACTTGGAGGACAGAAACAGATGAGCTGGAGGCCAGTCTGTACTACAGAGTGAGTTCCAGGACAGCGAGGGCTGTTACTCGGGGAAACATTGTGAGGGTGGGCAAGAGAGGGCTCAGTGGGTAAACCTGCTTGCCACTAAGCCTAATGACCAGAGCTCAATCCCTGCACCTACATGGTGGAAGGAGAGAGAACTCTCACAAGTTATTGTCTGATCTCCGTAAGGAGTACCATGGCACATGCTTACCTAAGCACACAATAAATGTAATAAAATGTATAATGGACCACAAATAAAAATAACATTCTGAACCCAGCATAGTGGCCCATGCCTGAAAAATCTCAGCATTGTACAGCTAACACAAGAGAATCAAGAGTTCAAGGCTAGCCTGTGCTACATAGCAAGAGCCTGTCTTGAGAGGAAAAGAAAAGAAAACAAAACAAAACAGGAGAACTGGAGAGATGGCTCAGTGGTTAAGAGCCCATAATGTTTTCCAGAGGACCAGGGTTCTAGTCCCAGTACCCAGATGGCCGCTCACAACCATCTTTAACTCCAGAGGATCCAGTGCCATCTAGTGGCTTCCACAAGCTTTGCACACTCATGGCGCACAGACATACTTGCTGACAATCACCCGTATACATAAAAAAAATAAATAAATCTTAAATCAAACAAACAAAAACCGTGTAAATAACAAAATAAAACTCCCTGTCTTCTACAAACTGTACTTTGAGGCTTGTTTCTCTGTTTCAGTCTCTGCATTTCTCTTTCCTATGGACATAGCTCTGGAGATGTCAGCACACAGTGTGACCACCACTGGCTGTGCGCTTGAAATGGTTAATGGCAAGTGTAAGTGCTCTGTTTTACCACAGTTAAAAAAAAAAAAAAACTTTAGTTTTCCTTGGTGGCATAGAGAAAAGCTTAAAGAATAAAGCCAGAACCTCTAGGCAGGTAGAAAGCTGTGCTGTGGTCTCTTGCCGCCCAGCCTACATTATCCCTTCACCGTAGAAGAAGAGACCGTTAACAGTGTACAACCTCATAGAGACTCTTTGGCCTATCACCATTTCACTTAATATATATCTACCTGTTTATTGATGGGTAGAGTTTTACTATGTATTCCAGGCTGGCGTCAGACTCACAGCCCATGCCCCAGCCCCCCAAGTGCCGGCTGACAGGTGTCATCGCCACGCCAGGCAAGACGCTGAATGCTCTAATCAGGCACCAGTCTTCCTTGGGAAAAGTGTTGGGAGAATGTCTTTGTTAAAAGCCTCAGAGTTTATAGTGAGATGGATGGACGGACGGACGGACGGACGGACAGACAGACAGAGGCAGTGGTGAGACTGGTTTGGAGAGCCTGTGTAGCACACTGTGGGGTCATCACAGAGATCTGCTGATGGTTGCATGAAAGCAGTGTTCTTTACTAAAGTTGCTCACTAGTGATCCAATTCAGGTGAGGAATTGAGGATGTGACATTTCAACACCTGGTGAGCCGTGGAAGGCTTTAAGCATTCTCCTGCCAAAACTCGACTTTAGGCTTAGAGGTCAGGAAGAATAGAAAAAGATGGGGGTTCCTTATCTTTTCTTGTCCCTAGAGTTGAATTTGACCACTCACTCCTTTTTAATGTCTGACAATTGAAGTTCAGCTTGGAGAGGTCTGGACACAGTCTGAGGAACTGCAGCATCTTATAGTGTTTTTCTGTTGCTGTTAACACAATGTCATAGACCAGGTGAGTTTTAACAAAAATGGCTCCGCATTATGACTCAAGGTCAGGAGTGCATCAGATGATGGCCTTCTGTTCTCTGCTGCCTCTGTTCTTTACCTTCCTTATCTTTCTCTCTCTTCCTACAGGGTCTCATTTTTCCAAACTAATTCCAAAGGGCCATGTAGCCAAGAGTGACCTTGATCCCCCTCCTACCCCATCCGAATACTGGAATTACCAAAGCATTCCACCACACCTTGTCCTCTGCAGGGCTGGACATAAAACCCACGCCATGTCTGCTCTCAACCTGAGCTTCCTGCATGCAAAGCAGGCACTCTCCCAGCCTACTCTCTCTCTTATGAAGCCACCAAGATTTAGCCAGTTCGTTCCGCCCATGATTACCCAATCCAGACCCCACCAATAAATGTTAGGTTGGATTAAGTCTCCACCCTTTTAATACCCCACAAGCTCCAGTGTGAGCTTAGGAAGGAACAAACCATATTGGCCCACGACACTGCCCGTATTTCACAATCCTCAACTGGGACAGAGCATTAGTGTAACTTACCTGTTAAGACTGGTAGCGTGAGCCGTGGCAATAGCTCTCTATTAGCTGTGTTTGGTGTGCGTGAACACAGCTGTGTTGTGCCCCAGGAGCCTGTGGCTGGCACTCTAGGATGAAGTAAGAAGAAGCAAGCAGAAATGCCAGCTTCAGCGCAGAGACTTGGTCTTAGCGGCTAAAGAATTCCACCCTTCCGACTCCCTGGGCACATGTCTGAGAACTCAGCTGTTTGCACACCACCTGCCCGCCTATTCAACCTTTCAAATGGCAACTGACAAAAGGTGCTGTTTCCCACCAGCCATGAGGCATGGACTGTTCAACCCACAGATCAGGTCCACAGGCAGCTGACATGACCAGGTAGAGACCCCCACGAGAGGACAGCTGTGATGTGAGAGAAAAGCGCCCGACAAACCCATGGCCATGGCCCTCCTATGAGGCAGGAATGCAAACAGAAAGGGCTTTTAGCACCTGCGTCTTTAGGAACTCTGCCTCTGTGGGAATAGTCAGCAGGTAGCTTGTTGGTGAGACCTGAAAGGGAGGGAATGTTCAGGCTGTGGATTCCCCTGGAGGCAAAGTCCATTTTCAGTTTTTCTAAGATAGAGGCAGAAGCTAGAAACAGTAGTAAAACAGGAATATGTTGTGGGTGTAGGGGGTGGAGTGACAGAAATATAGCTAAAGAGAATACTTTTTACTTTTAGTTATTATTTGAAAGGGCCCATGTGCCAGTGTGTGTGTGGAGGTCAGAGGACAGCTCTGTAGAGTCAGCTCTCTCCTCCCACCTTCATGCGGGTTCCGGGGATGGCACTCAGGTAACCAGCCTTGTATGACAAGCGCCTTTACCCAGTGAGCCATCTCACTGGCCCTGAACTGCTTTTCAAATTCCCACCTGGATCAAATTGCATTTACACATACATGTTGGGCTGTGGTTCAGTGGGGGAGTGCTTGTCTGACATGCACAAAGCCCTGGGTTTGATCACTTGCATCTGTACTTCTTGCACTCAGGGGCAACTGACAAGAGAATCAAAAGTTCAAGGTCGGGGCTGAAGAGATGGCTCAGAGGTTAAAAGCACTGGCTGCTCTTCCAGAGGTCCTGAGTTCAATTCCCAGCAACCACATGGTACCTCACAACCATAAATAATGAGATCTGATGCCATCTTCTGGCATGCAGGTGTACATACAGGCAGAACATTGTATACATAATAAATAAATAAATAAATAAATAAATAAATAAATAAATAAATAAATAAATAAATAAGTCTTTAAAAAAAAAAAGAGTTCAAGGTCATGCCAGATGTGGTGGCTCATACCTTTAATCCCAACACTTGGGAGGGAGAGGCAGGGTCATGTCTGTGAGTTCGAGATCAGCCTGGTCCACATGGTGAGTTCCAGAACAGCCAAAGTTACATGGTGAGACCCTGTCTCAAAAATTAAACAAAAAAGGGTCAAGGTCATTGTCAACTCTATGTGAGGTTCAAAGTCAGCTTGGGATACATGGGACTTGAAAAAGATTAGTATTTTGTTGAGTGCATGAGAAAAGGTCAATTCTTAGCAAGTTCATTAACTCAGAGTTGATTGCCCTGAACCAAGCAGCATCACCAAGAAAGGTGAAAAGAGAATGATTGCACAGTGTTCCCTACCGGGTGAGGGTGCCACAGGTTCTCATGGGTTCAGTATGGTATGAGAACCCGTGTGCCAGCCAGTCCTAGTCCATTTTTTTTCTCATTCAGTTTTAGCGCCTTTCATTCTGGTGACTCGGGTTGTCACTAGGCAGGAATTGGAAGAGGTTAAGTCTCATCTCCACCTTTTACCTATGGTATCAACAGGCAGCTGTCAGGCCATGTCTTCTGGCCCCTCATCCGCCTACACCTCAGATGACCGATGGGTCTATGGGTTAGTCAGAGCCATCTCCATCTCCAAGCATGCTGCTCGTGGACATGGTGGGGACAATCATGCTGTCAATGCTGAACGCCAGTAGATGGTTTTGATGGCAAATGATGTATGAGATGTCATGCTCTGTCTTAAAATAGTCCTCAGTGGGCTTGGGTAATGCCCAGGACAACTCTTGGTGGTTGCCCTGGGATCTATGACATAATTTTTCCGCAATTCTTTGACCACAGTGTTGTTTCTTCTTTATCAGTCATTTTAAAATGCTCTGCACATTTTACTTCTTAAAGCAAAAGACAGCCCGGCTCACCACAGGACACTGCAGCGGGTCCCTCCTGAGTGGTTCTAGATATGAGAGCTGTCCATTCAAGCCCACTTGCCCATGCTGCTAGAAGCCAGGCATGTCTATGCCCTTTAATTCCATTTAATCCCAAGCATGCAAAGAAAGTGGTATTTCTACTTTTGACAGGTAACGAACCAAACTTCAGCAAAAAACAGAAACCACCCACAATTTCATGAGCAGCCAATGGTAGAGACATGGCTTGAAGAGAGAGCTACCGATGAAATCCACATCCCTTCCATTTTGCCAAACTTAGCCTGCATGCGCACTGTGCCGGGCATGCAACCCGTCAGCATGAGTGCAGAGGTGGATCCGCTGCACCAGTGCTGCCAAGGCTGTGTGTGACGGGGCTCAGAGGACACAAAGGTGTGCAGGCCCCATTTGCCCTGTCCTCAGCTGCTTGTTTTAACTAAGATCAGCAGCAAGATGTGGGGGTGGGGTGAGTGCCCTCCTGAGAGGTAACTTTTGCACTTGGGGTTCCGTATCATTACTTGAATTAAGCTGCAGGCCCGATGCAGTCACCTTATGTCTGACTCCTAAATCAGGAAGCAGCCTTGAGAATTTTTACTCTGTTGATGCTACCCAAAATTATCGATCCTTCAAAGGCTTTTGTGTGGCTAATTGTATCATGGGATTAATATTAAATCTTACTTTATGTGTGCTGGGGCTTATCTATATGTATGTCTGTGAGCCGCATGCTGGCAGTGCCCTCAGAGACCAGATGTCTGGTCCCCTGGAACTGTACTTACAGGTAACTGTGAGCCTCTCTGTGAGTGTTGGGAGTCCCGCGTAAGAGCAGCAAGTGCTCGTAACCACCATCTCTCCAGCCCCAGGAAGCTTGTTTTATATTGTCATCCTTTATCAGTTTTTAGAACTATTACACCCAGGTTTTGATTCCATATCAGATTCTACATTTCTCTGTAGTTATAATAAGCAACAATATGCCTATTTATTTTTAAATCTTACAGCAGGGCCAGTAAGGTGGCCCAGTGGGTAAAGGTGCTTGCCCCTCAAGCCTAACACCCTGAGTCCAGTTCCTGGAGCCTACGTCGTGGGAGGAGAAAATTAACTTCCAGAAGTTGTTCTCTGGCCTCCATGAGCACACGACAGCACATATTGCCTGTTCTCACACTTACAGCATTCACATACATACTTGCATAGCAATAAGAAAGGATTTTTGGAAGTTTAAATCTTTTTTAAAAGATTAAAATATTTGCTTATCTTTATTTTATGTGGAGGAGTGTTTTGCATACATGCATGTTTGTGCACCACATGCATGCCTAGTACCCATGGAGGCCATAGGAGGGCATGGAACCCCCTGGAACTGTGGGTAGATAGTTGTGAACCACTGTGTAGGTGTTGGGAACTAAGCCCAGATCCTCCAGAAGAGCAACAAGTGTTCTTAACTGCTTCACCATCTCCCTGGTCCCATAAAGGTTGTTTGTTTTATTTTGGTCTTGTCCTGGTTCGATTTCTATGGCTGTGCTACACACCATATCCAAAAACAACTTGGAAAGAAAAAGATTTACTTCACCAAAGAGTTCCCATTCCATCGTGAAGGGAAGTCAGGGCAAGCCCTCAAGGCATGAACTGATGCACAGGAAAAGGAGGACTGATACTTACCAGCTGCTCAACTTGCTTCCTTACACATCCCAGGACCACGTTGACCGGGAGTAACGTTCAGCAGAGATCTGGGCCCTCCACCATCAATCACTAATAAAAAAAAATGCCTCCACAGACCTGCCTACAGGCCAGTCTGATGGTAATTCCTTGTTTGAGATCCCTGCCTTCCCAGATATGTCTCAGTTTTTATCAAGTTGACAACAGCTACCCAGCACAAATGTTAGCATCTATAAGAATTATATTGTCTGACTGAAATTTCCAGTTTTAAAAAATCAGGTTTAGTTTTCAGTTATCACAAAATTCCAGAGTTCAAAATACAGTTCATTATTGGCCATGTCCAATGGATAAAGGTATGTTTGACATCTGTGTATTTCTAAACCCCAGATTAATAAGTGTATATATTATATCATGTGTGTAGTATGTTCAAGATGGTCTGGCCTAAGATGCAGACTGAGACAGTGGGGTGGAGGGTGATGATGTATACTGAGCTTCTCCTCAGGGTCATGCTGTTTTGACTCAATGTCCTTTAAAGGTATAAAATAAAATTACTGTTGTTCTCTTCAGGAAATACCACATGAATAGAAAAGTAAGGATATAATTTGTATGTTCACAGATGGCCATAGAAGTACCTGTAGTGTGGACAGGTAGCTCTCCTCTGATAACTTGGTTGGCAACATTACATTTTCAAGGCCAAACTCAGCCACAGCATGTGCCAAACTTCTTTGACTGTCTCCTCTCTTATCTGCCTACAGTGTCCTGCCTCAGGCCCTTTCTCCCTTATCAGCCTGAGTACAGTAAGAGTTAGGGGGAAAGTGATAAGGCCCAGCTATCTATCCCTCCACACTGGGGATCCCCCAAGTGAACCCCTTTGTGTTTGACCCTGAGTAACAGACTGCCTGAACACTGCAATCTGCGGCCTGCAGAACTCAGGGGTTGCAAGGAATGTCCCTGTGTCCTTCCGTGATCTGACTGCCCCACAATACCAGAGCCTATTGGGCCTCCTCTGAGCAGTACTGTGGAGCTGCCTGTGTGGAGGGGAGGAACAAAGGGGAAGAGTCAAATCATCTGACATAGTAAAGCTATTCAAAAAAATCTGTAGCTGGACTGAGTGGCATAGTTTACAATCCCTGCTATTGGGAGACAGAAACTGGTGTATAGCTCAAGGCTAGCTTGTACTACAGAGTGAAGTCAGGGCTTCTCTGAGCACCTATGTCATAATATATTTTTAATTTAAAATGTAGTTGCGAATATAACTTAGTGGTAAAGCACTTGCTTAGCATGTGTCAGGCCCTAGGTTCGATCTCCAATACTGGCTCCACCTCCAGAAAGTCTTCTATTTAATTTGGGGAGGAGGGGTGTTGGGGGAAGGGAAGGAATTACCACTTGTTTAGGACAAGTACAATAAAATAATACTACCCAAAACTTAAATTGCAGGTTGTATTCTCTTTAGGAGAGTTTTGAAATAGAATAGGATCACAGAGTGGAGCTGCAATGTTTTAGCCCAAGACAACAAAAATGTATTGGCAAAGACCTTGGATAAACAAGCACCCAGTAACTGAGTGGTTGTGGTGGCTCCTCTTTTCGATGTCGTGACCCTGCCTGCCTGCCTTTGCTGTCATGAACACCCCACTGCTGCGGCTAGAAGCTTCTTTTGATGGGTGCCTCTCTCTTCACAGTGTAAAACCCACTGTCTGTGGAGAGAAGATCATGGTGACTCAGGCTGAAGGCAGCAGCTACCCTGAAGGCAAGGGGCAACTAATAAACCCGGGCACTTGATGATATGAGGGTAATTTTGCTTTCTGAATTCCTACACAGAAATACAGCTTCCCAGAGCAAAGATTGAGAGCTAGAGTTACTGCATACATGAGGCCCTGGGCTTGGTCCCTAGTAGCACACACAAAAATGGAAATGTCGCATGTGCCCTGTAATATGTAAAATTACTACATGCCAATTTAAAAATATTAGTAAAATAAGATAGAATTAAGGAATAATACCTTCTATAAAATAAAAGATTAAATAAAAAAAAACATTTGTGGACTACAGAGCACCCCTATCAGCTCCTGTACCCTCTGCTTTGTCCCCCAAGTGTTCACTGCTGAGCTTGCTCTCAGGTCCCATGACCCAAGCAGGAGAGAGTACAGTTAGTTTCCCTGTAGAGGAGGAAACTGCAGGCTCTGAATCTGTTGAACTTTATTACACTAGAGTGAAGCCTGCCTCTCAATGGTTTGCATCCTAAAGAACCCCAACCTTCCCTCTAGAGCACCCCATCAGATGAAGCTAAAGACTAGGAAGTGTTTAAGGATAACCCATTACAGAAGACAGAGGCAAAAGCAACAGAAAACAGTGATGAAGGAAATAGCCCAAGGAAGCACCTCTGTGAAACAAGAGCAGGGCGCTCTCAAATCAGATTATAAAGTGAACCTGAGCCTGCGCCTGGAAAGTAGATCCCAAAGACAAAGATGAAAGTCAGCTAAGGGGCTGGGGCCAGGGAGGCAGCTGGCAAAGCACTTTGGGGGTCTGAGTCTGGGCTCAAAATAAGCTGAGTCTGGTGGTATGTGTGTGTCATCCCCGCTTCAGGATTCCTGCGGAGGCTGACTACCCAGATGCTCTAGACCTAGTGGGAGCTCCACACAATGAGAGATCCTACCTCAAAGGAGTTAGGGTGTCTGTGAGGATGATACTCCAGGTTTTCCTCTGTCCTCCACATGCACACATGTGTACTCCGCCTGCACGCACACATGCACATGCAGGCACTTACTTAAAAAGAAAAGAAGATGAAACCAGAAGGCTCAACCTTAAACTGCCATGAGTCCAGCAAGGAGGGTCGTTGAAGGAAGGATGAGAGCCAGGGAGAAGAATGAGAGTGTCTCCTGTCACCGCTAAATCAGAGCAAAACAAAAAGAAAGGCCGATACTGACACAGTGGCATGAGATTTTATGTAGGAAGGATTTTTGAAATGAGCATGAAAAGCATCAGTCGTAAGACCCAGCATCGCAGAACCAGAGCCAGGAGCCCCCCAGGTCAAGCTGGCTAGAGAGGCTGGACCTGAGGGCTCTGAGTTCAGCAAGACCCTATCTTAGTACGAGAAGGAGAAAGCAATGAAGGAAGGCACCAGCATTAACTTCAGGCCTCCTGCACATACCGCACGCACCCACACACACAGCTGCGTACACCTGCACACACCACACATGCCTGCACACACATGCACATACATAACGTAAAAAGAGTGTTGCTCTTGACCTTGTGATTTAGCAGTATGGGGGTGGGGGAGAGAACCAGTCACATGGTGAGCAGTTGCTCATAGAGAGGGAAGGAGTGGCCAGGGACCAGTGGCCAGGTTCTATTGGAAGCCCTAATGTGCGTAACCTTCACCATTTGAACTTCATGTTCATGTGGAAGTGTTCCTCTGGAGACAGTGGTAAATAGGAACAGCTTTCCCTCTGGTTGGCTTATCCGTCTTCACCTGGTGGCCATGGTGTGACTATTGCGGAATGACTGGTTTGTTTGTCCAAAAACAGCTAGAGAAAACCCCAGTATTTATAAAACACCAGTAGGTTCTTTCAAAACCACAATAGTATTTAAAATCATAATGATAAAGTGACAGTTTTCAAGCAGGTAAAACATAAGGAAGGCATCCCATCAAATAGAATTCTCTCTTTCTCTCTCCCTACTTCTCCCTTCTTCCCTCCCCTATCCCTCTACTCTGCCCCCTGCCTGCCCCTCTCCTTCTCTTCAAAAATAACAGGTTTCTGTTATTTGGTGCCTCAAAGGATCTGGAAGCATATAAGCCTAGAAAATTAAATCTTTTTAAGAGATGGAAGCCAGGCATGATAGAACACATTTTTAATTCCAGCACTTGGAAGGCAGAGGCAAGCAGATCTCTGTGAGTTCGAGGCCAGCCTGGTCTACATAGTGTGTTTCAGACGAGGCAACACTACATAGTGAGACCCTGTGTGCGTGTGTGTGTGTGTGTGCGTGTGTTGCTGGAGACATTGCTCAGTGGTTATGAACACTTGTTGCTCTTACAGAAGACACAGGTTTGGTACCTAGCACCCACATGGCAGCTCACAACCTGTAACTCCAGTTTCAGGGGATCCAGTGCCCTTTTCTGGCCTCCACAGGTATTACACACATGTGCTACATCCAAATACATGAAGCCAAATGCTCATACACATAGAATAAATACATCTTTAAAAATTCTTTTAAATGAAAGGGCTGGAGTAATTGCTCCGTGTTTAAAAACACTGGCTGCGCTTGTGGAGAACCCAGGTTTGGTTCTAGCACATGGTGGCTCACAAGCTGTCTGTAACTCCAGCACCAGGGGACCAACAGTCTCTCTGGCTTCCACAGACACCTCCATGCATGAAAAAAATAAGTCTTATTTTCAAAACTGTAAAAACAATGACCAGATCACTTCTGCCAGCCCATACATCACACTTCCCAAACTATGATCAGGATCCTGGTGAGCCAAGGAACTACAGGGCTGTCCTGCCAGTGAGTGGGTTTACTAACAATGTGTGCCCCAATAATGATCCAGAACTCCATTAAGAGAACAAATTTTATCCTGTTTTTGAGCTGAAAGTAATTAAAGTTCTGTTCATTGGCCTTAGAATACCTTTATGCCTCTCACATTTAAGTATGTATATTAAAAAGTGCTTCAGCACAAAACATTGACTTCTTTTTTGAACAACCAAATTTCAGTCTTTTTTTTTTTTTTGTCACATTGAGAAAGACTAATACTGTGAGACAAGGGGCAGAGGTTGGTCTGTGGAAGTGATATGAGCCTGATGGAAGCTGTGCTCTGTGCTGATGACTAAAGCTATCTCAGCTCATAGTCAGTGATCTCCATAAAAACAGGAAGGAATGCCTACACACTTCAGCATGAAGCGGTCAAATCCACTTAATGCCAGGAAGGAACCCATTACACATGATAAACTGTCCTTTAAATAAAAAACGGTCTGTGTGTGTGGAGTGAGTGTGCAGATGTGCTGTGGCGCGAGGTGGAGATCCGAGGCGCTTAGAGGGACCAGTTCTCCTCTTCCCTTCTTCCACCAGGTGGAACCGAACTCAGGTCAACAGACTTGACAGCAGGTGCCTTTACCCGCTGAGCCATATCAGAATGACACGCTCTTGTGTTGTCATTCATCTTTGAAGTGCCTGGTTGAGAGAATACAGTAGGATTTTCAGGTCTGCCTCTGACACCTGTTTCTACATGCTGTTGTGGCTAAACTACATGAAGAAAATCCAGCCTCACACAGGCACTGGGAGAGGGAGGACTGTATTCAGTAGCTTTATTTGGTAAACATGGGTAGTCTTCTTGACAAATGACAGTTTTGTTTCTGGGACTTTTGTTATTTTAAACTGACAACTGATTGGCTACATTTTATGAGATACAGTGTGACCTCTGCATTGTGGGTGACTAAATCCTCCTAATTAACACATATATAAGCTCATATTCTTATTACCTCTTTGTGGTGAGGACATTAAATCCTTTCCAGAATTTTCGGACTGTACATTATTCTTAACTATAGTTAGCATGTAGTAGAATGGGTCGCCAGAAGTTATTTCTCCTGAGGTGCAAAAGTCATATACCCCAACAGCTGCACACTCCATGCATGGTAACCACCACCCTACCCTCCGTTTCTAGGGGCTGCACTTTGTAAGGTTCCACACTTAAGTGGGATTTTTCAGTGTCTGTCTCTCTGTGCCTGGCTTATTTCACATTGCCCAGTATCATTCACAGCACCCTGGGTGAGCCTCGGAAGGCCAAGCTCAAGGTTGAGTTTGGATCTGACTCTTACTAATGAATTTTCCATGGTGGATGGCATGAGCCTCTCGGCCTGTGCTTTCATCCTGTAAGTAAAAGTGGATCTCCTGAGATGGGGTCTTCACAGGTGGGATCTTTGCCCTCTGGACACCTTTCATACCACCAGCACATGTGGTTTCTCTCCGGTGGAACTGAGCTCTTCAACAATTACAGCCTCGCTCTTGGCACCCGCTTCAGTGCTCTCCTAAGAGAAATTTCCTCTGCAGAGCAAATCAATCCACCATTCTTAAACTCAACGTCTCTTATGCTCTCAGCACACAAGTCAAATGAATTCAGGTTCTTGGCTAAAATATCATAGAAATAGCTCCTGCTACAACTCTTGGTTGAGTCTTTGTTCCCCAGTGAGACCTCATGAGCTGGGCCTCAACTGTCTGTTTTTCTCTCAGCATCTTTGTCCTGGTAAGCTCTGCTTCTAGCACGATGGTCTTTCCAACCCAAAAGTCTGAACGTTTTCACCTTCCAGCCATGAAACAATCTCAATGGAGGGGAAAATATCAAG
Source organism: Pachyuromys duprasi (assembly GCA_028658305.1). Taxonomy (NCBI): domain Eukaryota; kingdom Metazoa; phylum Chordata; class Mammalia; order Rodentia; family Muridae; genus Pachyuromys; species Pachyuromys duprasi. The sequence continues at coordinate 58,792,757 of CM053763.1, read as the reverse complement.
TTTGTCACAGGAGTGACCCCACTCCTGATACCAGTTTCTGCTTTAGTTTCTTTCTTGTTGCTGTGATAAAGGCAGCTTAAGGATTTAGTTTTGGCTCACAATTCAAGTTGCAGTCCATTGTGGTGGAGAAGTCAAGGTAACGGGATCTTGAAGCAACCAGTATGTCCCCAGTAAGAAGAAGAAAGGAATGAGCACTTCCTCGTGCTCCAATCATACACTCCAGTTCATATGGTCCAGTGCCCTTTGCACGGGGAATGGTGCCACCCACAGTGAGTGAGTCTTACCATCTCTATGAATGTAATCAAGCGCATTCTCCAGAGCCCTGTCTAAAGGCCTTTCTCTCATGATTCTAGATTTTGTCAAGTTGAAATTAGCATTAACCATCACAGAGCCTTAGCGTCCCTCAGAATGTCAAAAACATGTAGGAATCCTGACCCTACCTTCAGATCTCTTCACACAATTTGTAGGCACATACTACCATTGTGTTCTAGTTTGCCTCTCTGTTTCGCTGATAAAACACTGACCAAAAGCAGTTGGGGGAGGAAAATATTTATTTGGGTTTACAGGTTACAACCCGTCATCAAGAGAAGCTGAGGCAGAAACTGAAGCAGGGACCACAAAAAAACAATCAGCTGCCTTCCTTATACAGCCCAGGCCCACCTTCCTAGGGATGGCACTGTGAGCTGAGCCCTCTGACAACAAGTAGCAATTGAGAAAAATGTCCTACAGACATGGCCAGCAGCCAACCTGATGGAGGCAGTTCTTCTAGTGAGGTTCTCTCTTCCCAGACATGTGAAGTTGACAACCAACATTAGCCACCATGTGTTGGAAATCATCTGTCACTTACATGTCTTCAGGGTACAGAGGGATGAAGGGAGCACAGAACAATCAGTTTTGAGAGGATGTGTGGCCATAACCCTTTCTCCTGCCACAGCCACAATCTTAACACACATCCACTCCCTAGATCTGGTAGCCACCACCAGTGGGGAGATCACAAACTCAACATTTTCTCATCGAGCACAGCTGTCTAACAAGATCCTTCGCCACTCCTGTTATGTATGTGTGCACATGTGCATGCATGGGTTTTCCCTAACTCCCTGGGGATATAGACTTCCGCTCCAGCAGACGCCTCTCACAACACTGACCAGGCTAGGCGTGGCGATACACTCCTGTAGTCTCCGTACTTGGAAGGCAGAGGTAAGAAGATCAGGAGTCATCTCTGGCTACAAAGTTGGAAGCTAGCCTAACTTACATGAGATCCTGTCTTTAAATAAAAAATCACCCCAATGTGGCAAGCAAGGCAGACTAAGTTTCACTTGGTTACTTGCTGACTTGCAACTTAAGAATGAACTAGTTGGAGAGATGGTTAGGAGTGCTGGCTGCTCTTCCAGAGGATCCGGATTCAATTCCCAGCACCCACATGGCAGCTCACAACTGTCTGTAACCCCAATTCCAATTCCAAGGGATCTGACATCTGACACCTTCACACTAATGCACATAAAATAAAAATTAAATAAATTATTTTTAAAAAAGAAAGAGAAGAATGAACTAGTTTAAATTATTCTTTTCCCTGGGCCTCATGCTGCCGTCCAGTGTAGAGGCTGCTGTCTATGGTGGAGAAAGGAAGAACACATTTAGCAACACCACGATTGCCTCCTGTGCATACACGACATTCTGTGAAAACAAGAGACCACAGCACATACACACTGTTCCCTTCTTTAGCGCACATCAGTGATCAAAAGAAAGAGTAAGGAAGAGAAAATCTTGGCCTGCCATTAATAAAGGTGTGTGTGTGTAATTAAGTCAAGGTCCTCCGTGAAAGTTTTACCCTGAGTCACCTGCAATGGAAATCGTTCTTTCCATCCTCATTTATTTTAAAGTAAATAAACTATTGTTTTATGGTAGTTGGCCCATTAAATGGCTTTCATGGTCCATGTTTAGGTCACACTTGATAGTTTTAAAACCAGGCTTTGATTTCTTTCTGCCTAGCTTCTTCTGTTCCTATTAAAGTCAAGGAGGCCACACTGTAGTCCTCGGACACACTTTCTTTTTCTCTGTCCCTTCTGTTTACGTGTCTGTTGTGTGTGTATGCAGATGGTAATCTGATCTCCCCGCGGCTGTTCTGAGACTGCCCCTCTCTCTGCCACTAGCTGCCTGCCTGTGGTCTCAAAGCATCCTCCCCTCCAGAACATTTTTTTTTTAACCACAGCCAGATCTGAAGCATCTCATCCCTTTTCCTTCCCTCAAACTCCACCCAAGGCCAGTGACATGGCTCAGCATTTGAAGCTCTTGCTATGGAGATGATGACCTGAGTTCAGTCCCCAGAGCCCACGTGGTGAAAGAAGAGAAATGACTCCTGCAAGTTGTCCGCTTGTGTACATGCCCCATGAGGCACCACACAGAATAAATAAAGAAGTGGAATTTTTCAAGCCACCTCAATACAACTTTGAAGGAAGCCCCATTCCAAAAAGTTCTTCAGCATCTGCACTTTCTCTGCAGATGGAACTTCTTTTATTTCAACTTCTTAGTGATGTCTAGTTCATCTTATGAGGACTCTGGCTTCCAGACTTGGAATATTATCTCCACCTACTTAGACCCTGACCTCCTGAAGGTAGGCCCTGTCTCTGACACAGCAGCTAGTATTTCCTGGCAACAGAATCTGCCTCAAACAGGCTCCACAGAAAAGGTCACTATTTTTCCATTTCTGCAGTTTCAGGGGTAGAATAGGCCGCAGGCAAAGTGAAACATAGATAGACCTGCTTAGTGACATCACCCAGGACCCAAGTCCTCTATTAGTTGTGGCTTCATCTGAAGGCATCCAGCCCTCAGGAGCTGTAGGCCTCCCTATGACAAAAGTGGACATGTATCCTCACGATGGAGCCAACTCTCCCTTGCCACTCTGGACAGCTCCAGAAAGACTGGAGCCAGTGCGCCTCATGTGTGGAAAGGATGTGAACCCCAGCATTCTGGAAGGGATGCTAGGCAGGCAGCCGACAGAGTCCTCTGCCCCAGAGCAGTATGCACCCAGAGGGGCCACAGCCTGGTACAGTGTGCACGTCACCCTTGTACAGGTCACGGAGTTTAAAGTAGGGAAAATATTTTCTTGTGTTCTCTATTACATATGATAGAATAATATACACATTGTGCTTTGTGTGTGTGTGTGTGTGTGTGTGTATCTGTCTATCTATCTATATATGTGTGAATAAAGGCACAATTACTATGCTGTGTTCTAATCCGAATAAATATGTACACACACATTTTAAACACTTAACATTTGTAAATTTATCCATTTAGGAAGTAACTATAAACTATTGACTTATGGGTACAAGGCACTTAGTGATGTGGTTTCTCATGTAGAAAAACCTGAAGATGCTATAAAACAAACACTCCTTGTATGGTTGGTTAGCATACTGTTGTTGTTTGAGACAGGATTTTTCTATGTAGCCCTGGCTGTCCTGTAATCATCTGTGTAGAACAGGCTGTCTCGAACACATGCACACACACACACACACACACACACACACACACACACGGGCTAATGAATACTTTTCAAAGGAAGAACAGCACTCCTATAATTCCAGTGCTTGGGAGACAGAGACAAGAGTGTTATGAGCCTGGGCTACAGAGAGAGTTTCAGGCTAGCCTACCTGGGCTACATAGCAAGACCTTGTCTTAGAAAAGAAGAGGAGGAGAGGATGGAAGAGAGACCTCAAAGCCCACCTCCACAGTGACACACTTTCTCTGAGAAGGCCACACCTCCTCCAGTAAGCCCACACCTCCTAATGCTGCCACTCCCTGTGGTCAAGCATTTAAACACATGAATCTCTGGGGGCCACAATAAGGAAAAACTCCTCCCAGAACTTTCAGTTTTGTGGGGGAGACTCTTGTGGTGACATACAACTGGACTGAAGGCTACAAGGAAAATTTAAAGCTTCTAGAAGGATGTTAAAGTAAATCATCACAACTTGAGAGGGAGAAGGCAAAACAAAACAAACAAAAAACAACAGAAAACGCAAATTATAGAAGGAGGTGTTGGCCTAGGAGAAACAGTTTATAAAAGGAAAGGCTTAGTTTGACTAATGGTCTCTGGCTTCAGTTCATCATGGACCAGAGAGCATGGTGGGAGTATAGCAGCGGGGGCGGGGGGGGGGAGATGAATGCCGAGAGTATGGTTGGAGGGGGCAGTGTCCATGCCTGAGAACATGGTGGGAGTGTAACATAGGAGCAGGGATGAAAGCCTGAGCTCTCTGGCAATCTTTATTTCCCCATTTTATTCATCTGGCCCTGTCTATGTGATGGCACCACCCACAATGAGGGCACATGTGCCCCTTTAGCTCTCACACCCAAAGAGAGATTGTGTTACACCCAAGGGGCTTCACTAACCAAGGTGCTTCTCAACCCAGTTAGGCCAACAATCAAGATTCCTCATCACAGAGGTTCACTCAGATCTCATCTGAACTGAGAACGGTTGGTCTTTCATTGTTAGGGAACTATGGAAAGGTAGCCAGGTGTCTGGCCAATTACTGCATCCTAAATTTAGGTTTATCTTTGTTTTGTTGACCACAGGGAAGCTCTTCTCAGGCTGGACTCAAACTCCTGCACTTACACAGTTCTCTTTCCCCACACTCTGCAGAAGTGGAGGCTGCAGGTGCTCAGCTCTAAATGTATTCTTTTAACCTAAGGGTCTGCGGACATGGCTTAGTTGGTAAAATGTTTGTCACATATGTGTGAGGACCTGAGTTCAATTTCCAGCATTCCCATAAAAAGCTGGGCATAGTGCCACATGCCTGTAATCCTAGTGCTGAGGAAGCAGACGCAGGGAATCCCTGGAGTTCACTGGAAAGCTATTCTGACCACACTGAGCTCAATGAGAGAGCCTCTATCAAAAACTATGGTGAAGCCAGGCAGTGGCGGCACAGCCTTTAGCTCCAGCAGTTGGGAGGCAGACAGGCAGATCTCTAAGTTGGAGGCCAGACTGTTCTACACAGCGAGTTCCAGTTCAGTCAGAGTTACACAGAGAAACCCTATCCCAAACAACAACAACAAAGTGCAATAAAGGAGAAAAGTTTTAGGTTTTATGTATCTGAAATTGGAGAATATATATAAAATGTAAAATTAAAAATATTTGTCAAATGTAATAATTTATATAGAATTCTCTCTCTTTTTCTCTCTCTCTCTCTGAGACAGGCTCTCTGTGTAGCCCTGACTATCCTGGTTGTCTGCAAATTCACAGAGATCTGCCTGCCTCTGTAGAATTATTTTTTAATCTTATTTTATTATTTTTAATTACATCTGTGTTTGGGTATGTGCATGTGAGTATTTGTGTCTGCAGAGGCCAGAGGTGTCCAATTGTCCTAGAGCTGAAGTTAAAAGTATAAAAAAGGCCTTTCGTTGCAGCACCAGCTCACAAATAGTGACACAGAGACTTAGATTTTTATTATCAGTTTAAGCACTATAGCTGGGCAGATTTTCAGCGATTCTAACTTGACAATATTGGTCTGACTTATGTTCTGACACTTGGCCCATTACCTTAGGAATGACACTTGTTTCTTCCTCTGTGTCCTCCTGGAGACTTTGCCTGAGATTCTTTCCCAGAATTCCTATATCTCCAGAAGTTCCTTCTTAGTCTCCTGCCTTTGCTAAAGGCCTTTCAGCTTTTTATCAAACCAATCAGAAGGTGTTGGAAGGAGTGTTTACAAAACTTTGAGACCGGGTGATGTTTAGCAATACCAAAGTCCTGTCTGTATTCAGCTCTCTGCTGGTGCAGACAGCAGCATTTGAATATACAGAGACAATCTTGACACAGTGCACAAAAAGATCACCCTAACACAGGTGCTTGTGTGCCACCATATGTGGGTGCTAAGAATCAAACTCTTCCAGCATAGTCTGGTGGTTTGAGTAGGAATGGCCCCCATAGACATAGAGAGTGGCACTGTTTGGAGGTGTGGCCTTGTCGGAGCAGGTGTGGCTTTGTTGGAGGAGGTGTGTCACTAGGGGGTGGGCTTTTAAGTCTCAGAAACTCAAGTAGTTCTCTTCCTGCTGCCTGCTGATCAAGATGTAGAACTCTCAGCTCCTTCTCCAGCACCATGTTTGTCTGCATGCTAATGGACTAAACCTCTGAAACTGTAAGCCAGCCGCAGTTAAATGCTTTCCTTTGTAAGAGTTGCTTGGTCATGGTGTCTCTTCACAGCAATAGAAACCCTAATTAAGACAAGCAGTAAAGTGCTGAGCCATGTCCTTTTCATATAGAATTCTTAAATATTGCATTGGCAATTAAGGCATTCAAATATAAATAGATAAAGAAACAATCAAAAAGAAGCATCTGGCCAGACAAACTGTGGAGAGAAATGTTTTAGTCACTGTTCTATTGCTATGAAGAGACACCATGACCAAGGTAAGTCTTATTTTTAAAAAAGCATTTAATTGGGGATTCCTTGCAGTTTTAGAAGGTTAGTCCGTGATCATCATGGCAGGATGAAGACGGGCATGATCCTGGAGCAGTAGCTGAGAGCTTGACATCATGTTCTGCAGACAACAGGCAGCGAGACAGGCTGGTCCTGGTGTGGGCTTTTAAAACCTCAAAGCCCACCCCCAGTGACATACCTCCCCCAACAAAGTCACACCTACTCCAACAAGCCACACCACTTCATCCTTCCCAAGCAGTTCCACGAATGGGAACTAGTCATTCAAACATGAGCCTATGGGGGCCATTTTCATTTATACCATCATAGGAAGGCAGGAGGGAACACAGTTGGGGGGGGGGGTTCAGAAGAGACTTCCTGGTAAAGACGGATCCTAAAAGAGCAGGTTGGGCCCAGTGCACTAACAGGGAAGAAGAGCAAATCCACATGTCATCACTGCCCTGCCTGAGCACATGGCCTCCTCCAGGAACATGAAGGAGTGTCCAGCCTCAGCACCAAATCAGATGCCACTGTCTACCAGCACTCCAAATATAAAACAAAAATCAAAAAGCCAAGCTTGGTGGCACACACCTCTAATCCCAGCACTAGGGAGGCAGAGGCAGGCAGATACCTATGAGTTCAAGGCCAGCCTGGTCTACATATCAATTCCAGGCCAGCTAGGGCCACATATTGAGCCCCTGTCTGAAAACAAGAGCAATGAATCTCATTGGGTAGCATTCCCAGCTTCAGGAAGGGGTGGAGCCCAGGCTAGCTCTGTGCTGGCACATTGTGCACAGAAGTGTGAGGCAACTATTTAGAGAAGGCAGGAGGGAGAGAGAAGTGAGTGCCCTCAGGATCCTAGGGAGGATGCTCTGGCAGCCAGAGCCACTCAGAGACAATCAGAGATGAGCAGCAACTTCAGATCAGTGCACTAAATTATTGAGGGGCTCCTTTACCTGAATTTACGGTCAGTTTATTTCTTACAGTAGCTATTTATGATTTCTTTGTTTTTTTAAGGCAGAACAACCTCACAGAACCTTGGTACATTAGGGCTACTTTTGGGGGCAGTTTTATGGTTATGCATCAGGGTGAAGCTTTTCCTTCTGAACACTGTATTTTGCAGTACCTGGACACAATTATGTAAGTTAAATCTTAACAATTCAACCCTTTCCACCGACCAGAACACCAAATTTGTAATGGTTCCAACCTTTGCAGCTATCCCTTCAGTAAAATCTAACTCAAAGCAAACTGTTTCTCCCACCACGCTGGAGCCCTGCAGAGGCCAAAAACATATAGGTAGAAAGGTCTCCTGTGGTCACACAGAAGCAAGGGAAACCCCACTTGCCTCTGTCTCCAGAAGAGCCAGTTCTCCTGGGGGAATTGCTTCAGACTGACTGTCAGGAAATGTGGGGTATGAGGTTCCTTTGGTTTTTCTACTTCCAAGTAGCCCGTCATGCCCTGACAAACTACGATGGATGGTATCATTAGCACATACCCCTCTTCCCATATGGGGCTTTGCTGATCACTAGCCCACCCCCACCCTACAACTCCACCCCCAGAGCCCTTTCCTGCTCTGCTTTTCCCTGTCTGTTCAGAGCAGCTAAAATTAAGTCTGGCAGAAAGTCTGCTGAGACTTTAAGAAAACATTGCCATAGAAGGGCATCTGAGGACCACCAACTTGAAATCATATCTGCCCATGAATTGGCTAGCCCTCTTTGGACCGTGTAGACATTCAGGCAGGTATCCAAGATCTTTTAAGGCCCTTGACTTCTTGAAAAGGACTGTGTGATAAAAACAATATTTCATCTGTCTTTTCCTACCAGTCTATAGCTGTCTTTCTGAGAAAGATATTTTCTGGCCAAGTAAAAACCCATGGACAGGGGCTGGAGAGATGGCTCAGAGGTTAAGAGCACTGGCTGCTCTTCCAGAGGTCATGAGTTCAATTCCCAGCAACCACATGGTGGCTCACAACCATCTAAAATGAAATCTGGTGCCCTCTTCTCGTGTGCAGGTGTACATGCAAACACACATTGTATATATAATAAATAAATAAATCTCTAAAAAAAAACCATGGACATAAATTTGACTTTACCAGCTTATTACATAGAAATACTTATATTTCAAGCTATTGGCTGTACATCCATTATCAAGGGAGTAATAGGAACATGAGCTAGCTAATTGTAGCCCCAGTTAGTTGAGGACCACTTTGTAGGGAATACAGCCCCTCCTACCCGTGTCTGTCTTCCAGAAAACCGCTCATTAGAATGAAAGGTGAAATTGATATGCTCTTAAGCCATAAGAACCAGTAAGGGGGACTGGGTAGATGGCTCAGCAGTTAAGAGGGCATATTGCCCTTTGAGGACCCTGGTTCAGTTCCCAGCACACACATGGTTGCTGACAACCTTTCTTTTTTTTTTTTTAAATAAATGTATTTATTTTTATATCAGTCACAGGTTAGGTTTTTTGCATCCCATCCGTAGCCCCCTCCCTCATTCCCTCCCACCCTCCCCAACCCTCCCTCATCTCCTCCCCATCCCCTCCAAGTCCACCAATGGGGGAGGATCTCCTCCCCTTCCATCTGACCCCAGATCATCTTGTCTCCTCAGGGCTGGCTGCAATGCCCTCCCCTGGGATCTAGCCAGGCTGTTACTCCCTGGCAT
>CM053763.1:58756796-58783196 GCA_028658305.1 Pachyuromys duprasi | reverse complement strand
ATGAGTGTTCTATGTGCATTTACATTAGCCAGAAGAGGGAATCAGTTGACATTATAGATGGTTGTGAGCCACCATGTGGTTGCTGGGAATTGAACTCATGACCTCTGGAAGAGCAGACAGTGCTCTTAACCACTGAGCCATCTCTCCAGCCCCGAGTCTAGATTTTTAAGAAGGCAGAATGTTAGACAATTACTTGGAAGTTGTCAAGCTGAGCTGGAAGAGGGAATGGTTGTGGAATAGTCCTGAACAGTGTTTTGTTTCCTTGGAACTTTAAATTACTCATTCATCTGAAATTCAGAAAAGCTGCTTGCTTGAAGTGGGGAAAGAACTCGCCACAGTGAGAGGTCACACCCTTAGATAACTCAGGAACCCATGTAGCTGTCCACAAAGTAGGCCTGGATTGAGTAGGCCCTGGCTCACCTTTCAATTTCCTTGTTACCCAGTTAATATCTTCGATTACACATTGGCTTTTGGAGGCATGACCTAGAGACGATATGTTTGTTGTACAGGGAAGTATGTGAAAACTGATAGTGTTATGCCAAAGCTAAATTTATCTTTTCTAATAAACTTCAACTCTGTTCCAGAAGGCACTTAAGGGTATTGGTAAAGCCGGAAGGAAAGAAGAGGCGGAAGGGAGATCAGGACAGCAAGGCTGGGGGCCTTGTTAGCCACTGAACTATGATACTAGGACCACAGCGCTGATTAGGGAGATGCTCCTGCTCACCGCTCTCCTGTCTGTGCGTCAGCGAGGGCTTGGATCCTCTCAATGCCTTTCTGCGCAGAAGAGTCTCCTAAGACCTTTCTAAAAAGCAATCAGCCCCGGCCCCTCAGTTCTGTAGGTGCAGGATGGGGCCTGCATGCTTCCTGCTGCCCAGCCCTGGTGGGCCACCTCTCGGCTGCTTCACATGCTTCTCTTCAAAGAGCCAGGCCCCGGGTCATGGGTCTTTGGATACAGCGAAGGGGCCTGGCCTCATGCGCTGTGTGGTCCCGGGGTTTGTCATAGCTGTTCAGTTTGCCCTTGCTGCAAGAAAGCAACCCAAGGCCAGTTACAGTGCCGGTGGGCAGGGCTGGGATCCAGGAAAACCGATTTGTGAAACGGGTCAGATTTGGCTCCTAGACATAACATGGCAAGCCCTGCTCCCCATGTCTGTCAGCCCATCTGTCACCCTCTCCGCCTTCCACCAGTCCTAACATGGCTTCAAGGTGCACCCCAAATCTCTTTTCTCTGTGTGCCGTTCCCTGTCTCCCTGTTCTGCTCTGTTGGCATCTCCCGCTAGGATCCCCGTGGCCACCTTTAATGTCTGTACTTTATGATGATGGAGGATTCAATGGTCTAATGCATGCAAAGCTGTGAGCACAGAACCTCTCCAGAACCATCACTTTATGTGTTTGCTTTATTTATTTTTTTAAACCCTAGGACTTAGTCGTATCTTTTTAGCTCTTGTGTTTATCTGTCTTAACTGCCTTGAATTTATTTCTTGGCTGGGTCTGAGCCCCTAAGTGCAGCCTTGAGTGCTTGAAAGATCATCTCCCTGCACTTGCATTCCTGGCAGTTGAGCCAGAACCCTGCCACTATTTACCTCTTAGGCTCTAAGTCCATTCTCAGCTTCCATCCTGTCGTCCCCACGGTCTGGGGATTGCAGAAGTTGCAGTGACTTGCTACAGGGGTCTTTCCTTGCTGATTAGTTTCTCCTCACCCTTCAGCATCTGTCCCATCTGTACCCTGGCTTCCATCCTGCCCTCACTCACACGCAGTCTTGCTGTGTGAGGCCTGGCCTACTGAACCTAGAATGGTCAAAAATAAGAAAGGCGCTAAGCTCCGTCAGTAACATGTTTGTTGCTCAAATGTTGCGCTCTAGTTTGCTTCTCATCGCCGTGACAAACGGCATGACCACAAGCAACCTGGGGAAGAAAGGGTTTATTCCATCTTATAGCCCTACAGTTCATCCTGAAGGAGTCAGGGCAGGAACCTGGAGGCAGAGACTGAAGCAGAGGCCGTGGGGGAGTGCTGTTTACCAGCTCGCTCTCCATGGCTCTCTCAGCTTTTCTGTATTGCCCAGGACCGCTTGTCCAGGTTGGCACCCCCCCCCCTCATGGTAGACTGGCCCTCCCACGTCAATCATTAATGGAGAAAATGCCACACAGACTTGCCTAAAGGCCAGTATGATGGAGGTATTTTCTCATTTGAGGTTCCTTCTTTCCAAGTTAACTCTAGCTGGTGTCAAGTGGATTAAAAAAACTAAATGGCAAACATAAAGATCTAAACTCAACCCTCAGCACCTATAAAAGCTGGGCATGGTAGTGCAGGCTTGAAATCCCTACACTGGGGAGGTGAAGACAGGCAGATCCCTGGGGCCGGCCAGACTAGCCCAATTGGCAAGGCCCAGGTTCAATGAGAGACCCTATCTCAAAAAGTAAGGTAGAGAGCAATTGAAAAAGACATCAACAGCTACCTCTGGCGTTTACCCACAACTGCATATGCACCCAAATACTTAAATACATGCACACATGAATGCGCACACACACACACACACAGGTACACACAAGAAAGAACAGGGTCCACTTTGTGTGAGAGAGTAAGCATTTCCCAGTAAGAAATCTCAGAGTTGAGGCCCTGTCATGCGAAGGACTGGCTGCCTTTCCTTGGATAATCCACAGAGCCTCGTGAAGCTTTGTTTTAGTATTGTTATCACTACGGGTTGTCTCTGCCAGACACAGGCCTGGCATTTCGTGACCACTTGCTTGCTTTCCATTCCTGCTTAGAAATCAAACTCCAGAGCATCCAATGACCTGCCCACTAGTAACCTGTTGTTCTCACCTCATGGGAGGTGATGTCCTCAGGTAAGCAAAGATGTGGAGACAGCACACCTTGGACATCACAGCAGTCTGTGGCACTTCACAGGGTTACACACACGAACAAGTACACAGTTTCCATGTGGCATTAAGTTTTCAGGAGAATGGGAAAATAGAAATGGCTCGCTTGCCTTTGCAGGGAGGGAGGAACTATGATGTTGTTCCTTCTCAGCAGGCTTCCAGAGCTTTGAGGAGTGGGGCTCAGCAGAGTCCGCCTGCGGCTTGTGGGCTGTGACATGAGAGGTGCTGACCTCTGGTGGTGGACATGTCAAACCAACGGGTCCAGAAGGCCTGAGGATGTGCGCTCTGAACTGTGACCTTACCTTCTCCTGCTGACTTTGTAGGCAGGGATAGATTGATTCTTGACCCTAAGAATAACTAAGATTATATGAAACATCTGTAGTTTTAAGTTTTCCTGCCCTAGCCCTCCCTGTAGTTAACATATTCGCCACATGTTTTAGTGTATCTGAAGTTAGGTCCTAACCCAGCTTAATGGTATCTGAGACTAACGGAGCTACCGTAGTTATCTTGTAGACCACGGTTTGGAGGGAGTTTGGCCCCCAGAACTTTCTGGGATGACATTTTGGTCTCCGTGTAACAGGGAACGATGGCGGATCTTTAAGAGATAGGCCCCAGTGAGGCGATAAGGTTTCTGGGGCACACCTCAGAGGGGATTGATGCTGGTCTCAGGTAATAATTGGTTCTTCCAAGGGCAGGCTGTAAGGATCAAGCTAGCCCCACCGCTCTCCTGCCTCCTGATGGAGGCATCTTCCCAATTAAAGGTCCTTTCTTTCCACTTGAGTCAACTTGTGTCAAATTGACAAACAAAACCCTAACCAGCACACTTTTCCTTTTTTTCTTCTCTCTTTCTCCTTTCTTCCTTCTTTCCTTCTTCCTGCTAGCGTAGTTTGATGAATGGCATCCCCTCCTCCTGTTTTAAAAGAATGATATTTTCCCAGCTTTCTCACCCATAACCTCTCAGCATTGCTTTCTAAGCACTGCCTCTCTGTTCCTGCCAGCCCAGCCCTCTTCATCCTTCAGCTGAACTACGAGCTGATCTCTGCAGCTTGCACTGCCCTCTCCAGTCTTGCCTGTAAGCTTTCCGTGACCACCCTGTCCTTCGGGTTCCCTCCTGATGCCTTCCTTCCCTCTTCCTCCTTGCATCAGCCCTCCAGCCCTTCCAGCCTTCTTTAAGGTCCTTTGCCACACACTTGAGTGTGCACACACACACACACCCCTCCACCAGGCCTGTGTCTTGTCAAGGTCTATTCTTCTCTGGTTCTTCTTCCCTCTTTTCCTGTTAAACCCTGCACACTTAACCTAATCCTTAAAATTGACCATAGGAGGCAGATAGCCTTATCATTTTCATTGCAAAGAGGAAGAAAGTAGGACAGTAAGTGCTTGCAAATGTGAGCCCCAGATAAGAGTTCCTAGAGTATGCTGGTGCCCCCGCAGTTGTTGGTTAAGGAGACATGGGGTCATGTGCATTTCTTTGTTATTAATCTCAGGCTCCAAGAATCAAGGCAAAAGCTTGTCCTTGCAGGACCTGGTGGTGGTGCTGTAGCCATTGAGACTTCCTGCTCTGTAACTATTTGTTACATGGATTGGGAGCTTTAGTGTTCACACTGGCACATAGGCCTGGAGTACTTCAGGTGGTTGATCTTTGAAAACATGAGTTGTCTGTGTTGAAGGCACTGTGGGGCTGAGGGAGATGTGACTTTAATAATGACAGATGAAGTGGAGGAGAGTGGAGGGTACCAGGTCCCTCGAGACGAGGACACATCTCCAGACATCTGTGCAGTCCAGGCATGCTATGTCTGGATTAGACACGTCAGAGGCACTCGAGCAGGTAGAACATGGAGCTCGCTTGCAGAGTCTGCGTCTGAAGGAGCGTCTTCTAGGTCTTTTCTTTGTGGGAATGAGGTGTGTTCTGCTAAGGGTAGAGAAAAGGAGTCTGACTTGTCTTGATAATAAAAGAGAAAGTAGTGGGGGGGTGCTAATTTGGGGTCCATTGGGCTGAACTGCAGTTGCTCATCAGTCTGTTCAGTGAGCTGCTCTCTTCCATCCCACTTGAACTATTTCTTGGGATCTAAACTTAACATCACATCACTTTGTATTGATCTAGCCCATTTGTTTAGTTTCACGTTTATACATTGGTTATTCATAAGTCAGTTGCTAACAGGAACTTACTGAATAAATCATGCTGCGGTATATTCTCTTTGAAATGAGATGTTTGGGGCTGGGGACAAAGCTCAGTGGGTAGAATGTTTGCATAGCATGAGGAGGCCCTGGATCTGATCCTCAGCACTGCATGAAACAGGCAAGGTGGTACATGCCTGTGATCCCAGCTCAGATTTGGAGGCAGGAGAGTCGGGAAGTTCAGGTCACCCTCAGCTATGTAGTGCATCCAGAAGGAGAAAGAAAAACAGAAGAGGTGGCGGAAACACTGCTACAATTTGCTGTTATTGTGGCCACCTGAGGATGCGGGCATACACACTCAAGTATTCCGGCTGTGTCGCCTTTGTTCTTGTTGGCAGTCCTAGCTCTGAATCCTGGGCGGGTGACCCAGCCTTTTTAAAGTGTACGTGTCATTGGTGTCATAGTCGCTAAGAGCATGGTTGGACCTAAACTGAGATCCCTTCCTTTGCTTAGTAGCTCTTAGGCATAGTACTTAAAGCTTTACTTTTTTTTTCCAGGGAACTTAGCCATAACAGCACCCAGGTTCTGTGAGGTGCGTTGAATAACAGACCACAGCGTTCACTGAAGCGTCAGGATGTGGTCCAGCTTTTATAAAGAGTAGCTGTAATGACTGCCCCAAAGAGGGTTTAAAAAGCTCTTAGACCCAGCTCCTTTATCTCTGCTGTCTGGTGGATGTCTGTGGCTGCTGCCCCGTTACCTGCCATGGTAGCATGAATGTGTTTACCTTCTTTACTAAGAAGACCCTGCAGAAGGGTGATGTTATCATCCCCAAATAAAGGTGTGGTAGCACCCGCCTGTAATCCCTGCACTCAAGGATGGAGGCAGTAGGAGTCCCATTTGTTCAGATCCAGTCTGAGCTAGATAGTGAGTTTCACAAAGCCTGGGTGAGAGGAGACCCCATCTCAAAGAAACAAAAACAAAGGAAGAAGGAATAGTAATGATAATAGTTCAGGCTTCAGCTCTGATGATGTGGTCAAATATAGCAGTATTGTCTCCCTTTTCCTGGGATACAGCATCTAAAATCCTCAGTCTTCAAAGTCATTTTCTTTGTTAATATTGATTGCTGGCTGGCTGTCGCTTGATAGATTCAGGGTGAGGCTAGTGACCAGGGAGAGTAGTACAGAGTTAGAGGGTTGAGGGTTGGGACTTTGAGGCCCATTCCTAGCCTCTGGGGACGAGAAAGCAGCCTAAGGTAAATCAGCAGTGGCTTCTATTAAAAACCCTAGAAGACAGAGAGTCCAGAGAGCTTCTAGGTAGCTGAATACATGGAGGTTTGTGAAAGCTCAGCGCATCGGCCTTCGCTCCCCGCCTTATTACATCTCCACCTAGGTCTTTGTGATAATCCTAGAAAACCGGTGGATCCCAAGGACAGTCTCGGAAGCCTCACGTATAGCCAGTCAGTCAGGGAGTTCAGAAGCAGATTTGTACCTGAGATCTGCAGGGCTGTGGACAGAGCTGGGCTTCGCCAGACACCTGTGGCTCTGATGTCACCCCAGGTGGCCAGTCAGGACTGAACTGATGACAGAGTGCAGCAGCCGGGGTCCTGAAGGCCACATGCTCAGTGGGCAGGGAACTCCATACACCTGATCACAGAATTCTGTGTTGATTGTGAAGGCTGGAGAAGGGGAAAGGAAAGGGGGAGGGAGGGGAGATGATAGGCTGGGAGGGGTGAGAGGAAGAGAGAAATGGGACACTAAGAAGAGTTGCTTCTCCACAGAAGGATTAATTTGCTGATGGTTACAAGGCAAGGTAGCTACAGTTCATTGCTAGGTTCAGTCCTCCTGTGCCCTGCTCTCCCTTCCACTCAGTCTCCCATTCAACTTGAGTCCCTGCTAGAACAGACTGGCATGTGCCCTCCCAGGCCTTTAAACTGATAGAAGTGTCCATGGCTGGTGCCTTACTGTGATGGCCCTGTACATGGCTTCCCCACATGGTGACTTGAAATAGCAACTCCTGACAGAAGCACCTCCGGCCATTATGATCAGTGGTAAGCTATGATGGAGCTAAGCAGTAGACCTATAATGAGAGGTTCTGTTGCTAACCCTGAACAGTGTGTACATAATTGTGGACCTCACTGAAATTAGCCTTTTGTCTCAGAGTCTAACTGCAGAGTGCTAGTGGGGTTTTCTGAGGACTTGGAGATACACTCATCTTGAATTCACCTATACTGGCTGACAAAATTGATCTCCCACCCTCTGGTGGTTTGCTGAATTGCTTCTTTCATCTGTCTTCCCACCTAAAATCTGCTGAAATGACAGAAACCAGTGAAATATCTTAGAAAAGTAGCCCTGCTCAGCAAAGATGAAGCCTTGTTCTTGGAGAAAGCAATAACATGAATAAACTTTTGTCAGGTCTGTTCAAGAGGCGAGGGAAACCACAAAGTGTCAGAAATTAGAGAGCCTTCTTAACTGTCAACAGAGTCTCGAAAGTAATATACAAGAAAGAAGAGTAGGACAGAGCTAGAGACATGGCTCAGCAGTTAAGTTTGCTGCTCTCAGGTTCTCAGAATCTACATGGTGGCTGACAACTGTCTGTAACTCCAGATCCAGGCGACCTGACACCCCCTTCTGGCCTCCGCAGGCGATGCACACATGTAGTATACAGACAGACATTCAGGCAAAAACACTTGCACATGTAAGATAAAAAACATAATTTAAAGAAAAGTGGGACTATGGTGATTTTAATGAGAACAGCCCGCAGAGGCTCATATATATGTGTAGGTTCCCAACTGGTAGAACTGTTTGGGAAGGACAGGAGGTGTGGCCTTGTTGTCCTGCCTAAGCTCGTGGGTCAGATGTAAGTTCTCAGCTACTGCCCCAGCTCCATGCCTACTGCCATGCTCCCTCTGAAGCCAGGAACCCCAGATTAAATTCGTTCTTTCATAGGCTGGTTGTACTGTCTCTTCACAGCAAAGAACAGTAACCAAGACAGGGACTGCATCAATAAGTTTAAGAACTTTTCAGTTATTTTTTGAGTGATTATCACTGGTGTGAATTCTCCTGGTTTATTACTCCTTTCTGCCAATCACCACAGGGGAAAAAGTAATTGAATCACATCTGAAAATGATTCAATATATATGATTCAAAATCATATATAAAATGTAATGTGGGTGGGTGTGTCGCTTGGTCGATAGAGTGCTTGTCAAACATGCACAACGCTGAGCCAAGCATGGTGGCATAAACCTGTAATCTTAACATCTGGTGGAGGCAGGAGGATCAGAAGTTTAAGGTGATCCTCAATACAAACCCAGTTTGATCCTGGGACACATGAGACCCCAGCCAAAAAAAAAAAGAAATTTAAAAAGCTGGGAAAATACTTTAGTAAAGTCCTTGTCACACAATCATGAAGACCTAAGTTGGGTCCTCAGAAGCCACATTTTTAAAAATGTATGGCCTAGGTGGCATATATCTTTAATCAGGAGGCAGAGGCAGGTGGATCTCTGTGAGTTCAGGGACAGCCTGGTGTACAAAGTGAGTTCCAGGACAGCCAGGGCTACACAGAGAAACCCTGTCTCAAAAAACAAACACACAAACAAAAAAGTATGTGTTGCAGGACATTTGATTACACTGTGAACCCTGAGTTGTATTGTGTACTGGAAAAAACTATTTCTACTTGTGGTGTCGCTCAGCCTTAACACACCTTTAATCCAAGAGCTTTCTGCTTGACTGTTTTAAACAGGATTAAATGAAGTCAGCCAGAAGTCAAGAGGCAGAGCAAGCAACCAGTTGAAATGAAGTGAACATAGGATTATTAAAAAAGAGAGAGAAAGAGGAAGTCAGGAGGAGGGACAGAGAGATACACAGGAAGTAGAAGGGAGGGGCGTTCAGTTTGAAGGAGGTTGTTAGGTGGGGATTCCTTCAGGGAGTAAGGTCAGCTGGGTGCCTTTTCTGCTTCTCTGAGCTAGCAGACCTTCACCCCAGCATCTGGCTCTCAAGTCTTTATTGATAAAATTGAATGATTGAGATTTTTTTAAAACAACAAGTATGACCTGCTGGTGTATATTTAAAATCCCGGAAAGTAGATATAGTGGGTCCCTAGGGCTCACTGGCCAACCCACCAGCCTAACCTATTTGCGAAATCCATATTCATCGAGGCCGTGTCTCATAAACCAGGGTGGTTGGTGCCTTAAGGAACAACAGCTGAGATTGACTTCTGGCCTTTCTATGCATATACACACCTGTATGAACACACACCTGCACACACACAAATACTGCACACACACTGCACACACACACACTGTACACACAGTGCACACACACCTACACACACTGCACACACATACAAACACACACACACTGTACACACAGTGCACACACCTACACATACACACACTGCACGCACACACCTCCACACACACACTGCACACACTATATGAGAAAGCTAGCCAGGCTACTTCAGCTTGGCCTCTACTGATATTTGGGTTTTGTGCTGCCGTGTGAATGGACACGCACAGCCTCTACTCACCAGATGCCAGAAGAGCCTCCAGCCCACCCCAGCCTGCAGCAGAACCCTCTCAGGTTTTACCAGACTTCCCGCATGATCCCACAGATATCTGCCCTTCTCCAAACCCTTTTATTCCTTTTAATTGGGGGGCCACATCAGGCTCTTCCCTCTCTGCTCCCATCTTCCAAGGCCCACAAGGCACTTACTTTGATTTTCTATTCCGCTTTCTGCTTTGAATATCTGTGTAATGTTGTTGAATTGATTTCACCCACATTCAGTCACTGTGCTATGGTCCAGTCTAGGATGTCCAAAACCCTGACTTCTCACTAATCATGCCATATTACTGTGGAGAAAGTTATTTGAACTCCCAGGCCTTCATCTGTGGGGTGAGGTGATGACTTCCCTTTGCATAGGGACTTAGACACAGTGTGGAGGTTAACCGTTGCCGGTACTTAGAGCAGCACAGTGGCTTCTGCTAAGTGGCCACAGTATTGGTTACTGTGTATCACAATTGTTACTTACATTGTGGTATTTAGCTATTCTGTGCTGTTATTCTTGGAAACATCTTCCTGCTTCTCACTGCTATTTCAAATAGTAATGTCCAGCAGCAGGTGTAAATTACTGTAGAGATACTGCAGGAAGCGTACTGGCCCCTTTGTCGTCCTCTAGACTTGGAACCCTGTGAGCATCCAGATCTGTATTTCCCTCTATCCATCCTCACCCTGCCGCTCCACCAGCATTCTGACCCCACAACCTGTCACGGTGCGGTCCCCACCCCCTAGACACTGTCTAGACACCCTCTTCCCAGCTCCCTCTTCCATTTTAAAGTTAAAGCAGAGGCTGTCAGGGCTGGTGTGGCTCAGTGGAAGAGTACTTTTTTAAAGGCTCTGGGTTCCATCCCCAGTGCTGATGGAAAACAACAACAACAACAACAAATGGTCAGAGATCCGTTCCTAGAGGTGTCTGTGGGGCAGGTGGAGACCTGGGTTGAAAAACAAAAACAAACAACAGAACCAGAATGTTTGGCACCTTAAGGCACCCACAGATCGGAGTGTGAGCAGCAATCCCTCTGAGTGGCACTTTGTTCAAGGGTGAGTGAGGCTGGGAGAATTCACACCAGTGCTCACATGGTGTGACAACCTGGCACTTCACCCCTCCTGTGGTCTGGATCTGAGGAGACCTGGAGGAGCTTACAGAGGTGAGGCCAGGTATGGCCTTAGACTGTTTCTCCCCCAACCCACCCCATTTTGATTGAGATCAGCCATCTAACAGTCAGTGTGTGCCTGTTCCCAAGAGTGAGTGACACTCACTCTCCTAGCCTAAACAAGAGTTCTAGGACAAGACCTGGAACTGTCCTGGTGGGATTTGGGTCAGGGCAGCCAGGATCTGAATATGTTCTTCATCTTAGAACCGTGGTCTCCCTCATCATGCCTGGCTGCTCCTGGCTTCAGGCCAATGGTGCCTGGTGATGCTGTCCAGTTGATAGTTGTATTAGTTGTTTTTCTCATTGCTGTGACAGTACCAGGTGAAAAGCAAATTAAATGAAGAAAGGTTTGCTTGGCTCACAGTGTAAGGGGATCCGGTCCACTGTGACAGATGGTGCATCTCAAGTCAGAAAGACAGAAATGAAGGCTGGTGCTTTGCTCTGTGCAGTCTCTGCTCCCAGCCCAGGGACTGGGTGGGCGTCCCCCCTCAGTTAACCTAGTCTACCTAATCTCTGTGGACATGCCCACGTGTCTGTCTCCTAGGACATTCTAGATCCTGCCAGCAGACAGAGGTATCCATCACAGTAGTGAATTAATCAGTAGGCATTATCTCCACACTCAAGGCAGCCTGGAGTCCATTTCTGAGTCATCGCCTCATCGAGCATCCTGCATTTAACTTTGATTAATGCTCACTAGGAAGCCATTATACTGTTAGCCCTCATTTTGGTGTCTGCTGTTTTGATCCTCTTCTCATGTCTCTGCTTGACTAACACAGTATAGTGAATATCCTCTTTATTTTCATCCAATTAAGACCAAAAAGATGAAGCAGTGTACACATTTTTTTTTTGCAATTTCTTTCTAAAATAAAATTCTGTGGAAGTCAGATTGGGAAAAGTATTAATAATTTATGGCACAGTGAGTGCCTCTGGAACTTCGATTGGTCTAGTTGGCTATATTCAGAAATTTTAGAATATATATTGTGCTGGCAAGATGGCTCGGTAGGTAGGACTTGCTGTCCAAACATGAGGACCTGAGTTTAAATCCCCAGCACCCCCACAGAAAGCCAGACATGATTATATATGCTTGTAACCCCAGACTGGGAGGTGGAGACAGATTCCAGGAGCTTTCTGCCATCTAGCCTGGCTGTAATGACGAGCTTTGGGTCTAGTAAGAGACCCTGTGTCAAGGCAGTGAAGCAGAGAGCAGCAGAGCCATAAGAGAAAACACTTTGCATCTTCCTATGGCTTCCGTTTGCATACCAGTGGGCAAACATACACACACATACAGATGATAGTTAGATAGATAGATAGATAGATAGATAGATAGATAGATAGATAGATAGATAGATAGATAGATAGATAGAATAAACATTTTAAATTTTTTTCTGATTTTTTTTCTTGATTTTTGGTTTTTTGAGACAGGGTTTCTCTGTGTAGTCTTAGCTATGGCTGTCCTGGACTTTGTAGACCAGGCCAGCCTCAAATTCACAAAGAGCTGCCTGCCTCTGTTTCCCAGAGTGCTGGGATTAAAGGTGTGCACTACCACACTCAACTTTTTTCTGAAATCTTAATTCCATGTTTCCTACCAGAATTAAAAAATAGCTTCAATATAAAGTATACTTGCCACTTGTTAAGCTGTAGAAAAAAAAATCACAAGGCTATTTCCATATGGTCATTATTTCAGTGATCCTTTCTTCCCCAAATATTCCTGTCTAATAACCTAATTTTTTAAAGGCATATACTGTGAAGAAAGTTTATTTGCCTGTCATTATGTCTAGCATCAGCAGCGATCCTTGGGGACAGGGTGCACCCATGCCACCATGCTCATGTGGAGGTCAGGACAAATATAAGAGTTCTCTCCTTCCCTTTTGGGTCCTGGGAGCTTTTGCTATAATCTTTTAAATCTGCTTCTTATCACTTTTGTCGCCAACAGAATCGGCAGAGAACCCCAGATCTCTGCTTGCTCCTGTCACGTTTGATCTAAGCATTATTTCCAGTGGCTTATGAATTAGCCAGTAGTGACTTGTGTCTGACACATATGGGAACTCGCTGAGTGCAGGGATATAAAGAAGAGTGGGCCATGCTCACTGACCTGGACAGTTTACAGTCTCAGGAAGAGCCAGGCCTATAAATGCAGCAGGCATGTGAGGGCTTCCGCCAGGAACTTCTCATAAAGCACTAATGGACATGTCAGAACGGCAGCAATTAAGTCCAGCTGCAAGGTGTTGCGGGAGGAAGTGTTCTTTGAAATGATCTTTGAAGGTATATGAGTGTCCTGAGGCCTCCGTAACAAATCTTCAGTGAACAACAGAAATTTATTCTCCCACAGTTTTGAAGGCCACAAGTCTGATATAAGGTATCAGCAGCCCTAGAGGCTGGAGGAGAATATCTCCCAAGCACATCCCTCTCTGTCTCTCTGTCTGCCTGATTCTTTTTCTGTCACCCTATCCCGACTCTCTCTCTCTGCTTCTGCTGGTGGCTGGCAGCCCTTGATGCCCAGCACTGTTTTCGTGTTCCTCTCCGGGTTTCTTTTGACCCTTCTCTCTTTTATGAGGACATGTCATTGTCCCAAGTCCAGGATGGTTTGGTCCCAAGCTCCTTGTCTTATGTAAGGATCTAACATCTGAAAATCCCTAACTACACAACATTTGCATTCAGATGTTTTATGTGGCCATTCTGGGAGCAGGATGTCACTTTTCCACCCACTACTGAAAGGCTACAATAGATCACAAACAGAAGAGCACCTGTATGTGCAAAGGCATAGTGAGACTCCATGGAAACACCTTCCTAAAGTCCACATGTTTCCTTTGAGGATACACTGGTATGACTACAATGTAAAAGTTGCTTTTATTTGCCTGATGTAATTGTCGTCTATGAGGCTTATGCCTCTGTCTGCTAACCTAGGTCTAGTCTTGGAAGCTTCTAGTTTATGTACAATCTAATCTAGGCCTAGAATGTTTTCAGCCTCTGAGACCTCTGAGACTTACTGCTGAATAAGCAGTAAGTGAACTCTGAACTTTGAACTCTGGCTGGCTGTTTCAGCTCAGCTGTTCTGGCTCAAATTCCTCTCCTAACTGACTGATTCAAACTAGCTTCTTTCAGCTTCTAACTGAATTGCTCTGCTTGGCCTCATACTAACTTTGGCAATATGTTCTAATCTTATGGATCCTTATTCTCTGACTCATTCTTTCTGTCTTCACCTGTGTCTAACTTGTTCTCTCTTCAACCTACCTCTGTTAAAACAAACAAAACAAAACAAAAACCAAGAAACCCTCTGCCTGTAAAACTGCCTCCTTCCCACAAACTGAAATGCAACCATCTCAGTTCCACCACACTGAAATGCCAGCCCTCTCTCCCTTCACTGCTCTTAAGTTGCTTCTCTTTTCGGTCTCTTCTCATGTGAGTTAGGCATATCATTCTGTCAGGTCTTTCACTTTTCTGCCTCTCAGTTAGACATAATTTTCAAACATGGGTGCTTCCTTCTACAAACTAACTTTATCTTCATTGTTTGGGATAAAGGTGTGTGCTCAGGGTTTGTCTGCATTCCAGCTGGAACACACAGAAGTGATCAGAGCAGCCATGTTGCTGGATTAAAAATCCTCTACATCCAACCACATGATAAGGAGTATGGGGGCGGGTCACAGCAGAGGAAGACAGATAGGTTCCAGCTAGACTCCTGGAAACTTGAATTAAATTGCTTCTACTGGGGTGAATGGGGCTAGATGGGACAGAACATCAAGTCATTAAGTCCATATTGTTAGGTCATCAGATCCAATTTTACAAAGAAAAATGTCATTTGCACATATTCCCATTTAGTGTTTACCATGGTTTGCATTTAGACTTAGAATGTTGTGTATTGCAGATTATTTTACATCACATTGTAGGGAAGCTTGCTGCCGTCTGGTCTGCTCTTTGGCAGTACTGGGCCAGCACACAGTTCAGCTCCTTAAGTACCAGTCAGAGTGCTCCTAACAGTAACGTGCAAGACACAAAAGCAAGAGGAAAACATCATATTGTTCCATTTAGGAGGGAGAGACCTTGGGACACTCAGTTCCAAAGGGGCCTAAGCCTGGATTTCCCCCTGTCTCAAGCTGCTTTGGGTGGGGTGGATTCTTTGGTCTGATTTTTTTTTTTTCTGTTTAACCCCAAATTACTTATTTTTCTCTCCTTTCAAATGCAGTTTGGGGCTTAACTGTGATACAAAGGATAGAAGAGGCTCCTCTGGGAATCAGAAAGCTGCATAAACTTTGACTTTGCGCATGGCACTTCAGTGGTTGTGGGCTGTGCTCTGGATTAGTGATAGTCTGTCCTCCATCACACCATGGACATTTACCATTTGTGTTATCTGTTTACCGTATTGTTTAATTTTGTCAATATTTCTTTCATTTTTAAAAACACTGTAGATCTTCCTCAAAAAGTCAGTCTACTCATGAGAAAAGCATCAGGCTTCTCCTAGTGGTCAGGCATCCTCCAAAGGCCCTCACAAGTTGCCACAGCCAGAGACACCTGAGGAGACATGGTTGAGTGCAGTGTGGAATCCTGGGTAAGACAGAAACATTACATGAGGGAAACCAAGAAAATCTGAGCAGTGTGGACTTTGGTTATAGCTGGCTTGTGCTCACTCTGTGGGTTCATTATGTAAGCAGTATACTATAATAAAACAAGTGGGGAACATGACTTCCTGTGACCCAGAGGCTGCATAAGACATCTTTTCAGGGGGAGTCTGGCTCCCCACACCTGCCTTTAATTCAGAAAGCACAGAGTTTTAACAAGTCTCCTTCCTTAATCAGAGTGATTAGAGGCTGCAGTGGGAGGCAGGCAGGCAGAGCCAGAGCAGACTCGACACTGTGTGCAGACAGACGTGAGCACCATGGCTCACACAGGTTTATGGAATCCAACTCTTCACCTTCTTAAAGGAGACAACACAGAAAGGAGAATAAGAGCGCTGAGGAAGACATCCTCAGCCTGGTGATAAAGTTGATGAGATAGCCACATTGGCTATTGTGTCCTTGATGTGAGATGAGGAAAACCCCCAGATTGTGTACCTGCCCCTTAGAACTGTGGGAAGTCGAAGTGACTGCTGTGGAGAAACGAAAGCAGGCATGGTGATTATGAGCTCTTATGACTGGGCATGAGGGGAAAAATAAAGAAGTCCTAATGATCTTTCCTTTCTGTTTCTGACAAACACCATGACCAAATCAACATGGAGAGGAAAGGGTTTATTTGCCTTTAACCTCCAGGTCACAGTCTATCATTGAGAAAAGTCAGGGGAGAAACTTAGGAACCATGGAGGGAAACTGCTTGCTGGCATACTCACATGCTCAAGCTTAGCTAGATTCTTTCTATAGCCCAAGGGATAATGCCGCCCACAGTGGGCAGGGACCTTTGGTGACAGTTAACAATCAAGACAACCTTTCTTGGACTAGCCATAGGACAGTCTGGCTAGGCAATTCCTCAATTGAGGCTTTCCTGTCAGGTGACTCTAGGGTGTGTCAAGTGGACACCTAATAAGTGAAAGCTGATAATCCTGTGTCAGGGTTGGCTTATTATTTGTGACAAGCATGTTGGAGCAGCTGTATGATTAATCTCGCCTGTGTACTTCTGTGTATTGGGAAGTACCTAAGAGATTGTAAAGCACATCTCCAGGTGTGTCTGAGGTCACTTCCAGAGAGAATAAACTGAGGAGAAAAGTTTTACCCTAGATGTTGTGGCTGGTACCATTCCATAAGTGGTCCCAAAGGGACTAAAAGAAAAAAGCCCACAGTACAGCACAGGCCTACGCTCTGGCTGCCAGGAGTTAAAGCGCTGTACTTCACATGGGTACACTGCCTCAAAAAAAAAAAACAAAACAGGGACTTATAAGCCTTTGGCAGTGGGAGGGGCTTCAGGGGTGAATGTGTTTGATTGCCTGGGGCTAGGAGTGCCACGGATACTTCATTTACATGAAGCAGCACAGTCCTATCATAAGAAAGGGAATGCAGTACTTAATTATCCTGGGGGTGGAGGAAGAATTCCAGGTACAGAAAAAGATCATTGGTTGAAAGCTAAGGTACCAAGACATCTCATTAGCATGGAGGGTATTTCTAGGAACCCCCAGGTGCACACTGAACAGGCTTCTTACCAGGAAAGGGTTGCCTGTAATCTCTCTGAGGGCCCTGTGACACTCCTTAGAGGATCTGGGGTTTCCCAGACCAGGGGGAGAGGACGGAACTCAGCTGAAGAAGGGAGCCTGTCATTTTAGCATCAAGCTCAGGGGCTTTTGGGTAATGCCAGACTTCGATCTTAACAATTTATAAGCCTTTGGGACAGAGATGTAGGGAATATAGGAATGTGGGTGATTCTGTGACGCTCAGGAGCATAACGGGCTCTTTTGCTGGGAGCTCAAATGCCAGTAGCAATCAGATTCAAGACCATTCATGTCACATTCTGGTAAAGAATTTAAAGACTGTCTAAGCCTGGTGGGGGAAATTTCAAGGCAGCACAGTGTCCATCTGTGGTACAGGCATTGTTTGCTGCTTTTAGCCAAATTTATAATCAGAATGTGAGCAAAAACCAGAGCAGAGAGATTTGAGTGACTTCAGTCTACCCAGAAGAGACATTCTCATAAAGGCGGAGTCGAGGAATGTCCAGCTGCTTTGCAGCTCTGGCTGGCCTCGAACTCACAGACTTCCATCTGCCTCTGCCTTCTGTGTGCTGAGTCTGTAGCTGTGTCACCATGCCCAGCTTGTCTTTAATTTTACAGGCACCGTAGTTGAGTTTGGGTTGAGCCTGGGAGGAGACCTGGGCTTCGACGTCTAAGCAGTTAATAGGAGCCTTTTAGAGGTGAAGGGTGGAATGTTTCAGTTTTAGGAGGGATATTCAGGTGTCAGGTTGACAAGAGGTGGATTTATAATTACTCATCTTAGTTCAGTTTTTATTTACTGTGTATGCGTGAGATAAAGCAAGGATCATGTGACGTGCGTATGTGGTGGTCAGAGAAAACTGTGGACTCAGTTCTCCTCTTCCACCTCTATGTAGGTGCCAGGCAGCAGGCTCTGGTCACCAGCTTTGGTGCAAGTACTCTGAGCAACCTCACAAGCTCTGTGATTGTTGTCAACTTCACTAGCCATATAACGCCTGAATTGATGTAACACACCTCTGAGTGAGTCTGAGAGGGGATTTCTAGAGGATTCAGCAAGAGGATAGACCTACCCTGCCCATGAGAGCCAGTAGCTGGAGGGACGGCCCAGCCGTTATGAGTGCTTACTGCTCCTCCGGAAGACCTGTTGCTAGTGCCCACCTGGGCAGCTCACAACCATGCGTATCTAGCTCCAGGAGATCTGATGCCCTCCTCTGGCTTCTGTAGGCACCTGCACTCAGCATAGACACACATACACATAAATATTTTTCAATCATGAGGAATTAAGTGGTTACACTCAAAATACGTCTAACACAAAATTTATAGGTTTTATTTAAAAATAGGTTTAATCAATCCTGCTACGTAGGTTTTTTTAGAACTATTTATTTCAGACGCATACAGTGTTTGAGAGTTGTTATGAAAAGCCTGTTTTGTCTGCTTGGCTTTCGTGGGGATGCTGGTGCTCAAACACAGGGTCTTGTGCCTGAGAAACAAATACCCTACTGCTGATCCACACTCAGACCCAAAAGGCTTGCTTTAACTACTGAACAAAGTGTCTTGTAAAGTGCCTGTTGGGGTTATATTTTATTATTGCTGGTGTCTGTCTTGATTTCACTTGTCTGAATTCTAGAAGCGTGGTTATTTAGCAGGCAGCGGGTAAGTTGGGTGCTGGGTAAGTGTAGTAGACAGAACTGATTTTGCCCACAGAACAGGTTATGGAGAAACCCACTACTAACTGTGATGGTAGAAATGGATCAGAGCCTCCCTGGCTTCTAGCCTAGCCTTTCAGTGTTGCTGTTCTTTCTGGGCAGACCCTATTTTTCTGGTAGATAAAGATTTCAAGAAAAGATAGCAGCATACAGGCTTCAGTCTCACCCACTTATTCATGTGCTCAGCCGTCACTGGCTCCGAGCCCTCGTGAGCCCATACCTTGTCCTTGGCAGTGTGTTCAACAGCGTGAGGACAGCAGTCACGGTGGTTCCTGTATTGTTTCCCATGGAGGGCTCCTGACACACTGGGAACTAGGAGGGAGAGGTGGCTGAGACGTACACATCCTTTTTGTCTAACCCCTGTTCCATTTCCCCATCTCTGCCCATAGGCATTTGGTAGTTATGCTTCAGGGCAGAAAAACTACAGGTAATGCCCTAGGAATAACCCGGTCTTGACCCCTAGGGCATGGGCGATGTCTCTTGCTGGAAGACATAGCTGTACCCAGGATCTTGGAGCATCTTCCCTCACACTTTGCCTCCAGTTATGTCAAAACTGTAACCTGCTCTTGGGGCAGCCTTATTTTGAGGGTTCCTATCCTTGTCTCACCTTTTGGTCTTAAGAGTCAGCTTTGGGAAGAACCTACACTAAGTCATATGCAGTAGGTATTTGTAAGCTGAATTAATTAATTAACTACTTGAGTGAGAGTTTGATCATTTAAAGAGATTGCCAAGGAAGGAAAATAGAGTTTATACTGTACAATCGTGTCAACAAGATAGAAAGTGAAAGTCGATGAGAAAAATAACCTAGTGCCTTCAGAGGAACACTCCATTGAGAGACTGCCTGCCTGCCCATAGGCGTTTGGGAGTCATGTATATCATATGCAAATAGTTGAGGGGGGCTCTTTTCAATTTGTAAGCCTTTCTCTCACCCCACCCAATCCTGTTATGTCAGCTAGGACTTCCAGAGCAGACCTGAGTTAGCAAGAAGGGATAGCCTCTTCTCAGCAAGTCATTGGCAGTGGGTCTTGCGAGTACATAGTTTCCATCCACAGCAGTGGGAGCAGCTTTTCAGAATTAACCCATTGCTTTTTCTTTTTAGCAGAAGACTCAGAAAGTGGCGTTTATATGCGATTCATGAGGTCACACAAGTGTTACGACATCGTTCCAACCAGTTCAAAGCTGGTTGTCTTTGACACTACGCTGCAGGTGAGTGTACCAGCTTCTCACAGCTCGCCGGGGCCCTGCTGGCATGGCAGTTCAGCCAGCAAGGGCAGCAAACCTCTCCTGAGCTCTTTCCATGAATCAGGCCTTGGGCTGAGGTTTTGTCTGAATCCCCATGGTAACCTCATAAGGAACTCACTATGGCTGAGCAAATTCTACTAACACAGAAATTGAATTCTAGTTTAACATAAATCAAAGCTTAGTCCACAGACTCGTCATCCTCCAGCTAGTGTAGTAAGGTATGGAATTTGAACCAGGCCTGTCTGCCATGGGTTGGAGCCTAAACCTATTTGTACTAAACTGTCCTGCCTTCCTGGGGCCTGATTGTCTTTCTTGGTTGTTCAGTAAATATATGATCAATATTAGAAAAGATGTTGAGGCGGATAATTTCTTGAAAAAGAACTTTATTGGTCTATTCCAGCAGGAAATTTTAACCTGATCATTTTACTATTAAATTTGTGTTTATTGGTGCTTGTTTTTTTATCAGTATGGCTTATAATTGCATTTGAAAGTTCTGAGTTACATGTTCAATGTAATAATCATGTTATATCCAGAGAATGATATACATATGCACACATGTGCATGCACACAGACACACCACATCACCAGATTGCCTTTACTTGTGTTACAAGAAGAAGATACTAAACCAAGAACTTGTGAGCAAGTGGCTTATGAAGGGTGTGCTTCCCCAGGAAAAAAACCAACTGTATGGGAAGAAAAGATGCCAGAAGCCAGCATGATATGATTTCAATAACAGCCTGCAGGGGGCAGACTTGGCCCAAGCCCCAATGGAACCCTGGGCACACAGAAAAGTTTATTTGGAACTGACTTGGGAGAGGCCTACCTGGCTTCTCCAGCTTTACCTGCTGCTTTTCATCTACTACCACTGCCTTTTTCCTACATGTTACATGTTAGAGGAAGCATCAGGCCATTGGAACCATTCTTCCTGCCTTTCTTCCTGTCACATGGAACCAATAGGAAGAGAGAAGTGGTTTTTGTTTTTGCTTTTGCTTAATTGCATTTCCAAAAGTTTTTTTTTTTTGTAAATTTACGGAAATACTGTTGGTTTTGTAAATGGGCTTTAAGACATGTGAGCTGGCAGATTCTCACTGAACCTGATAACCTTTGGGGTGCTCTCAGGTAACCCTCAGGGTCTTCTTGGGTGATCCTCAGGGTCAGGTAAGCCCCTAAGACTCTCTGATTCTTTGACATAGGACAGAAAGCAGACACATGATTACAGTAGGAAAGGTGGGCCTTAGAAAGTCATTCTAAGAAATGTCCCAAAATAAACTGCTGGCCCAGCCCACTGCGTGCTCGGCCCTGCCACCGCCACTCTTCCTTCAGAAGCAGCAGCTCTTGACCCTTCCCTTTAAGTAAACAGCCACAGTACCAATCCACTGTTTATCTAGATTTTGCTGTGCCTTGGGGTTGACTCTCTTTGGAATTAAGAATTTAGCCAGGATGAGTAATATGTGGAAAATGTAATGCTTTCCGGGTGCCCAAGGTTAGTAATGCTGTAAGAATCACTTTTGCCATTAGCCAAAGCCATGTGCACATCCCATCCAGAAATCATTTATCCTGTGAGTCGCTGATCTTGGAGGGAGCTGGAATTTATAAACAAGGAGATGCAGCATGTTGGTGCTGGTTAGAGCAAATGGGAAGGATGTAGTTGAAGTTCTTAACAAAGACCAACTACAGTAGTGGTCCTTGACACACCCCTGAGAGCTAAGAGAACAGGCAGGGACCAAAGTGATAGAACAGCCTGAATGCCCACCTATATCCAGAGGTGTATCAGCGTGTTGGCTGCTTTGTGGGTTCCTTTTTCTACCACCCTTATTTTACCCTTCAAACCCCCCAACGCTTGGTAGGAGAGAAACAAGGTCAGAAGAGAAAGGGACATTGATATTGTTAGACCTTCCTGCTGATTAAGAGTGTTGAGCTCCTGGAGGCAGGTTTGATCTTTGCTATCAGGATATTCAATTTCTTCTACTCATATCTGTGCAGGACCACTTGACAAATAGCAGCCAACTGCAACAACAGCAACCAGCTGTAGCATGTATATACTCTCTCAAGAGTCCCCAGAATTCCAAGCATGATACACTTGCAGGAACTATCTGCAGCTGGCAAAATCACATCTCTGCCAGAGCATGAGGCAAAGCATAGTCAGTCATAGTCTGAAGCAGCCCCATATTCCACACCTGGGATTAAAACAAAAACATATTCCCAAAACATTTCTGTGTTTTTAAAGAAACCAAAATTCCCATTATACAGAGGTCTGATGAATGAATTACTTCTGAAATGAACACATCACAGCACTTGGGAGACAGAGGCAGGCAGATCTCTGTCTGTGAATTCGAGGCCAGCCTGTACTACAGGACAAGTTCCAGGATAGGCAGGGCTACATAGGGAAACCCTGTCTGGAAAAAAAGGAGGAAGAGGAGAATAAGAAAAGAGAGCAAGGTGTCGTGGCACACACCTGCATGCCAGCACTTGGGACATATAGGCAGGAGGATTAAGAGTTCAAGGTCATCCTTAGCTACATGCTAAGTTAGAGGCCAGCCTGGGCTACTTGAGAGAAGAAGAGAGGAGAAAGGAAGAAGTTTGTTGAAATTTTATGTTTTGTTTTGATGTGGGTTTTGTTGTGGTTTTTCTTTTGTTTTGTTTTGTTTTGTTTGAGACAGGGTTTCTCTTCATAGCATTGGCTATCCTAGTCTCACTTTGAGGACCAGGCTGGCTTCTAATTCACAGGGATCTGCCTGCCTCTGCCTCTCCGAGTGCTGGGAAGACAAGCGTGTGCCACTGTGCCCGGACTGTTTTGTTTTTTAAAGGGGGATGTAAAACAGCATGTGTAATGATCACAGTTATAAAAGACTTAATGGACCTGATGAACGAAAGTCAGCCATTTCCAAGGCGACTAGAAGGGAGATGCTCCAAGGCCGGAGGAGAGCACTGACAAGTGAGAACAGAGTGGAACACTGTGTCACCTGTACACAAGGAAAGAAGAACATTCTTGCACAAGGCTTTCCAACTTGGATCTTGAGAGATCAACTCAGCCACCCACAAAACCCCCTAAGTTTAATACTGTCATTAACTGAAGGGTCCAAGACTTCCCTTGCTATCCCTCAGACCCGAGAAGGCAGAAATCAAATATGTAGCATAGAATAGTGCCCACTAAGAGGCTATCATCACCATCACACCCAGAATGGCCCATCATGCTGCCCATGGACATTGTGAAACATAGCCATAGGCCGGCTGTTTCTGTCTGCCCAAGCTCCTGCCAGAGGAAGACACTGCAGGCACATTGGTGTCACCACACCTCAGAGAAGGCACTGTCTCACCTGACAGTGGAGCAACATCATGCGCACCACAGCCAGCTCAGGGCAGGGAATGCTAAGGTAGAGCTGCATGGTTAGTTGTTGAGTCTGCTGGACCCAGCAATGAACCAGGAATGGCTCCCCAAATGGAAATAAATAGCCATGGAGGCATGGTTGTATCAGACTGTTTTTCTGCTGTGGATTTTTCTTATTGGTAGAGGCTCTGTGTAGCTGTCTAAGCACTGACCTTTCTGTGTCATAGGCCCAGCAGAAGATCAGCTGAGCTTGCTACACAGGCTAAAATCCTGGGGAAAATTACTTCTAAAGGCCTTCAGTACAAGTGTCATTGTGACACACATAAATGTGTACCTGCAGCCTCCGGAAGACCTAGTGTGAGTCGTGTGGTGGCAGGTAGTGTCATCAAGCTTTGCACATCCCTGGGGACTCTCTACACGTGGGATTTATTAACCTGGTGGCCAGAAATTCCAGAAGCTTGCTCTGTTCATCTTCTATAACATCTCACCCTGAAGTCTTGAGGGTGCCTCAGCAAGCCCAGGAGAGCTTCCTGAGGTATTAGGGTCACCCATTCACGGCCTGAGGAGACAGCCACAGCCTGAGCCCACAGCCCCACTCTGCTTTTGGCGACCCAAGCTCACGCTGACACACCACCTGTTACCAGAGCTCCCGTGCTGACTAGAGAACTGGAACAGCGTTCTATGGTCAGAACCCATGCCCAGTTCCTCATGTCCCTCTTTGCAAGTCCATTGAAGAGGGCGCCCAGCATGGAACTCTGTGTGTGAAAGTGGTGTGGCCATAGTCCAGTGCTCCAAGGGAGACGGCCCAGACTGGAAACAGCCTAGAGGACAGGACCCTCATGTTTAATGGCTGAAGTTGGGCTTTTGGCCATTAAAGTTCTTGTTAAATAGCTAAAATAAAATGAGAAGGTTGGATCTGTTTCATTCCTGGGATACTGTTCAGTTAGCTACCATCAAAGATCCCCGTGGAGGCAGACCATTCTAATTCCCACTGCTCCTGGTTGCCCTTGATGGTATCTGCACCTGTCTTGGCTTGACCCCTGTACTGGCTGTCTTCTGCCTGGGAATACCATTCCCATAAAGCCAGCAAGGCTGTTGGAGGCACCGTGTGCTGCTGTGTGCTTGGCTCATGGAGCTTAGTGGTGCCGCACTGCTCTCAGCTAAGAATGGCCCTCAACAGCTACATCCTTCCACAGCTTAGAGGTGGTGTGTCCTCTGGGCTCAGCATGCAGATTGCCTGTGTTCCTTTCTTCATGGTCCTTTGGAAGTGACAGCATCACAGCCTCATTCAACATGGCTTGAGCATGCGCTGAACTGAGGGAGCAGATGAGCAGCTAGAGCCTCTTCCAGCTTCATGGACTTCTGATAAGTCCTCCTGTAGTGGCCATTCACTGGCTAAGTGTTACATTCCTTTCTGGCCTGTTCCCACGTATCCACTCCAGGTTTCTGCAGATGTGAGAGAACGAGGTGTAACAGTTCATTCTGTATGTAAGCTATTTCCTGCTGTAGGGTATGGTGAAACCTGTCCCCAGCAAGAAAGTGGCAAGGCTGGCTAGGGTTGTCTTGAGAAGAGTGAGTGGCCCATGGCATGTTCATCCAGGAAAGCTTGTCACGGGGTTTCAAGCCAGCAATGAGGGGAATGTGCAGGTCACAGCTGTACCCCAGCACTTAGGAAACAGAGGCAGAATTGCTGCAAGTCGATGTATAGGAAGACCATCTCAAAAAGCAGGGGGTGGGAGGAGGTGTTAAAATGAAAATACACGCACATGTCATCAAAACTCAAATAGAAGGCTATTCTGAAAAGCGGGATGCACATTATAATTTTAATTTGAAATGGAAATTAAGATGCACAAGGAAAAATAGGTATTCAGTTAGTCTCAAGGCAAGAGGAAAGGGAAGGAACTGGTCCACTTGCTCAGGATTGGTGCCCTGGTATGGCTGTAGAAAGTGGAGCCCTTCCACTGTGCTGCTTTCATTGTCAAGGAAAATAGTCATGAGCCAGAAAGGGTGAGATAAATAATGATTAGAGGAAGATCCTTTAGAGATTATGGAATGTTGTCTCTGAACAAAACCGAATCTGATTTCTGCACAGATGAATCACATCCTGATACAATAAGAGATGATAGAGATTACCAGGCTGTGTGTAATGTTGGAGGTGCTGTGGAGAACAGATCTGATACCGAGGACTGGAAAAGGAGAGTAGTCTCCCAGCAGCATGAGTGGGGATTCTCACGCTTTCGTGGCACACACATGCCACACAGGGGCATGGACATATGCATGAGCGCATACTCACACACACACACAAAACCAGCTTGAGCCAAGTGTGCTTTCGGGCATGTCTGTGATCACAGAACTCACCAGGTTGAGACAGGAAGATCAAAAGTTTGAGGCCAGCCTGGGCTACAAAACCCCATCTTTAAAGCAAGCAAATATGAATTGGTGCTATTCAGTCCCCTCTTCCATGTTTCATTTCACAGCCTGGGGAAGATTGTAAATGACGTATTTAGGAGCAGGGGTTTTAGGCAGATTGATTAGAGTAGTCATCATGAGAAAGCCAGAATTTCCTCTTGCTTTCAAGTAGTCAGCACATGTAAATATTAACCCCGCCGAGCTGGAGAGCTGGCTCAATGGTTAATCACACCTGCTGCTCTTGCATCCAGGTTCAGTTCCCAGCACCCATGTGGCAGTTCACAACCACCTGCAATTCCAGTTCTAGGAGATCCAACACCTTTTCTTACCTCCATGGGCACTACATACCTGCAGTGTGCATACTGACATGCTGGAGAAACACACATAAAAGAAAAATAAAATCTTTTTTAAAAATTAAGCTCCCATTTCTGTAGGTGTCTTCTGCTAGGTGGATGTTTTCCCACTTTTAATGTCAAAAATAGTGCCACATCTAACATCTTTGATTAAAGAAATTCTACTCCCAAAAATAATCCAGCAGAACAACCTGTAGTAGAAATAACGGGAATGGTTTTTTGCGGTTCTTAATAAAAGCTGTGCTTGAACACTGTATTAGTCAGGGTCACTATTGCTGGGACAAAGCACCATCACCAGAAGCAACTTGGGAGGAAGGGGGTGATTTTGCTAACAGTTCTGTTGAAAACGGTGAGAACAGGAGCCTGGAGGCAGGAGCTGATGAGAGGCCATGGAGGGCGCTGCTCACTGGACTGCTCCCTGTGGCTTGCTCAGCCTGCTTTCTTATAAAACCCAGGACCACCAACCCAGACCACACAATAGTCAGGCCCCTCCCCATCAATCACTAAGAAAATGCCCTACCAGCTTGCCTGCTCTTATGGAG
>CM053763.1:58615994-58756696 GCA_028658305.1 Pachyuromys duprasi | reverse complement strand
CACCGAGGAAGAGGATGCACTCAGTCCTGAAGTGACTTGATATGTTTGCAGGGGGGGGGGAAAGGGGGGAAGAGAGGAGGAAGAGGAAGGGACTGTGGGACCAGTAGGAGAGGAGGATACAACTGTGATGTGAAGTGAATAAATAAATTAATTTTAAAACTGTCCAGCTCGCCTGGGATTCAAAGTACCTAACCTGTGATTGAGATAAAAATAAATAAATTTAAAAAAAAAAGAAAACTATCCAGCTCGAACATATTTCTTAAAATAGTGCTCTGGGCCAGCAAGGTGTTCACTGGGTAAGGTGAACACCAATAATGAGTATTCAGTCCTCAGGACCCATATGGCAGGAAGACTTGACTGCCACAGTTGTCCTCTGACTTCTACACATGAGCCTGTACACACACACACAATAAGTAAACATAGTAAAAAAAAAATGGCAGTCATGTCAGATAAAACCTAAAAGCATGTGTTGTTAAATGGAGACAGAGTAGCCCAGATAAACAACCTCAAAGGGAAGGGCTTGGTTACGGCAGTTCCCCAGGTTGCCACGAGCTGTCACTCTTCCTGGTGTGGTTGGGACTGTGGCAGCATGGTGCATCGTGGTGAGGACAGGTGATGGAGGAGGCCTCTTCACCCCTATGGTGGGAGGAGCAAAGAGAGGGGAGAGGGAAGGGCCAGGAGTGGTGAACTGCCTGGAATCCTAAAACCCAGAAGAGGCTGACGCAGAAGGATCCCGAGTTCTAGACCAGCTTAGGCTGCACAGGGAGACCCTATCTCAAAAAGAAAGGGGAATAGGGTCTCGATGTCCTTTTCAGGGCCATACCCAGTGACCTGACTTCCTCCCACATAGGCCTTTGGGGACCACTCTGGCTCGGGTCCGCACTCCAGCAGCAGCTCTGAATAATGTTTTAGTGTTTCATGTGCGTATCTTGAATTATTAATGATCATGGGTTTTTTTCCTGGTTTGCATTTGCTGTTTAGAGGATTGTTTTCAGCCCTGAGCTTTTGGCTCTTAATAAATCAAGTGTGACACCTTACAGTATCCCTAAGGATGTAATGTTAAACAGTCGAACAAAGTGCAGTGTGTTAACACACTAAACAGTGCTTGCACTGTCTTGGTCCCAGAGCTCATGCTTGTCTCTAGTGCTGTAAAGAGCAGCTAGAACTACTGTAAGTCTTTTTTTCTCATCTTTGGGGGCATGGGAAAATACATAATTTGTTGTGATTTTTAATATAATAGCCAATTACCATTTCAAATAAATGTATTATAACTATGTTTCAGATGAATTCTATCCATCACACATGGGAGAAATTAGACTGATATTTAATTATTTTGTATGATCTTAATTATAGAAAATCTGTATATTTAGTTACAGCAAAGAAAAATAAAAAGCTAATTGCCTTTCAGTTTCAAAAAATAATAATAATAATCCTCACTCCTTCTACCAGATGTGGCCAGCCTGCAGCCCATAGGCCTGTGTGACCCAGAGTATGTTGCTGAGTGTGGCTGGCCACAAAATTGTAAACTTAATTCAGATCTTATGAGGACTGAAGAGACATCTCAGTGCTCAAACCATTTGCTACAAGTATGAGGATCTGAGTTCAAATCCCCAGGACCCATGTAACAAGTTGGCCTTGGTAGCATGTTTCTATAATCTGTTGCTCTTCTATAGTGAGATTGGAGACACAGATGGGTGGATTTGTGGAAACCTAGCCTGGTGTGGGAAGCAGCCAGCCACAAAGAAAACACTGTTCCAAACCAACACCTGAAGTTGTCTTCTGACCTCCACACATACGCACACCTATAGACAGCACATACATACAAAAGAAAAATGAGGGTTTTTTTGTGGTTTTTTAAGTTTTGATGGCACTGCTTTAGATGAGCTTTGCAAAGGTGACAGTGTCATGTTACAATTACAAAAGGTTAGGCACATCTAAATACCTTGAAGTATTTATTTACAGAAAAATATGTTGCTAACAAATGTTATTTGTAGTCTGCCAAACTTATACCACCTGTCATTGGTAATTCCTGGTAAGATTTGGTTGAACCCTTAGTTGAGGCTCTTTTCCTCCTGAAATGTGGACTTAAAAAGGATGTTTTGTTTTTGATTTCTCTCCAGGTCAAAAAGGCCTTCTTTGCCTTGGTAGCCAACGGAGTCCGTGCAGCGCCGCTGTGGGAAAGTAAAAAGCAGAGCTTTGTAGGTGGGTGGCATGTCTGGGGAAGACTGGGAGGGGACCTTTTCCAGCAGAGCGCTCCAATAATTCCATCCCTGCTAGTTCAGCCTGACAGACATTTTCCAAATTGAAGCGCATTCTGGCTTTTGCATACTGGACAAGACCAAACCACTAGTGAATTTAAGACAGCGTTGTAACCTTATGGCAGTCTTTTTTGGTTTTCAGGTGGTTTGGGTTTTGTGGTGTTTGGGGGGAGGGGTGGCGCTTCTCCGTTAGCTAGTTCTGATCCTTCTGGAGGACCTTTCGACTTGATGGGCTCAGGGAAGGAAGTCAGCACAGGTGTGGTCAGATGTGCTGGAGGCACTTGCTCCGGGCTATGTGCTGGCCCTGCTCAGTCACTGCACACCATTACCTTGTAAATGACAGCAGTTGTAGAATCCAAGTATCATCAGCGTCTGCTAAACCGGTGCAGCTGACTAATGCTGGGTAAGCCCTAGATACAGTGGCACATGCCCATTATCCCAGCACTTGGGACAAAGAGGCAGGAGGATTGCAAGGTACAGCCTAAGCTATTGCAAGAACCTTGTCTTTAGTAGTAAAGAGCTAGGGGTTATCATTCACTGTTATGGGGCTCTCTCAGGATATGCAGACCCTGCCTGTGACCCTAGCACAGAAAGGGAAAGGTTCGAGCCTTCCAACTGTGTAAACCCTGTCACAGCTGGCTACAGTCAGTGGCTGTTGCTCTAGATTTTCTAGTAAATGTTGCAGGTTCACTTGCCACTGGAAGCTTTCCTTCTATATGTCTTTTTGTTTGACTTTTTCCATGAGTGTGTATGTATGGTGGATGTGTGTGTATATGCACTTTTGCATGTGATGGGGGGCAGTGTGTTAGGATTTTGGAACCAAACCTGCTTCTGGGTTGCTTAGCAACTTATGATGTCATCATGTGTCGCTGGCCAGGTGGCCACACCTGGAAGGCATGGTTACCTTGCCCCTTAAAGGGACAACCCGACATGTGGTCTCTCGGTCCTTTCTCTCTTGGTCTCTCTTGCTCCTGGCCTCTTCTCTCTTGGCCTCTCCCCTTTCTCTATTGGGGCACTCCCCCTCTCTCTTTCCCCTCTCTCTCTTTCTTCCCATCATGTCCTGCTCTCTCTTTTCTCTCTCCCTCTATCTCTACCTAATAAACCTCTTCATACAAGATCTCTTGTACACCTAATTGTCTTTATTTAATTTGTCCCATAACCTTACCAGTATATATGGAAATTTGCATGTGTGTATGTGTATGTATATATATATATGCACATTTGTGTGTGGGGTGTGTGTGTGGGGTGTGTGTGTGTGGGTGTACACTCTATGTGAATGCAAGTGTGTGGAGGCCCAAGATTGATGCCAGGAATCATCCTCTATCATTTGTTCACTTTTTTCTTTGAGTCAGGGTCTCTCAGTCAAACCCAGAGCTTACCAGTATGCCTCATCTGACAGCCTTACTCCAGAGGCCCCGCCTCTGCTGTCTGGAGCGGCCGTGCACTGGCCAGTGTTTCTGAGGCTCCCGCCCTCACATTTAGGTGCTTTAACCAGTGAGACAGCCCCAGCCCTTAGTTTTGTTTTTAACCTGTGATTCTTTGTTTCAGGAATGCTCACGATTACAGACTTCATAAATATACTACACAGATACTATAAATCACCTATGGTAAGTGCCATGGACCTCACTGTGTATGTGGCCAGGGTGGCCCAGGATGTGTAATACATAAGGAAGTTCAGCATAAGACTTCCAGCCCAAGCAATCAGTGAGCTTGGTCTCACGTCATTGATTTGAAGCGTGAAGAAGGCATGCGGGTGGGAGATGGGGTGATAACCGCTTTGTGCAGCTTATAGAGTTGCCCTTTCTCGTTTTTTGATCTGACGTAAGTTTCTGCTGCTTGATGGTGGTGCAGCTTGGTGGTATGCACAGTAGTTATCTGCTAGGACCAGGAAGGGTGGTGCCTCCCCCACTTCCTCTTAGTGGTTGGCCCAGGGGCCTCACCCAGAGATAAAGTGGCTACAGGGCTTTTTTTTGCAGGGCTGGTATTCTGAGTTTAGTCACTCATCATCCATCCACGTTTATTATTTATTTCAGTTCTGGGGTGACCCCAGGGCATTGAGTATGCTAGGCCATCCTCCACCTCTGAGCCACAGCCCTAGCCCCTTCTTCATGGTTTTATAGCCACTATAAGGAAACTAGGAAAGAGGACATACTAACCAAAATTGAAGAAATTCAGTTCTGACTCTTTCCTGCCCAGCTGGAAAAAGCTATTCTGGATACCATTGGTGGCATACAGCCTGGCACCTAGCCCAGATGTTCTAGAAGGGCGATTTGAACTGGAGCCCAGTCAGGCCCAGATCAAACACTGCTTGGTTTTGGTTCTGTCTGCTGTGGTGGGGAGGGCAGCTATGTGTTCTACTTAACTAGTTCTATTATACGGGGCATCGAAAAGGCAGGTGTTACTCCAATGTGTTTTTAAGTAGTGGTCAGTTGTCCACCAGCCTGCATTATTTAACAAGGGAGCTTCTTCTAAGAAGTGTCTTATTGATGAATAAACACAGCAAAATGTTTTTACTCAGACTGAAATGGCCATGACATTGATGGGTTCTTACAGTCATGTTTGTGATCCATCATTTGATCAAACTGTCACTAAGTGGCACATGACTGTAATTCCCACATAAAATACAAAAGTGAATTTCTTCATGAGGACAGCTCTAGAAGGAAGATCTTTATATGTAGGACACAAAAGCAGAAAGCAGACTGTGAGAGGGAGGAGGGGTCTCGGAGTATGAGTGAAGAGTAAGAAAGGGTAAAGGAACATATAGGACATGAAAACAGGAGGAGGGGCCATTTGGGGGAGGAAAGAGACAAATCTAGAGGGAATGGGGGGGGCCAATGAAAGAACGACATGTATTGCTACATGCATACAAACTAGAAATGCCATCATGAAACCTATTACTTTCAACTGCTTACCAAAAATTTTTTTAATTAATTTATTTTTATATCAATCACAGGTTAGGTACTTTGCATCCCAGGCGTAGTAAAACCGTGTAGCCCAGGCTGGCCTCGAACTCGTGATCCTCCTGCCTCTGCCTCCTCCAGCAAATCCTACTGGTGTGCGCCACCACAACCGGCCAAAATTTTTTAATTAATAAATATCTTACTTAGAGAAAAATGAAGTTTTACACAACTGTAAATATTCTCTTATATGTGATAAAGGACATTGGATACCATAGAGCAAATCTCTGTGGTCACTTATTAAATAAAAAATTAGAAAAAAACTATTAAAATGTAAGTACATAAACAGGCTAAAGCTGTTTCTTTGTACTTGAAAATACATCCTCCTTCTGTCCCCTAATTGTCACATTATAAACAGATTAACAGGAGTGTAGCTGCTTGTCCCTGTGGGCAACACGTGTACATATGGATTTTTCTTATTTGCAGGTACAGATTTATGAATTAGAGGAACATAAGATTGAAACGTGGAGGGGTAAGCACTACAGGGCCTGAACCTCTGCAGTGTCTGGGAGAGACGTGTGAAAAGTGTGTTCTGCTGTCTCAGATCGTTTCCTGCCCTTAATTACAATAGCTGTCTGCTTGTTTCTTTAACATTTTGAGGGTCTTCCGTATTAAGTGCATGCTGCTCATCTGTGATTGACTGTGTTTACAGTAGCCACACATGTGTGGCCTTACATAGGCCTGGGGCTGTAGACATGAGTGAGCTGACCAGCGAGCATTGCCGCAGACATCTGGTCACCGTGGCCTGAGTTCAGGACAGCAAGCTGTCTGATTAAAGCTGAATTCTTCTACCACTATAGCAAAACTGGGACAAGAAGTTATAAGTGAATGGTTCAGATGGAGTTACAAGGATTTCAGGAACTCTTGGGCTGGGGAGATAGTTTGGGGAGGAAAGTGCTGCCTGTGCAAGCCGGAGAACCAGCGCTCAGTCCCCAGAATCCTTGTAAAAAAAAAAAAAAAGCCAAGCATGCAGTGTGCACTTGCAGCCCCAGCACTGGAGGTGAAGTGACAGGCAAATCCCTGGGCTCACTGGTCAGCCAGCCTGGTTGAACCAGCAAGGCCAGACCAGTGAGAGACTCTGTCTCTCAGAACACGTGGTGGAGAGCTTTTGAGGTGTTCCCTGACCTGCACACCAAATATGCATACATGCAGATACATACACTCATATGGACAAAAGAACTGTTTGCCATGCCAGAATTCACTCTGTACACTTAATGTTATTTTTTGCATACAACAGGACCAGATTTTAATCTCTTATTGCTATCTCACAGATTCATAGTGGACAGGGCAGAACATGGGACGAGTCAGAGGGCCCCAACTGATCAGAGCATAAGAGCCCTGGCCCAGTGCTCAAGAAAAAGCCTTAGCAGAAAGGGTGGGAGCGATCTCCGGGAACTTTGTAGCTACGCAGCAGGAATCTGTGAGAGAATGACCAGCCTTCAGAGGCAGCTGAGAAATTGCAGCCTCCGCTGGGTTCTCCAGACCTCTGCAGGCCCTTTTAATTTCTTGACTTGGAAAGCTCGCCACGGGGTGTGTTTTATTGAGCATGGCTTTATCGAGGCTAAATGAATTAAGTCAGCATAGCCTCCAGATGGCCTGTCAGTGACATGATTGACAACACAGGACAGGCGTGTCTCACCCAGCTGTGCTGTAGGCATTCTGTCCACCGTGGTTAGGTACATTTACCCTCCTAGCTACAGTGATGTTTGAAGGGGTAATGTTATCAGGATGTTCTCAGGTACCTTCTGTGTGCCAACCTCAGCAAACC
Source organism: Pachyuromys duprasi (assembly GCA_028658305.1). Lineage (NCBI taxonomy): Eukaryota > Metazoa > Chordata > Mammalia > Rodentia > Muridae > Pachyuromys > Pachyuromys duprasi. The sequence continues at coordinate 58,749,713 of CM053763.1, read as the reverse complement.
AAAGACAGTCGATTTCTTTGCAAAGAAAATGTGCAAGAAAATGCTGGCAAGATTCCCAACATGCCCTGGGTTTTGAGCATCAATTTAGTGAAATAAAACAAGATCATTTGAAGAACACTGGTTAAAGTGATAGTCTCCCAGCTTATGAAAATCCAATCTGAGGGATCCTATAAACATTTTATTTTGTGATAATAATGTGAACTTGATAGGCCCCAATGGCAGCTGCTGCCATTTCTCTGCATCAGATATTTTCCTAATGTTATCAGTATCTGTGGAAATAACGGGGGTGGGGGGGTGTTAGAAGTCTTCCTACATTCGATTTTTCTTTAAAGGCATGTCCTGTAAACAGTTGAGGCTGTTTAAAATAACCATGACGGTAATAGTAGTTTGGGGTAAATTAAATAATCTTTTATTTGGGTTTCTGGTTTGTCTAGTTATTTTCTGTCAGCTGAGGATATTTGAATGTAAAGCAGCATTGCACACAGCAGATCTGTAACTAATTGCCTGTTTTCCTTCTACAAATGCAGAGTTGTACTTACAAGAAACCTTCAAGCCTTTGGTGAATATTTCTCCAGATGCCAGGTAAACATGGAAGCTTTTTCTCCCCCACCTGAAAGCATTCTTTGCCATTTAGGTGTTTTATTGCCATGATGGATGACTAGAAGTAGACAGACAAAATCCCCAGTCTAGATAGGGCCAGCCTCCTTAATCCAAATACTATGCCAGAGGTTGAGAGGTGTTGGAAATCACAGCAAAGCCAGGCACATAGGTGGCACATAGTTGGACTCCTAGCACTCAGGGGAGGCTGACCTAGGAGGGTGGCAAGTTTAAGGCCAACCTAGCTACATGCATAGCAAGCACAAGGCTGGCCTGGACAGCTTAGCAAGACCTGAGACAGGAAAAGGGAATAGAGTGAGGAGTGAAACAAGCATATGGATACAAGTGATTAGTAATGGGCTGGGAGGTTGGTCATCCAGGCCAGTTTCGAACATCTAGCTCTTCTGTGGCAGTGTCAATAGGGTAATCCTGTTACAGTTACTGAACTCGGGGCTTCACTCTTAACCCCAGCATTCGGTGTGAGAGGCTGGACACTGGGATTAGTGGTGAAATATTCTCACAGTGATTTCAGTGCAGACCAGAGCCAGCCTAGAAGGACCAGGAAGGACAAAGCAGGACCCAGACCCAGCCTGGTGGTAGAGCAGCTGCTAGGATCAGCCTTTGGCATTCAACACAAGACGGACAGAGTAGGAGACACTGTTAAAGCCTAAGAGTTCTAGAGAGGGAAGACACTTGTTTTTGTTACCTTATTTCCAGATGGCAGGGGAAGATACACACCATAGGCTTCTTGGCAAAGGTGGCAGAGAACTATGAGGACGCTCAAAGAGGGCAGTTCCCCAGGGTGTGCTGGCAGAGCAGGCAGGGGCCCTGGGAGTCTGGTACCCAGCCTCAGTGCTGGGCTCACTACTGGCTTTCTTGAGGGCTCACGGCTTGCCTCTTTCAAACACAATCCCTGGACACTATTAAAAACCTGCCATACTGGAGGTCCATGTTTCCCTCTCGAGTTTGAGATAACACTGATAGATGGGCAGAGAGCTCCCATGTAAACCTTTGCCATGACTACTCTAAGCTAATGGACTTCATTCTGGTAATATAAAAGCAATGAAAATACTGTAAAGCAGGGGTGGTCCAAAGTTTTTCCGATTTTTCTTGAAAGCCTCCTAATGATTCTAATGGCTTTTCCCGCAGCCTCTTCGATGCTGTATACTCGTTGATCAAAAATAAAATCCACAGATTGCCAGTCATTGACCCTCTCAGTGGGAACGCACTTTACATACTGACTCACAAGAGGATCCTCAAGTTCCTCCAGCTCTTCGTGAGTAGTCCCTAGAGATGCAGCTGTACCGGCTGTCGCTTCTGCCAAGTGAACGGACTCCTGCTTCCAAGGTCTCCATTTCACAACATTTCAGTTTCTCAACTCACTCCCGTGTGCGCTGTGTGCTCTCCACATTGACGCCAGCTCAAATGCTGGCATTTCTTAGTCCTAGTGTTAAAGTAATAAAAACAGGGAATGCTCCCAGAAGATGGGCATTGTGTCACCTCTGTGCACAGGGCGCTAAAGCAGTTTGTGAGTTAGTCTCATTGAGGTCTGCTGTATGAGATGAGCCAGGTCTTAGGGCAGAGGTTGCTTTGTAGCTTGTTTGTTGAGGACATGGTTTTAGAACATGAGCACAAAGTAAAATCCACCATCTGTGGGATACCATTCTCAACTACAGCAGCCAGAGACTACTAAGGCAGGTCAGATGTGAGCAGGAGATACCTCCAGTGGGCTTGTGTGGTTTGTGTTCACAGCCTCGGAGACAGGTAGTATTAGAGGCTCCACAGGGGTAGGAGCACTCAGGGAGGCTTCCGTGCCCCACCCCATCATCACCTGTCTAAATGTGGACTGAGGTCGGCAGTTAGAAGGAGCAGTACTGGTCCAGAAAGATCACTGAAGTCATCTTGCTGAAGGAAATAAAAAATACTTAACAGATGCTTCCAAGGGGCTTTCCCAGGATCTTGTCTGCAGCTTCCCGTCAGAAACCAGCTAGGCGTGCAGGTCCACAGAAGGGCTCCAGTTGCTCTCCTGGATGCAGCCTTGCAGGGCTGTGGGCTTACAGAGGTGCCAAGGGTTTAGTGATTGAGACGTGAGTTGGTACTCCAACTGGTCACATAGTTTAATAGAACATCCAGAGACACATTGCATTTTGGTTAAATAAATGTTAAATAATTTGTGAAAAGCCCATGACATTTACTAGGCAACTGAAGGAGAAAGAGTCAGGGTGTTGTCCATCAGTCAATAACTGGGGGAGTGTGACAGCCTTTCCTGTTGAAATGTCATAGGACCAAGTGCTTGGATGAAAGGACTCAGTGCCTATAGTTGCTGGGCTGGTGGCTCAGTCCCTCAAGCCCATCTGTGACAGCAGGCCACTGGCAGGCACTATCCTGGGAGCTTTGCACCAGCTGTCTTCATGCAGCCCTGTCCAGTTGGTCCTGTTAACACCATTGCTGATGCACTCATCCAGTCTGTAGAGAGAAAGAGGGGTGCCTAAATTTGGACCAATATGGCAGATAGAACCTTGCAGCAGAATATTTGGCCAGGGGTTCTCAGATAAAAATACATATTTTAAATAAAGAAATACCATGGCCTGTCTTTTACTGAGTTGTCAGGGTCACTTTGGGGAAGGGGAGTGATGCCCCTTCAGGCATGTGAAAAGCAAGCAGTCTAAAGCGGGAATATCATCTATGGAGATGGATTAGATGACCTAATAGGTCTTTCTCTCTCTTTTTTCTCTAAATTTCTAGGAGTCTCATGATTTGAATATTGATGAACTCTTTGACTTGAACATTTTGTTTCTTCTAATTGTTCATCTTTTCCTGATAATTATAAGGTACACCAGGAGGATGGCGTCAACTATGCCCTTTCTAAAAGGTGGATCTTTGAAACCATGCACTTACTTGTTCTAGTCTAACCTGATCCCAGACTTTCTTCCAGCTTGTCCCTCCTCCTTTGAAATAGTCAGAAAAAGAAAGCTAAGTTTTAAAGCTTCTTTCTGCTGTGATGAGTTGGCTGATTCTTTGTTCTTAATAGTCAGAAGTTGGATTCATTTGGGGAGCGTGCAGTCCGTGGAGGTGGGATGGAGCGAACAACAGCTTAGCCTCAGCCAGTCAGGCCTGAGATCTGCAAACACACAGGCCCTAGCATCACTTCAGGTCCCAGGGCTGAGTGTAGATTAAGAATAAAGGTTTCTATCCATGCTGGCTTTCAGGTCTTAATTCCCCAGACAGACCTGCCGATCCCGTCTTCTCTCCAATGTTTTGGTGAGAAGAAGGGGAAAACATGAATGCACATAATCATTTTTTATAGGAAGATAAGGTGTAGAGCTATGAACTGGTTTGAGAGAGACAGTTGTGATGTAGAATCCTTTGATGACAACGAGACACCAAGCTGACGGCTAGGAAAGACTACCTTTAATTTGTTGAACATAGTTTTTCCTTCAGATCTGGATAAATGAGCATTGGAAGGTTATACTAGGGTTCTAGAGCATTCTCATGTCTCTCCTTGCTCAGATGTCTGATATGCCAAAGCCTGCCTTCATGAAGCAGAACCTGGACGAGCTTGGAATAGGAACGTACCACAACATTGCCTTCATTCACCCAGACACTCCCATCATCAAAGCCTTGAACATCTTTGTGGAGAGACGGATATCAGCATTGCCTGTGGTGGATGAGTCAGGTGTGTGCGGCCTTCCCAGCCACGCCTGCTGCCCTGCTGGTGGGCCAGGAGGGGCGGGGAGTGAGGCAACGGCAGAGAAATGCTCTCTGGGACTCACTTCCCATAGTCAGCAGTTAGGAAGCAGTCTGTTTCCTGTTCCCATTAACCATTAAAATACCATCTCATGTCCGTTTTTAAATGACCCCTTTTAAATAAGCCCATTTGTTTTACTCAACACTGTTTAATCCACATGGTTATCCAATGAAGACTGTTTTTTTTTAATAATTTACTGCTCTTAAAATATTTTTCTAACATATGTTTTCATTTTTAGGAAAAGTTGTAGATATTTATTCCAAGTTTGATGTAATTGTAAGTATTTTTTCATGTCTTTAAGCCTATCATTCAGAATACATCTTAAAACAAATGAAAACCAAAATCAGATTGAGTTGTTTATTCCCTGATGTAATAATTTCTGACCTTCTGAGTGAGAGTCTTGGAGAATTTCAGTCTCCTCCCAGTGGTGACATTTCTATTCTTCATTGATTTACCAGTGAACTGTGTGTACGTATGTGCTGATAGTATACCAGCCTTGAGCTCTGTGATGGGCTGCGTTGCCTCTATCCTACAGCCCATGTACCTTAAGCTGCCATGTTTCTTTATGGGGTGTCTCTGCCTGTGGCTGTGCGCCAGGAACACACAAGCTGGGTCCCTGCCAGGGCAGACTCCTGCTCAGGTTGGGAGACACTGCCCTCAGAAGACCAGGAGACCAGAGCTGTGTCTCACAGTCTCCTTGGCGTGCCTTATGTGAAGCAGATCTGTGATTGTCAGCACTGAGCTTCCTCCTCACTCGTGCTACATCTTTACCTTTAACACCTTCTTTCCCACACATTTTAAAATGTAATTTCTGTGTTTTACACTGTTCCGAAGAAAGGAAAACAGGTTTGGTAGCTGAAATGTATATAACAAACATTGCTGCAGTTCTGACCCTGCCACTAATTACGGTTTTAGAGCTGCCGCAAGTCTTTTAGTTCAACCCATTCTGTTTAACACAGTCGATACCAAAAATCTTTTCATTAGAACCTTGGGTCAATGGACCCACTAAACTTGATGGGACTCCGTGGATCTCTTCTAGATCTTGACTGTCCCCCCATGACTCCCTCATAGAATCCACGAGCTCTGAGAACTTGCTGGGAAATACCGATGTAGGCGCCCTCCCAGTGAGGCATCTCGCCCTTTGCAAGTGTTAGTCGCTTTCTCAAGAGATACTGCTCATGTGTGGCGTGGAGCCTTAGTGGGCAAGAGTGGGAGAAGCCTGTCAGAAAACACTGTTAGAACTTAACACGCAAGCTGGAGAGTCAGCGTAGTAGTTAAGATGCTCAGTCCTGAGCTCAGGTGTCAGTGCCTGTGTCGGAGGGCTCACAAGCACATGTAACTCCAGCTTCAAGTGATCTGATACCCTTTTCCGGCCCTGTAGGCACTGCACACACATGCAGTCATATGCACACATACATAATAAAGTAAAATCTATGAGGTGTGGTCGTGCATGCCTGTAACCTCAGCACTCAGGGAGGCAGAGGCAGGCAGAACCCGTGTGAGTTCAAGGCCAGCCTGGTCTACAAAGTGAGTCCAAGACAGCCTTGTCTTGATTGGAAAAAAAAATAAAAATCAAGTTGCTCATTTATCCAAATGGAAATGAAGGATGTATTTCTTTTCCTTTGACTCTTACAGAATCTTGCTGCTGAGAAAACATACAATAACCTAGACATCACAGTGACCCAGGCCCTGCAGCACCGCTCACAGTATTTTGAGGGTGTGGTGAAGTGCAGTAAGCTGGAAACACTGGAGACGATCGTGGACAGAATAGTAAGAGCTGAGGTAAGAGACCCAGCCTGACACATATCCCCTCACGTGTGCTTTGGCAAGCGCAGCAAGTAGTGAGTAGAAGACTTGGGAGGCTAAGACACAGCCTGAGGAGGGAGGCGGCAAAAGATGGGAGCGGGTTCATGGCCATTCTGAACCCTAGCACAGTACTTGGCGCCCAGGAGTGAAGGCATTTGAGTTGAGTTGAATTTGACCATTTTTTTGTGAATGAAAAGTATTGGTAAGATACTTTCATAGTATTAAAAAGAAATGTATACTTGAGAAGACAAACATTTCCCAGGAGCTTTTGGTTACTACATCCTGTCAGAGTATCTGTGAATTTAAAGAAAAAAAAATGTGCATCGTTAGCTGCACACAGGCGTGCAGGTGGTGGTACACGCCTGTAATCCCAGCACTCGGGGAGGCAGAGACAGGTGGATCTCTGTGAGTTCAAGGCCAGCCTGATTTACAACGAGAGTCCAGGACAGCCAAGGTTACACAAAGAAACCTGTCTCAAGAAAAAAAAAAAGTGTAATATTATTTTAACAAAGTAAGGTAAAATGAAACTTTAATTTTGTGTGTGTGAGCACACGAGTCACCCACATATATGAAGGTCATTTCTTTCCTTTCCCCTTTATGTGGGTTCAGGGGTTGAACACAGGTCTTCAGACTTCTTTGACAAGTACTTTACCCCTGAGCCATCTTACCGGCCCCAGACACAACTTTTTAACATTAATTTCCTTTCTCCTCTCTACCCTTGATTGAAGTGAGTGGTAAACAGTGTAGGCCTTCCCAGCCTGAGTAGCTGCCCCACATTGCCTGTACTTACTGCTTGTGGGATTTTCAAATGTTCCTTGCACAGTGTCCCCAAGAAGGGAGTGGTCACGGCAGTGTCCTAGGACTGGCATCCTGTGCACCCTGTTCCTCCCCGACCCTTCCCCTCAAGTGTTATTCTCAAGGAGTGAAGGATACAGTTTTGTTCCTTCTGGAACATTCCCTACTAAGCAAAATGAGCTCCTGATGACAAGCCTGTTTTGATATTATAAGTACAGATGTGCAAACTAAGAGGCAAAGCACCCAAATCGTTTTGAGACCACTAAGAGGCATTCGTAACTTCCACAGTGAAAGTTGTATGTGTGAAGTTGTATGTGCTGCATTGAGAGCCATTGCTGCTAGAATTCCCCTGAGCCCTTAGGTAGTCCATCCTCTGTCCAATAGAATCCAACCTCTGTCCTACAGAGCCTAATCTCCATGTGGCATCCGAGTTCATTCCTTGGATTGTTTTCTTGGCTCTCTAGCATAGCATTTTAATGGAAATCTTGCCTTTCTAAAAAACTGTTCTACACACACTTTGTTTTCTAGAAGGGTCTAACATATTTAGGAATACATCATAATGTCTCATGACTGTCCTTAGACTCAGGTACCCTCCCTAGGTCATAAGCAGGAAAGGGGAAGGTGTCATCCCTCCCTGCAACAACAGTGGGCCTACCTCTGTGATAGAGTCCGCTGTGAGAACCACAGATCATCTTGAAGGAGAGCGTTAACGTTGAAACCGCGAGTGCTGTGTTGCCATGAGAAAAGGGCAACTACTGAGGCCAGTGAGAGTCCGTGAGTGGCTGGGCGTGTGTTCGCATTGAGAAAAGGCCACATGGACACGGCAGGACAAGCGGTAGCTCTTGCTGCATGTGGAGTTGAAGTGAATGCAGGGAAAGTGGAGAGTGCCCGCGCTGTCGCATGCCATGGCGGAGGGCCACAGAAATCTTGGCTTTGAAAGAAACCACTGAAGAGAACAAGCATGTAAATAAGTTGTTTTCTCAAGTTACATGTAGCAGCTCTGTCTCTGACTTAAATCCCTTCGTCAGATGACGCCTCTGAGGGCCACAGGGTGTGCGTGTCACTCTCAGCTGTATGACAAGCAGAGGACTTTAAAAGGGTTCCTCAGACTTGTTTTGACAGTCATCTCTGTCTGACAGGACAAAGGTAATTTCCCTCTGATCTTGGGTGTGTAAACCATCATTTGAGGCTGCTAATATGGCTCAGAGGGTAAAGGTGCTTGCTTCCAAGCCTGATGGCCTGACTTCTGTCCCTGGGATCCATATGGTAGAAGGAAAAAACTCCAATAAATCATCCTCTGAGGTCTACATGCACACTGTGGTGTGTGATTGCACATGCCTCCCCATACATAAACAAACACAATAAAAATAAGTAAAGTAAATCATCATTTATTCTAAAATCAATTACAGTGCTGATATCACAGGATTATTGAAGGGCCTGAAAGTATTTTTAAAGAACCTATGTAAAGAAATCTGTTGATTGACACCAGATAGATACCCAAAGTACTCATTTTTTTTAACCCTAAAGCAAGTTATGACATCAAAACATCCTTTGACAAAATATATAAGCCAGACTTCATCCTCTGTTGCTCCTCCCTTGTCCTGTGTTGTACCAGGAGCTAAGGCTGACTGATGCCTCAAGGGTCTCCCAGGGCACTGCTGGCCACCACAGGACTCACTGGCCATCCAGTCCAGGGAAATGATGGCAAGCTTCAGGTTCAGTGAGAGATTCTATCTAAAAAAAAAACAACGTGGGGCTAGAGAGATGGCTCAGGAGTTCCGAGTTCTTACTGCTCCTCCAGTGGACACAGTGAGATCCCAGCACCCAAATGGCTGCTCGCAACCATCTGTAACTCCAGTTCCACGGGATCAGACACTCTTCTGGCATCCGGAGGCACTGTATGCATGTGGTGCACAGACATGTATGTAGCCAAAAACACCCATTTGCAGAATAAATAAATAAAAATAATTGAAGCAAATGAAAAAAAAAACCCTCTGTGCTCTATGTTCACCTACATGGGCAACTGCACACAGACACACATACACAGTAAACTCACACCTGACTTTTCTCTTTGCAGGTCCATCGGCTGGTGGTAGTGAATGAAGCAGATAGTATTGTGGGTATTATCTCTCTGTCAGACATCCTGCAAGCCCTGATCCTCACACCAGCAGGTAAAAGTGCAGATTTCAAGCTGGCATAGTATCACATGTATTTAGTCTCCTACTCAGGAAGCAGGGACAGGAGGCTCTCTGTGAGCTCGAGGCCAGCTGATCTGCATAGTGAGCTCCAGGCCAACCAGGGTACATAAAGAGACCCTGTCTCCAAAAAAAAAAAAAATATATGGATGGATGATAGGTAGGTGGTAGATAGATAGACAGAGGGATGGATGGATGACAGGTGGTAGGTAGGTAGGTAGGTAGGTAGGTAGGTAGGTAGATTGACAGATCGGTAGATCGATAGATCGATAGATAGATCTCTAGTGAAGATTTCCAGGACAGTCTGAGGTGTTGAAGTCGTCTCCCTCCCACACAGCAGGGCTATATGTGTTCTGCTCTGTAGACTTTTTTGGCTTTCCTTTTCATGTTGAAGTTCAAATGTTTTTCTTGGGTGAGCAGAATGTCTAGGAAGTGTAGAGAGGAGCAGGGTGGAGGGCGCAGGCGGAGAGCTAGCTCTGTGTTTATGATAAGAGATAGCCTGGTGGGACCTAAAACACCGTCACATCTTCTTTCACATTCTCTTTGCATCCCCTTCCCACCTCTCCAAAGGTATCACAGAAACGAACTAGTTTTTTTCCACGGGTCACAGACCCAAAGTAGATGTGACAACAGGTGGCACATACTTTGAACTCTAATGGTTAATCATTAAATCATGTGTCCACTTATGGACAATTATATGGTATTGGTATTGCTTTTGAAAACTAGTCTCAGCTAAGACTAGCTTTTGTAATTAGTCTGTTCCCTAAAGCCACCCACCATAAGAGTCCCCAACATGTGCTATGTCCCCTGCCTGACTTCCCAGATGCAAAAGCCACAGAACCAACCCCATTAAAGAGTCACCTTCACATGGGCCCTGGCCAGCAACAGCTTCATGCCGAACTTATGAGAGATGAACTGAGCAGGGGTGGCACATGCCTGTAACTCCAGCAGTCTATATGGGCAGCAGGACAGGCGGATCTATGCATTCAAGCCAAACCTGGACTGCAGAGTGAGTTCCAGGACAGCCAGGGCAACACAGAGAAACCCTGTCTCAAAAAAACAAGAAAAAAAAAGTTATGAGAGACCATGCAGGGCCCCACCCCCAGGTGCTGAATCAAAACATACATCTGCAGATGGGCCTCTTTGGTCATTTTCAGACTGACCGCCTGAAGTTCATGGTAAAGTTCATAATCATGAACATCCAAGTATCAGGTGAATGAGTTCTCCATGTATGACTGTGTAGATACTATAAACCTTCGTCTTAGTTACTTTTCTAATACTGTGAAGACATCATGGCCAAAACAGCTTATAAAGGAAGGAGTTTATTGAGGGCTTATAGCTTCAGAGGGTGAGTCTGTGACGTCTGGAGCTTGGTAGCAGTAGCTGAGAGCATACATCTGATCCACCAGCAAGAGGGGGAGAGAGAGAGAGGGCTAACTGGCATGACATGGGCTTTTGAAATCTCAAAGCCCACCCCAACTGACACACCTTCAACAAGGCCACACCCCTTAATCCTTCCCAACTTCTACCAAGTGGGGGACAAACATTCAAGTATTTGAGCCTCATTCAAACCACCTTGACCTTAAAGTTGGAGACAACCTGATATCTTCCAGAAAATGGAAGGGAAAACTGATACTCATCCCTTGGAGTACCATACAGCAGAGAGAGTGAACAGAGTTACTGTGTTGCAAGCACTTCTGGGTGGTGTTAACCTGGAGCTTGTGATTGGCCCAGGCACTTCCCATGCAAATGAGAAAGCTGTTTGGGTAGACATAGCCTACCTGGGTAGACACAGGCAGGAAGTCCCATCAAGAACAGCCCTGGATTTTGCATAGTCATCTCAGCAGAGTTGAGTACAGGCCCTCCTTTGTCCCCTTGAAAAGAGCCTTTGGATCTCTTTCCAGAGTTAAGTGTAGCCTGACATAATAGGCACAGGTGGATCCCAGCCCTCAGAAGGCAGAGGCCAGGCTGAGGTCTATAACAAGATCCTGCTTCAGAAAACTAAGGTCAGCGGCTAGAGAGATGGCTCAAAGGTTAAGAGCATGAGCTGCTCCTCCAGAGGACCCCAGGTTGACTCCCAGCAACCACAGACTCTGGGCCCTGCATGCCTGTGGCATACAGATATGTAGACAAAACACTCAAAGTCACAATTACCTGTAACTTTGGTCCCAGAGAAGCTGACACCCTCTCTGGCCTCTTACACAGACATGGTGCAGAGATGTGGGTATAGGCACGTAACATTTTTTAAGATTTCGGATGAAAGCTAGACAGATGCTTTGGGTAGCACAGTAGCTGTGCCTTCCATCCCATGTAAAAACCCAGCAGGCACTGGTAGCTGTACACAGTTGTCTTTAGATGTGTATATGCTTTAAAAAAAAAAAAGAAAGAAAGAAAGAAAGAAAAGAATGGCAGCTGAAATCATAACAGATTCTGATATTTAAAATGGCAAGATGTGATAAAGCTCAGAGCCAGAGTGATGGCGGGAGACAGTGTGGCTGCTGTGGCCCCCCGTTCCTCCTACCCCTCTCTGTTTGGAAGCCTCTGTGCTGTCCTTAACCGCTGCCAGGCAGGGTGGGAGCAGCTGGTGCAGGGAACCCCACAGTGAGTGTAAGCTCTGAAACTTGCCCTTTCCATCTTCTTGGCAGGTGCCAAACAGAAAGGGCCAGAGACTGAATGACCACCGTGAATGTAGACGCCCTCACAGGAGAACTTGAACAAAGTCTCGGAGTCACGTTCTGCCTCATGAACACTGGCTGCAATAGAAAAGAATAAAATGGCTAAGAATGTATATCAGGGTTTAGCGATGGGTATTTTTTCCAGTGATTTGTAAGCATAGGAAAAGATTTTATATGCTTGAAGATTCAGGCTTGCATTCACAGACTGTCCTCAGACCCATCTGAGGGGTTTTCAATGCTGTATGTCATTAAAGTGCACTGTGTCCTGAAATTAGTACTACTTTTCATTTCAAAGAAGTCACTGGGATGGAACAGGTGACAGTGAGTGAACGGCACGTCCAGATCACGGTGCCTTAAGTCCAAACACGCAGCATGTCAGCACCGCTGCCACGCGCCCAAAGTGCTGCTGAAGAGTCCCCAGCCCAAACGTGAACATCTTCAAACCTTTACCCAATCTCTTTTCATTCGATTTGTTGAAAAGCTGTAATCTGAATACAGGCAACTGAAAACTTCAAGTGATGCTTCTAAGTGCTGCGCGTCCTGTTCTGGCCAATGTGTCAGCGAGGCTGGTTTGGCCACAGTTTTATTTATTTTTACTCTCATCTTCTGGTGAGTGGACTTTACCATACCTACAAATAAAACCTTGGTTGTTCTCCTAAATCTCCTGATTTTAGTTTGGCTCTGGAAAGGCTGTGCCTTCTAAAGACAGCCACTGTTGGGTTTTTCAGATGTTTATGCAAATGGGCCGTGATCGAAGGGATGAAGTGCCGGAAGACATCTGTGGTTTTTTACTGTGTTGAAATGTAAACTCATGATGTTTGTGTGACCGCTGACAAGACGCTTGTAATTTTTATTGTGACACATAAAACAGTATTGTCATGCAATTAAAGGGAAGCAATGTTCCCTCATGTCAGTGCTCTGAAAATGTTGACAATATATACATATATATATGTGTATATATGAGCAGACTTTGGGGTTTTGTGTTTTCTGGGGTTTTTTTTCCAGATTGAAAATTAAAATAAATCCTATCTACCAGTTTGCTAAAGTTCTTTAAAATAACATATATCTGAGCATGTGCAAATTAAGATTCTACATGGAGTTTCCCACCTAGATTTCTTCTCAGAAAAGACTACATGAATTGTCATCTCCCTCTTACCATCACCAGAAAAGAACTTAAAAAGATTTAGTTTGTGAATTTCATTATTAAATGGGGGGGGGGGGAACATACTTTCATTTTTTGAGACAGGGTTTCTCTATGTAGCCCTGGCTGTCCTGGAACTCAGTAAACAAGGCTGGCCTTTGAACTTGAAGATCTACCTGCCTTCCAAGTGCTGTGATTAAAGGCACGTGCCACCAAACCCAGCTTAAAAATGCACATTTTTAATTAAGAATTGTCACACAAGGCGCTGGAGAGATGGCTTCAGTTCCCAGCACACATGTAGTAGCTCACAGCCATCTGTAAGTCCAGCTCCCAGACATCCAACATCCTCCTTTGGCCTCTGGGCCCTGCATGCCTGTGGCATACAGATATGTAGACAAAACGCTCAAAGTAAAAATAACTTTTTTTTTGAAGATATATTTATTATTTATACAGTATTCTGCCAGCATGTGTGCCTGTGAAACAGAAGAGGGCATCAGATCTTACTATAGATGGTTGTGAACCACCATGTGGTTGCTGGGAATTGAACTCAGAACCTTTGGAAGAACAGCCAGTGTTCTTAACCTCTGAGCCATCTAACCAGCCCCCCAACAACTCTCTTTTAAAAGACTCGTCACAACACTCTTGCCTCTGCAGCAGGTGGGAGGTAAAGGCAGAGACCTTCCCAACTTCAGGGCCTTCCTCTCCACCCCCACCCCCACCCCAGCACTCCATCCAAGGCCAGTCTGGGCTGAATAAGAAGGCCCTGTGTATGTGTGTATGCTAAAGTATCCGTTTATTTCCTGACAAATGAAGAGCACACACATAGCTCCCTTTGAAAGAGTGGTGGCTGAAAGTAATACTTGAAAAAAGCAACAAAACATCGTAAAGCTGCTAGTAGTCTGAAACTCAGATCCCTTGTGAAAAAACATGCACAACCCACCCTGTCGCTCACTTTGGTGTCTGGGCGTGGGCATCTAAACGACACCGCCCCACATCCCTTTTTCTGATGTGCTTTCACGGGGAAGACAATAAGCCACATTTGTTCCTACTTGCACTGTCAATAGTTCACCTGAGCCCCCTTCAGTAAGACACATCAGAAAGCACCAAGCCTAGCCATGTGTCACCCCAGCTTCAGGGCCTCCCCCCATGCCCTCAGTCATCCTAAATGCCAAGACCTACCCTTAGGCATCCAGCCAGAAGCAAAGCCCCCCTTGTGCCCAAGACAGCTGTTCTGGAATGACATGGAGGTGAACGGGAATCCTGGAATACACACATCTTCTGAACGTGCTGGCATGTCTAGCTCCTAGATCGGCTGGGTCCTAGATTGTTGGTTGGGAGTTTTCACCTAACCCTCCAGGCGTCTTATTCCTCTGATATTGCCGGGCTATGACACCACCCTTGAAGTTGGCATGATACTGCTCCTTCCTTGAGGCCCAGCACTGGGCTCTGCTTGTCAAGCAACACCTGGACCAGTCCCTGACTCATAAGAGTGGTTCCCTTCGCCTTCTGCCCTCCTCTGTGCTTCGGCCCTCAGGCCTCCTTTGCACTTGACACTTCTGATTAGGAATCACCCCAAAAGCTGCTCCTAAAACTACATGAGAAGAGTTCCTGGAAGTATTTCAGCAGGCAGAAGAGGGCAAGAGGCCAAGGGGGCAGTGCCTCCTGGCCTCAGACCTCTGCCAGCAAACACCTCTGTGACTCTCACCTGGAGAGAAATTTTCTCTTTTGATGTTTGAGGTGAGCTTTAGAGTAGCCCAGGTTGACCTTAGACTTATTATGTAGCCAAAGACAGATGGACTTCTGACCCCATCCCACCCCCGTCTCTAACTCCTGAGTGCTGTGGTAAGAGATGTGTGCCACAATATGCAGTCTGAGCAGCACTGGAGGCTGAGCCCAGAGCTCGCCCTGTGTGTGCTAGGTGGGCGCTCTCCTACCACATACCAGCCCCTCTTTGTTTTGGGTTTGGTTTGGCTTGGTTTTTGTTTTCCAGGGCGGGAGCCAAGCCCAAGGCTCCATACGTACTAGGCAGCCTTTCTACCACGAAGCTGCACCCCACCTCCGAGTGAAGTCAGTCTTTACATGCCGTCTTTATTGTACAGCACGTTAATGCTTTGGCTGAGTTCACGCCACCCTGTCCTAAATGGCTGCAGTGGGTTGAACTGTCTCCCACAAAGACTCTGTTAGCCTCGTGCCTGACTGAGCTGGCAACACTGACCTGATTTAGAAACTGGGTCTTTGTGGAAGAATCAAGTTACGATGCGGTCACGAGGGTGGCTCATCCAGTAGGACTGATGTCCGTGACGTAAGAGGGAAATCTGGACACTGACACACAGGGAGAAACGTCAGGGGGGAATGGAGTGACGCAGCCAGTGTGCCAAGGAAAGTCACAGATCCTTGGCAATGCCAGAAGCTCAGAAGACAGAATGCCCCCATCCCCGCCCCCAGAGTCTGCAGAATCCTGGGTTCAGACTGCAGCCTCCAGACTGAGAATGTTCTGTTGCTGGAATTCGCCTGGCTTGTCATAGAGCGTCACGGCAGCCACCAAAGCTGACAGAGATGCCTTCCCCGGCTGCTTTTCTGCAGTGTGAAGTTGACGTGCATGCTCACCTTTTTGGAGAAGGGGCATTAAATAAAATCAAAACCCAAGTCTTTTTGTTGTTTGTTTTTCAAGACAGGGTTTCTCTGTGTGTAGTCCTGACTGTCCTAGAACTAGCTCTGTAGACCAGGCTGTCCTTGAACTCACAGAGATCTGCCTTCCCTTGCCTCCTGTGTGCTGTGTTTAAAGGAGTGCAGCACTGCCCAGCTCAAAACTCACACAGAAACAACCCCATGAGTCAGCAAAGGGTGGCTTGGCCCTGCCGAGCAGATGGGGAGTCCATCTCCTCTCACCATTGGGAGCATCATTTTCCCATGAGTACGCACTATGCTGGGTCCCTGTGGGAGGGGAAAAAAAGATATTCCAGGTTGAGAGAATTTCAGTATCACTTGCTGGACAGTTTTAAGTCAGCTTGACACAAGCTAGAGTTATCTGAAAGGAGGGGACTTCAATTGGGAAAATGCCTCCAAAAAATCAGGCTGTAGGGCATTTCCTTAATTAGTCATTGATGGGGGAGGGTCTAGTCCATTGTGAGTGGGGCCGTCCTGGGCTGGTGGTTCTGGGTTCTGTAAGAAAGCAGGCTGAGCAAGCCATGGGGAGTAAGCCAGTAAGCAGCACCCTCCATGGCCTCTGCATCAGCTCCTGCTCCAGGTTCCTGCCCTGTGTGAGTTCCTGCCCTGACTTCCTTCAGTGATGAACAGTGCTAGGGAAGTATAAGCAGAATACTACCTTTCTTCCCTAAGTTGGTTTGGGTCATGCTATTTCATCACAGCAATAGAACCCTAACTAAGACAGAGGACATAAGCCAACCCTACATGGTCCATATTTCTCAACAAAGTAAAAGTCAAGTAGGAGGGAGTGGGGGGAATGAGACCATATTAATCAAATTCGATATGGGACCCTTAAAATGATTTGATAATTCAGAGATGCTGACTGGATTTTAACATTAAGGAAATATGTATGGGATTAATATAATTAAGATAGTATGGGTAAGGTTTGGGTTAAAAAACAGCAAGTGTTCATCTACTAGAAGCCCCTGACTTGTGAAAAAAAATACTTGAAGTATAAAAAAGTTAAAAATATTAAAAGTTAATACTTTTTTATACAATACTCCATAGTTCAGGCAAAGGTACCTCCAACCAAGCCAGATTTTTATCCCTGGGTCGAATGTGGTAGAGCCAACTCCTCCAAGGCGTCTCTTGACCTCCACCCAGGCACATGCAACACACACATACCACACATACCACACCACACAGCAAATAAACAAATATATTTTGTTTGTTTGTTTTTCAAGACAGGGGTTCTCTGTGTAGCCTTGGCTGTCCTGGACTCACTTTGTACACCAGGCTGGCCTCAAACTCACAGTGATCAGTCTGCCTCTGCCTCGCTGAGTGCTGGGATCACAGGAATAAATGTGATTTTTTAAAAAAAGATGTATTCAGCATGTGTGGTGGCACATGCCTTTGATCTCAGTACTTGGGAGGCTGATGCAGGCAGATCTCTGTGAGTCTAAGGCCAGCCTGATCTAATAATTTCAGGCTAGCCAGAGTTACACAGAGACTCTGTCTCAAAAGAAAAAAATAAGCTGTGTTGCTATGAATAAAAATGGCCCCATAGGCTCATCTATTTGAAATCAAGAAGTAGCACTACTTGAGAAGAATTAGGAAGCACATGGCCTTGTGGGAGAAAGTATGTCACTGGGGGTGGGCTTTGGGGTTTCAATAGGCCAAGCCAGGCCCAGTGGCTTTCTTCCTGAAGTTACAGACGCAGATGTAGAACTCTCAGCTACTTTTCCAACACCATGTCTGCCTGCCTGTACGTCCAGCATGTCTGCCATGCTTCCCACAGTGATGACAATGGACTAAACCTCTGAACTATAAGCCAGCTGCAATTAAATCCTTTCCTTTATAAAAGTTGCTATAGTCATGGTCTCTTCACAGCGATAGAAACATGACTAGGACACAAGCCATACCCTCTCGGTACAAACCATGCTTACAGTTATGAATCTAGATCTTTTCCTGGACTAATGATGACCAGGGAGAACAGCCAAGACCACAGCAGGCTGCATGCTGAGCTAGGCTGTGCTTCAGGGTAGGGGGATTCAGTACATTTGTGCTGAAGGTTTTACTTGCAGTCCCTCAAGAGAATGCAGGACACACCAGCATGCACCTGAAGTCCTCGTTACTCAGGAGGCTGAGGCAGAACTGTTGATGTCAACCTGGACAACACAGGGAGAGGTTATTTTTTTGTTTTGTCTCCAAAAAAAAGAAGAAAATGCAAACAGAATCTAGAGGATTAAGGGAAGGTGAGCATGGGGATTGACTGAGGACACAAATTTGAAAAGATTGGCCATCCTCAGCCTAGCAGTATAGGTGCCAAGAATGCCTTTTTTGCTTGTTTGTTTGTTGAGACAGGGTTTTGCTGTGTAGCCTTGGTTGTCCTGGACTCACTTTGTAGACCAGGCTGGCCTCAAACCCACACAGATCCACCTGCCTCTGCCTCCCTGGGTGCTGGGATTAGGGACATGTGCCAAAACGTCTAGCTAAGAATGTCTTTTTTAAAAATATAATACTATTATTTATTCTTTAAGAATTTTATACTATGTATTTACATCTCCCAGATCCTCTCTACCCCTTCTGCATTTCTGTCCTCCTCCTCCTCTTTTTAAATAACCCAAGGCCAGTTTGTGCTGTCTATATCCTCCTGGGTATGGAACAAGCAACTGGAGCATGGTGGGCCTACATGGGCCACACCCTCTTAAAATGCTTTTAAAATGTCTCATAACCCATGTGCTGGCTGGTTTTGAGTGTCAACTTGATACAAATTAGTGTCCTCAGAGAGGAATGCCTCCATGCGATCCAGCTCTAAAGCATTTTATCAATGATCAATGGAGGAGGGCTGAGCTCATGTTGGGTGGTGCCACCCCTGGGCCGGTGGTCCTGGCTTCTACAAAGCAGTCGGGGAGAGCCAAGTCTACACAAAGAAACCCTGTCTCAAAAAACTAAAACCAACCAACCAAGCAAGCACAGTCATCTTAATCAATGTTCCCATGACCACGGCAACTCTTATAAAGGAAAGCATTTAATTGGGGCTGGCTTACAGTTCAGGGGTCTAGTCAGTCCATTATGATCATGGTGAGAAGCACGGTGGTGTCCCGGCAGGAATGGTGCTGGAAAAGGAGCTGAGAGGTCTACATCTTGACCCACAGGCAGCAGCCAAAGAACTGGAAGCCACTAGGCCTGGTTTTAAGCTTCTGGGACCTTAAAGCCTGCCCCCACAGTGACACACTTCCTCCAACAAGCCACACCTACTCCAACAAGGCCACATATCCTGATAGCACCATTTCCTGTATTCAAGTGTTCAAACACATGAATCTATGAGGGCCAAACCTATTCACACAAGCACAGCAGTTTTCTTAGGAAGTATGAACATTTATTTTTTTTCGGTTGGTTGGTTGGTTGGTTGGTTGCTTGCTTGGGTTGGGTTGGGTTGGTTTGGATTGAGTTTTTCAAGACAGGGTTTCTCTGTGTAGCCTTGGCTGTTCTAGAACTTGCTCAATAGATGAGGCTCACCCTGAACTCACAGAGATCCACCTGCCTCTGCCTCCTGAGTGCTAGGATTAAAGGCGTATGCCACCACCATCCTATGAACATTTTTTTTAAAGAGCTCAATGCATGCCTCCTCCTACTTAAAAATTGTCTTAATGTCCCAGGCCTCTGTGAAACTAACACTGTAGCTCAAGGATGCTCTGTCAGAAAGCGAAGTGAGCACAGGTTGTCTCAGCAGCCGGGAACCTCTGAGTCCTCTGCAGCCTCTGGGATACGGTCCCTGAGGGAAAGACATGTGGATGTGACAGAAATCTCCAGCAATCACGTGATATGCTCATGCCCCACTGGCCCCAGGGGAGACCTTTGGACACTCAAGGCTAGAATGCAAAATTGTGCCACTGCCGTGGAATTAAAAAGAAGAAAACAATAATTTAAAAACTGAAAAGAACACAGGTAGTGGAGGCACACATTATTAATCCCAGCACTTGGGAAGCAGAGGCAGGCAGATGTCTGTGAGTTTGAGGCCAGCCCAGTCTACAGAGGAAGTTCCAGGATGGCCAGGGCTACATAGAGAAATCCTGTCTCAACAAACAACATAAAAAGAAAAACTAACATTAAAAAAAACTGAAAAGAAAAGAAACAAATCTCTTCATAACAAGTTCAAAATCAAATAACTGTCTTCTCCTCCTTTTTATAATGTGCATGTGTATGTTATAAGCATGTGTTTGTCAATACCCATGTGTCTGTCAGTGTGGGTGTGTGACCCCAGACTGAGGTCAGGAGTCTTCCTCAGTGACACTCTGCCCTAATTATTGAGGCAGGTTCTTGAAACTGAACCCAGAGCTGAGGTCCAAATCCAGCCTTGTGCACCCATAATCCAAGTCCTTGGAAAGTAAAGGCAAAAGGATCAGGCCAAGACCAGCCTCAGCTACATAGCAAGTTCTAGGCCAGCCTAGTCTACACGAGGTTCTATTTCAAAACAAAACAAAAGCCAAAACTATTATTGTGCCTTACTAGCAATACAAAAGCCAACAGTGTAGTATGGCTGTAACCTAACACTCAGCAAAGCCAAGCTCGAGGATTGCAGGTTCAAGACCGGCTTCAGCTATAGTCACCTCAAGACACCCACTCAACAATAACAAACCTATACTACTGCCTCTGTAATTTCAGCTTTTTTTCTCTCTCTCCCTTCAGCCTTCCCAGATCTTGTCCTGTCCCCATGCTGACTTTTTTTAAAGAGGTTGCCAAGCCTATTAACATTCATACTTGAGGTTCAAAGTTCCCTTTCAATGTGCCCATCAGCTTTGACTTCCCATGGTCATTTGTAGCATCGCCCAGGTCTAAGCATCTTCAATTTCCTTTATGATTTTTTTCACTCATGAATTATGTAAAGAGATAGTTCCTGTTTTCTATAAGTCGTGGTTTCTTATTCTGCTTTTGTTATTGATTTTTAACTTAATTGCACGTGGTGGAAGAATGTGGTCAATGGCAGAAACTTGGAAATCTGTTGAGGCCTGCCTTCTAGCCCAGGACGATGTCAATTTTCATACATGTTTAATATCATCCTGACTACACACCATCACTTGCTGGGACCAGTCCTCTCTCGGTGGCCATTACAAAAATTAGGTTTTGTGTTTTGCCTTTACTGGTCAAATAGTCCCTCTCCCTATCAATTTTTAAACACCATTCAATCTATCCGTTACCATGAGAAGGTATTAGGATAGCCCATGTGGCTTTGTTTCCTTTTTGAGGTCTTTCTGCTTAACTTATTTTGTATAAATAAAACCAGTGTAACCCTCATACACTGTGTGGCTGTGTAAAGTTCTTTTCTTTCGATCAACTAGAGGTTCCTAACAAGGTTGGGGGCATAGCTCAGCAGTACAGTGCTTGCCTAGCATGCATGTGTGCCTGGGTTTGCTCCCAACCTTTGAACTTTCTTTCCTGCCTCCACCTCCCCAGTGCTGAGATCATGAGCACACACAGCCACACTCCATTAATGAGGTGCTGAGGATTGAACCCAAGACTTTGTCTTTGCCAGTCAAGTGCTCACCCAATTGAGCTACATTCTTAGCCCTGTTCTGGCAGCATCTCACAGAAGGTCTTATGTACAGTGTTTCTTACCAATACTCTCTCGGCTTTGTTCCTGTGAAACTCTCCCTCAAAACAAAATCTGAATGAAAATGACCTCTCTGAGTCTAAAACCAGCCTGGTATACAAAACAAGTACAACCAAGACTACACAGAGAAACTCTGTCTCAGAAAAAAAAAAAAAAAAAAAAAGGAAAGGAAAGGAAAGGAAGGCAGGCAGGCAGGCAGGCAGGAAGGAAGGAAGGAAGGAAGGAAAGAAGGAAAGAAGGAAAGAAAGAAAGAAAGAAAAAAGAAAGAAGAAAGGAAGTGACCTCTCTGAAAAAGAAGCCTGGTGACCAGACTCGGTGAGGGCTCCCATGAGCAGGCTTGCCCCCACCTCCTCACCCTACTTCTGTATTTGGACCATCTCAACTCAAGCAAATCACCTCCCAACACCAGGCTTGAAAGTTACACAGCTATAGATTGAAAGGAAGCAGAAAGGGAGCACTAGAAACACTAGGGTCTGTTCAGCACCCATCAGTCAAGTTTCCAGGCGGTGCTTGGAGTTTCCGGCTCCCAGAAGGAAAACGTAACATAGAAGAGGATGTAGGGCGAGGAAGAATCTATTATGGTTTGTAAGGTGAGAAAAGAACGACAGTGAACTTGGGGGCATTCATAGAGCGGCCAGGTGCAAGTAGCTGGAAGAGTGGAAATTGCTTCTTCCCATGTCCCTATCTTGGGATGCCAGTGTGCACTCCCATGGGTCACATGCTAACATGTGAAGACTTTGATTCTTTGCAGCATCCACAGGCACTGCTGAGGAGTAAAGCAAACTCAGCTCATCCCCCCATGGTTTCCGCCAGCACAGTGATTCACGCAGCAGGCACCAAGAGCAACACCCTGGGAAATCTGGAATAAAGAGAGCATTTCTCAGAGATGACCTAATCACACTGGAAAACATCGGCCTCACTCATAGCATCATCACAAGCCAACAATGTCAAAGGTCAGTCCTCTACCAAGCTCACTCTCCCCAGGATAGGCATAGTATCTGCTTGAAGTTACAGCTAGGGGGAGTTTTGTAGAAATAGCCTTTGTTAGAAGGTAACTCTCCTGTTGGATGTGCCATAAGGAAGGGTTTTCTTTGACTCCTGGTTCCCAGCATGTGTGGGTAGGGTGGGTAGAAGTCCTATGACAAGATGGAGGCATGGAGAGAGCACAGGCAAGACCAACCAACAGGTGAGGCACGCCACTGGACATCTCTGGCTCCAAACCTCACCTCTTAGCTTGGCACAGTTTGACCTTGGAGGTTTGGAGATATGACAGCATTCTCATCAGGTATCTCTCAGGAAAGTGTCATGGGGCTTGCCTATTGAGTTTATTAAAGCAATAGTAGAGAAAGACTGAAGATTTTAATAACTTATTTTTATTTTATGTACATTAGTGTTTTGCCTACATGTGTGTCTGTTGTATCCCCTGGACTGGATTCACAGTCAGTTGTGAGCTGCTGTGTGGGTACTGGGAAGTGAACTCAGGTCCTCTGGAAGAACAGCCAGTGCTCTTAACTGCCCAAGGCTGCTGATTTTATTGCCTTTACTCTTTACTGCTTGCTTGCTTGCTTTCATTTTTGGCTTGTTTTATTTTTTGTTTGTTTCTTTTTGTTTTTCAAGACTGTTTTTCTGTGAAGCCCTTACTGTCTTGGAACTCACTCTGTAGATCAGGCTGCCCTCAAACTCACAGAGCTCCACCTGCATCTGCCTCCCTAGCACTGGGTTTAAAGAGGAGTGCAACCACCAACCAGCTCAAGCTTTTTCTATAAAATCCAAATGCCCATTTGGCCTAATAAAGGATTCTATTTCTGTTGGGTATGGTGTCCCATACTCATAATCCCAGAACTTGAAAGGTAAAGGAGAGAAGATAAAAGAGTTTGAAGCCAGCCTTGGCTACAGATTAAGATCAAAGCTTACCTGAAATACATATTTTTTAAAAAATTAGTGATTGGCATTCAACCTTTTATGAGCATGGTTACTAAAAGTGTGTGTGTGCACAACACTTGGAGTCTGAAGCAGGGAGATTGTGAGCTTGAGGCTAGCCTGGGCTATAGAGCAAGAACCTGCCTCAAAAAAAATATCTATCCTGTTTGCCCTTCCGACTGAGGGCTAAGCATCCTTCCTGAAGTCCTCCTTGTTGCTTAGCTTCTTTGGGTGTACAAATTTTAGTATGATTATCCTGTATTGTATGTCTAATATCCATTTATAAATGAGTATATACCCTGTGTGTCTTTCTGCTTCTGGGATACCTCACTCAGGGTGATCTTTTCTACTTCCCAGCATTTGCCTGCAAATTTCATGATTTCTGTGAATTGCTTGGTAGCATTCCATTGTGTAAATGTACCACACTTTCTGTATCCATTCCTCGATTGAGGGACATCTAGGTTGTTTCCAGCTTCCGGCTATTTTAAATAAAGCTGCTATAAACATAGTTGAGCAAATGTCCTTATTGAATGGTGGAGGATAGACATCAGAAGTAGGAGAAGACAAAGAACAGGACAGGAGCCTTCCACAGAGGACCTCTGAAAGACTCTATCCACCAGGGTATCAAAGAAGATACTGAGACTCAGCCAAACTTTGGGCAGAGTGCTGGAATCCTTATGGAAGAAGAGGGAGATAGAAAGACCTGGAGGGGTCAGGAGCTCCACAAGAACAACAGAGCCAAAATACCTGGGCCCAGGGGGGCCTTCAGGGACTGATACTCTAACCAAGAACCACGAATGGAGAGGACCTAGACCCCTGTTCAAAGGAAGCCCATTGGCTGCTCAGTTTCCAAGTGGGTTCCCTAGTAAGGGGTATAGGGACTGTCTCTGACATGAACTCCATGGCTGTCTCTTTGATCACCTCCCCCTGGGGGGTGTAGCCTTGTCAGGCCACAGAGGAAGATGATGCAGCCAGCATTGATAAGACCTGATAAGCTAGGGTCAGATAGAAGGGGAGGTCCTCCCCTATCAGGGGACTAGGAAAAAGGCATGGGGGGAGAAGAGGGAGGACAGGTAGGACTGGGAGGAGATGAGGGAGGGGGCTTCAGTGGAGGTACAAAGTGAATAAATTGTAATAAATAAATATAAAATTAAATTAAATTTAAAAATCTAGAAATATGTTATACAAAATTATTGACAGAGTATAACTGCTGCTTATTGGAATTTAGGAGCTTTTGATAGGGTTCTTATTCCTATTTTAATATGCATAAGTAAAAACTAATTCTTCAAACATAATTTCTTTCAGTGTCGCCGTTAGGGAAAGGCCGGCTCTGAGCTCGGCTTTGGTTGGAGAGGCCTCCCGTGACTGTGAGTCAGCACCCAGCCTCTGCTCACACTTCACCCTATTTGAAGCCAAATGACTTAATGCACCGGGAGGGTTCACGAGTTAAAAAAAAAAAAGTTGCAAAAATAACATGACAAAAATGTTGGCAGTTGTCATAATCAAAAAATTCACTTCTACAATCCAAAATTTTAAAAGTAAGAAGACTGAGGGTGCAACTCAGCAGCAGGAACTGCTCTGGGTTCTACCCTCAACACTGGAAACGGCCCAAAAGTTAATGGATCCGTGTAGGTTCCAGGACATCTCTGATTTATACGTTCAATTACCCTCCCGTCGCAGTGCTGTTAAGAGCTGGTCCACACATCTCTCACCGGCAGGACTCTGAGAAAACCCTAGCATTGACAAAGGCCAGCACTTGACTCAGGGACACCAAGAGTGACAAATGGAAGCAGCCAGCTTGAAAGCAAAGGGTGGCCTGGTCTCCAACTCCTGACAGGTGGTTACAGGCTGGTGGCCTTAGTGACAGGATCCCACTCAGAGAAAGCAGCAACCTGAGGAGGCTTAGAGGCCTCATCTGCACCACTGGCCCACTGTTGTGATGTGAATAAGAATGCCCTCCCCCATATATCTCAATGCTTAGGACCAGGGAGTGGAACTGTTAAAAGGATTAGATGGATTAGAAGGTGTGGCCTTGCTGGAGGAAGTGTGTCCCTGGGGGTGGACTTTGAGGTGGCCATGTCAGGTACTCTCTCTCTGCCTGCCTGCAGATCAGCTACTGCTCTACAACCTCCCCCGCATGCTGCTGTATTCCCTGTCACGATGATAATGGACTAAACCTCTGAAACTGTAGGCCAGCCCCAGCCCAACTATATGCTTTTTTTTAAAACTAAGAGTTGCTTTGCTCATGGTGTCTCTTCACAGCAATAGACAGTGACTAAGACACTTGTCACCTGGATATAGCCTAGGGAGGCTGCTGAGAACCTTCACACAGCTCTTCCGCCCAGTTCTGGGGTCTCCCTAGAACAGAAGCATGTAGTCAGTGTACCCCATAATTTCTCTCTTCTGCAACCCATCACATGGCCCCCATGGGTGCTGTCTCTATTACACGGCTGCTGCCACCTCCTGGCTTCTATCTCCCTGGGTGTCCTCCGGCTAGCATCCTGTCTCCACAGCTGACTGTTCACACCATCCGTTCTATTTCTCTGAGAGCCTGTGCCAGCCAACACAGCTCATCTGTTGGAACAGAGCTGAGTAGGCCACAGGTCAGCTTGGAAACTGGCTGTCCTTACAGGGTGTGGTGGCACACTGCTGTATTCCTAGCAGTGTGGAAGCAGAGGTGGATGGTCACCATAAATTCCAGACCAGTTTAGGCTACGTAGTGAATACCAGACTGCCCCAACTACATAGGGGGATCTTTTCTCAAAAATAAACATATATAATAGACATGCAACATATACACACAGTATAACTGGCTTGGCTTCTTAATATATATATATATATATAATATATATATACACACACATATATGGAAGTTTTGGTTTATGATATGTAAATATGATTTTGTTCTAATCTCAGGTTATGTGGGACTGATTCAGATGGTCCACAGAAGCAGACTATTTGCCTTCTGCGGCCTCCGAGAGGGGCTCTTTGCCAGTTGCAGTTGGTTTAAATCTGAGGACTCTGAGGGAATAAACGTCACAGCCCAGAGAGTGGTGAAGGGCTCCAAGGTAGAAGAGGGCTGCTGGTGCTTCTCCCCTGCTGCTCCAGGTCACTGCTGATGCAGTGTGACAAGAAGTTAGCGGTACCCTGAAATGAGGGTTGGCCTTCCCTCAAGAAACCCAATGACCCTAAACAGCAGCAAGTAGCTGAGGAAAACTACGGGCCCTCTCCCCACTAACCTTCTTTCTCTCCTACCTGGTGTTGTGGTGTTGGAAGGGATTGGGATGGAAAAGGGAGGGAGGGATTTAAGAACCTAAAATTAAATCGTTTTAAAAAGTAACGCCACAATGTACCCTCCGGCCTGCTTTGTAAGCTCAGTCATGCTCACATCCAGCTAACAATGGAGATTTTTGATGTAGCCGCCTCTGCACAGATCCCAGCTAGACTTCATGCAGCCCATTGCGATCGGTGCACTTTCTTCCTGCAGCCAAAAGCTGCTCTGCTGGCTGCCACTGGGTCCCCTCCAGCTGGCTGTTCCTCTCTCAGCTCTTAACTACTATAGTTAGTTCCCTCTTCTGTCACGCTACCTCCCTGAAGGTCAAGCTTTGGAGGTACCAGCTAAGACAGCTTTTAATCCAGGGAAACATTGGAGACTCCTTCCATGACTGCAGTGTTCAGTTTGCTTTCATTTGAGAAGACAGAGATAACTTTTTGCCATTGCCACCAAAGCGACTTTGGTCTTTACCCAGTAATCAAAGTTTTAGCTGAAGCCAATTAAGCTTAAGTAAAAGGGTCGGGGGAGTAAGCATGCAGGACAACTTGAAGGGAAAGCTGGGAACTGATTTGTCTTCCCTTCAAGTTGTCTGTGGTGCCATATCATGTGTTGTATGTCATGCTGAGCACACGGCCAGCATTTAATACAGAAGGCAGAAGAAGAGAAAGGGGGACAAAGAATGTGGGAACATTACCCAGTCTTCACGCAGCCTTAGAGGTGCAGAAAATTGAAGTACCTTGTGCAAGAGTGTACACATTTTTAGTGGCAGAGCAGGAACTTAATTTCTTCAGTTATTATTATTGTATGTGTGTGCATGGGGTGTGTGTGTATGTGTGGTGTATGTGTATGTGTGTGTGTGTATGTACATGTATGGTGTGTATTTGTATGGTGTGTGTGTATGGTGTGTGTGTGTGTGTATGGTGTGTGTGTATGTGTATGGTGTGTGTGTGTATGTATGGTGTGTGTCTATGTATAGTGTGTGTGTATGAATGGTGTATGTGTATATATAGTGTGTGTTTGTGTGTGTATGTATGGTGTGTGTGTGTATGTGAGTGTGTGGGTGTTTGTGTTTGAATGGAGGTCAGAGGACCAGCTCTCTCTATCCTCTATGGATTCCAGGAATTGAGCTCATCAAGCTTCATTGCAAGCACCTGCACTCACTGAGCATCTCCCTGGCCCCAGAGCAGCAGGAGTTTAAATCTAGCAGTTCTTGTTCTACACTGAAGTCACTGCTTTGCTGACAGGCCATTTCTGCCATAAAACTGGCTTCTCAGTGGCACAATGGTTAAGGCACAGCCCTTTCTTTCAAAAGTCTGAGATGAAGCAGACTGTTTTATCTGTGTCAAATAAAGCCTTCCACAGGCTAGCCTGGAATTCACCAGATAGCCTGAGCTGCCACAATCATTCTGCCTCAGTGTTCAAGTGCTGAGATCAAAACGTGAGCTACCCAGCCTGGCAATAAAGTCTTCCACATGGAGTCAGAAGTGTTGTTCCTCTTTCAGCCACAGTTTCCACATTCTCATTCAGGCTGCTTTGCCTCCAGCTTGTTATCTTTCCAAGGATTGTTGCTACTTGCCACTCCATTAAATGTCAAGATCATCAAGATCATGCTGAGCTCAGCGGGGCAGGGGGTGGGTCGTTGAGGAGAGGCCAGAAGCCTCATGCCTTCTGTTGTGGTTTCAGTGAGAAAAATGTCCCTCAGAGGTTTATGTATGTGAATATTTGGGTCCATAGTTGGTGGCCCTACATGGAGAGGTTATAGAACCTTTAGAATAGTGACTTCTACCTGGGGGGGAATATATATATATATATATATATATATATATATATATATATATATATATATATATATATGCACTAATCTCATTTACTAAGGATCCACCCTTGTGACCTGATTATTTCCCAAAGGTGCTACTTTCAAATACTATCGCACAGGAGTTAGAGTTTAAGGATACGTTCAGCCTTAACAGACACTAAATTACATTTGCTTGTTTGGGCCAATTGTTATGGGTTTGGTTGGTTGTTTTTGTTTTTTTTTTGGTTTTTTTTTTTTTTGTATATATATACATATTGAGATAAGGTCTCACTATATGGTCCAAACTAGACCAGAACACAGGATCCTTCTGCCCTAGCCTCTAGGGTTCTGGGATTACAGTGTAACCATGCCCGTATTTGTGTTTATGATCATATAATTACATTGAAAGTTAAGGTATACCTCACTTTTCTATGACTTTTATATGAAGCCACTGCTTGTCAGAAAGAGTTACATTTGGTACTCATTTTTAACAGTTTACTTATTTCTAGTCCCTTGTCAATTTAGCTGGAAGCAAATCAAAAGTATTGAAGACTTTTTCAAGACAAAGCCTCATGTGTGGCAGACTGGCCTCAAACTCTCTGTGTAGCAGAGGGGTACCTGAACTGATCTTCCTGCTTCTGCTGGGTTTGATTTCTGTGGTGCCAGGGATGGAGCCTGATTTCTCTGGTGCCAGGAATGGAGCTTGGGACTTTATGCAGGACAGGAAAGCACTCTACCAAATGGTCCACAGTGCCAGCAAATCAAGACATTTACAATGTATGTGTGTAAGCTCCTTTTTAAATACACCGCAGATCAACCCTAAGTGAGATATCTGTGTCATAGCCCATCTTGCCTGAGGCTCAGGGACACCTGGGAAGAGGTAGAAGGGTTGTTAGAGCAGAGGCTGGAGAGGACAGCTGGCTGGTAGGGTGCCTTCTGGATGGGACATTTCACTCATGAACTCACAACAGCTGCGGTTGTCTGCATCAAGACTGGCACACGATCAAGCCGGTCAAAGTTCCAGAATAGATAGGGAGTGCTCCAGAAGCCCCATGCCAGCCTGAGGAGCTAGGTAGTTGAAGGCTACTGGGGAAGGAATCAGTTTTGTCAGGGTGTATACTCTGGAACATTGCTCATATTCCAGTTGATGGCCCCATGCCCCTGCTCATGGGAGAAGTACATGTATTCTGTGCACAGAAAAACCCTGTCTCAATAATAATAATAAACAGATATAGAGAGAGTGAGAGAGAGAAACAGACACCATCTCTGTCCTCATTCACAAAACCTTCCTTAGAGTATTTTCACACTTCAGGTGGTATCTTGGGACTGCTCACTCTCACACCCACTTTAGATCTGTTTTCCCAAACAACAGAACATACAGAAAAACAGAAAGGTACACAGGCAAACAAATGACAAAGACAACCAGAGATGTCCAGCACACAGACTTAAACCGTGAGTCCCAGTGATGTGGATCCCAGACACTAGAATTAGGCTCTGTCCAGCCTTTCGTAAGTCTGTCCTTTATGGCCAGCAATTGCTACTACGTGTTCTTCTTTCTTCCACCCTTCTCTATGCCTTTCCTTCCATACCCTAACAGAGAAAAAAAGAGAAAGAGAAAAGGAAAGAGATAACTGGATAAAATCAGGGTTAGAAAGGGGGTGACATTAAAATTAGACTTCTTCCTGTTGATTAGTGACATTGCGTTCCTTGGGTCAAATCAGGCTATCTAATTTCTTCTTGTTTCTTCTTTGTACACAATTAATTACTTAACAAACCTCTACCAACAGCAACCAACAACCCACCTCTCAGGGCTCTAGCATTTACATACCCTCTGAAAAGTCCCCCAGAATTCCAAATGTCACCCAAGCACAGAAACTGTCTACAGCTGGCAAAATCACGCCTCTGCTAGAGCACAAGGTAAATCATAGTCAGCCGCTGCGAAGCAGGCTCATATCTCAAAACTGGGATTAAAGTGAAAACATGTTCTTATTATGTTGTTGTGTGTTCTCAAAGAAACAAAAATTCCAAAATTCTCAGTACTGTCCTTATTAACTAAGATTCCTTATTCAGAAGGTGCCATAAACAGACCTACCTCCGGAGGTGGCAGATTCAGGCAGCTTTCTGTCATTTCCCATTTTAGGGTGGCAGCATCAGGAGCCTCTAGTACACTAGGGACAGGAGAAGTTCATGGGGCCCTGGAACATCTCAGGGTTTGCACCCTACAAAAACTGTCTGTTTTCCACACTATCACCCCAGAGGGGATCTGAGACTCAAGTGTCCCTGATTCTCAGCCTCTGGGGATCTTGCTGGGGCTTCCAGGATGTTGCAAGATAAGCCCACCAGAGACCATCACACAGACACTGTTAAAGCAGAAAAGAAAATCCTCCTTTCCAGCATGAGGAACTCTCCCAAATCATGCAATACAGAGCCTTACAGCTCTTTGTTTTTTATGCACAAAAACCACATCCTGGTTGACACACTTCAGTTAGCAAGAAGCGTAGCTACAGAAGGGAAAAAGCAAGGTTAGTACATTTAGGGCCTGTTTACTTGGAGACCTACCTAGAACTATGGACTAGGTCTTTGTTCCATTTTGGCAGGTGTTTGAACATGTTTTTAAGGCCATAATGTTGCCTCTAACATGGCATCAATCATGGTAAGATCTGAGGACCTATTATAACAGAAGCTAGAAAAAAAATAAAGATTTGTGAAATCAGAAGTTAAAGCTTTTAGAAGATTAATAAAGTTGATTAAAGCCTAGATGACCCAATCAAGAAAAAAGCAAAAAGGACACAATTTCTAAGCTCTTTGGTGAGACAGATGCCTCCAGCATAGCTATAGGTGTTCAGAGGGTATTAAGGAAATAATCGTAACAAGTCAACTTTGTCTGAATAAAGTTGATAGTTAGGTGAAATGGGTGAATCCCTTGACAATCACAGATTTTCAAAGCTCATTCAAGAGGAAACAGATAACACAAACCTCTCTTCTCTGTAAAGAGGACACTGGTGCCAGCCCTACACAAATTCTTTCTGAGAACTGAAGACGAGACCTTCTCCAGAACATTCTGTCAGGCCAGGACAACCCAGAAACAAAACCAGACATAGAAAGTCCAAGGGGAGCGCTCAGTTGATAAAGTGCATGTAGTGTGGGGACCTCAGCTCAGATCCCGGCTGCACATGAGAACCAGGTGTAGCTCCAGGCTATAACTCCAGCACTG
The DNA here is from genome assembly GCA_028658305.1 of Pachyuromys duprasi. NCBI lineage: Eukaryota > Metazoa > Chordata > Mammalia > Rodentia > Muridae > Pachyuromys > Pachyuromys duprasi. The sequence continues at coordinate 58,718,293 of CM053763.1, read as the reverse complement.
AGCAAGGAGACAGGTGGGTCCCTGGGAGCCAAACCTATGAGCTCCAGGTTCAGTCAAAGACTCTCAAAGAGTTAGGCCAAAAAGATTGGCCTCTGACCTCCACATGTACACACACGAATACATGCATACACCACACAGAGAGAGGCAATGTAAATGGGGAAAGAATAGCTAGATTAACAGTAACACATTGCTAACAAATCTAATCCAACAACATGTAAAGAACTAATAGACATGACCAAATGAGGTCAATCCATGTAATTCAGGGGGAAAACAGCTGAAGCAAGAAGCCCACACAATGGGATCATCTTGGTAAACTCTAAAAAAAGCTTTTGAGAAAATGTATTATCTGTGTAGAAATAGAACTTATTTGCATGCCAGGAAATGAGGAAACCCTCAACTAAAATCCTGTAGTTACCATTATACAAAGCCATGAGGACAAAGAGAAAAATGATACACAAAGGGAAAATTAAATACAAAGCATCGAAAATGAAAATCAGTAAATAAAATGTGCATATCTATGTAGATGGAATGAACTAGGGAGTAAAATAAATGAGGATTTAATAAATTTTACTAAGTTGCAAGATTAAAAATCATTTATGTTTCTATGTGCCAGTAAGGAATCAAAAATTGTTAAAACTTAACTCTCATTCACAATAGCATCAAAATATTAAGTGCTTGTATATATATGTACACCTATACATATATATACATTGAAGAGTACTAAAAAGTGCTGAGCAAAATTAGAGATTAAGCAAGTAGAAGATTGTTATATTTATTTATTGCTGTTTTCTTGTTTTGTTTTATTTTGTTTTTAAAATTTATTTATTTTATGTATGAGTGCTCCATGTGCATGTATACCTGCAGTCCAGAAGAGGGCACCAGATCTCATTATAGATGGTTGTAAGCTACCATGTGGGTGCCGGGAACTGAACTTTGGAAGAGCAGACAGTTCTCTTACCCACTGAACCATCTCTCTAGCCTGACTGTTATGTTTATGAATAAGAAGAGTCAAGATTATTACATTTTAAATTTTCAAAAAATTGATTCATAGATTCAAAATAATGAAAATAATGGCAATCACATTCCTGTTAAGCTGGGCTGGAACTGTGGCCCAATGTGGTAATAGTATTTGTTGATCATCCAGAGGACACAGGCTCAGTTCCTAGCACTAATATGGTGGCTCAGAACCATCTGAAACTCCAGTTCCAAGGGATCCAACACCATCTTCTGACTTCTAAGAGCATCATATACACATGTTATACAAACCTACTGTAGGCAAACACTCATACATATAATCTTAAAAAAAATGCTGGCAAGTTTTTTTTTTCCAGAGAAAATCCTAAAATTCATATGGAAATATAAAGGACCTAGATGATCCAGCTAAAACATTTCTAGGGAAAAAGAGGTTGGAGATATAAGATATCTGATTTGAGGCTGGGCTATATCTCAGGGGTAAAAAGCACTTGCTTAGTATGCTTGTCGCCCTGGGTTTAATCCCTGACACCACCACCAAAAAAAAAAAAAAAAAGATAAAAGATAAAATTATTCATCGGTTTTCAATGTTCATTATGAAACTATAGTAACCTTGAGTCTACAATATTGATATAAAGACAGACAAATAAAGATAAATATTTTTAAAAGACAGACAAATAATTAATGGGACAGAAGAGAGTACAGATACAGACCTGTGCATATATGAACAATTAATTTTTTTGAGGTAGGATCTCTCCAGGCAGCTCAGGTAGGCTTTGATTTAAGATCCTCCTGCAAGCTGGTCCCAATGGAGTGTGTGCAGGAGAGTTGTCCCTGCCCCTCACCTGACATGTGTGGTGTGGGCTCAGGAGAAATCCATCACCTGTAGGCAGCAGGCAGAAAGAGAGAGTTTGGACTTTTGAAACCTCAAAGCCCACCCCCAGTGACACACACCTACTCCAACAAGGCCACACCTCATTCTTCTCAAACAGTTCATCAACTGCAGAATAAGCATGCAAATATATGAGTCTATGGGGGCCATTCTCATTCAAACCACCATGGACTCTAATTAAGTTGTTTTTTTTTTAATAGTGACTGGAAACTTTTCCAAATCGCATAAAACTAGTAATTCATAACTTGGAAGTTCAGGAAACTTTAAATAGCATAAGAAAGCAAAGAAACTACATGCAGAAGGTGGAAGAGAAATGGTATGAGTGTGGCTGAGCACAGAGACCCTCTCTCACATACTAGGCAAACTACTGAACACCAAAGATGAACGTTGAAAATACACAGAAGCACACAGTGAGATGATGGCTGATTCCTCATCAGGAAAAGGAAGGCCGGGAGGAAACAGGTCATTGATAAAGATGTGGGAAGAAAACACAGCAGAGTCTACCCAAAATTCTATATCAGATGACAACATGTTAGTATTTATTTTAAAATGATCCACACATACAACAGATATTATATGAAAGTGATTTAATGGATAGCAGCGGAGAAATAGAGAGGAAAAGGAAAGAGAGAGACATGGTGTGGGTCCCCCAGGAAAGAAAGTGAGGCGGAGAGAGAAAGAGAGGAGAGTAAGAGCGGAGGGTAAGAGAGAGAGAAAGTGGCGGGTTGGTCCTTTTATAGCTTGTGCATGTGCAGCTGAACTGGGCCTGCCACACACACCTGGTGGGGAACACATGATGACATCATCGGTTACTAGGCAACCCAGAAGCAGGCTGCCTATACACTAACATTCCCCCCCTTTTTCTATAATTAAAAAAAAAGGATGTTGGACTCCTTCTCACGTAAGGCAAGTTAAAGTATATAAATGTAGGTTCATTGAAAGCAGCTCTTGGTCACCATGCAAGGGGAGAAGAGAGAAGAAAAAAGTAACAGCTCCAAAATGTTCAGATTAATGGTGAGGAGGAGGGGAAGCCCCTGCCCTAGAAAGTTCAGGGTAGAGGGTGGAGTTGCCAGCCATGCCCAGCAGCACCTATATAGGGATTGAGGAATGCTGGGAGAACCTGGAGCTGTTGGTCCTGGGCCTGAAGCACACCACAATGTCTTCTTTCTTTCAAGATTTATTTTTATCACTTTTCTGTGTATGTGTCTGTGTGTGGATGTATGCACAGTAAGGTGCCTGCAGAGGCTGGAGGTGTTAGAGCTCTTGAAGCTGGAGATACAGGTGGTTGTGAGCTGCCCAATATGGGTGCTGGGAACCAAACTCAAGTATTCTGCAAAAGCAGCATGATCTTTCTTCTTCTTCTTCTTCTTCTTCTTCTTCTTCTTCTTCTTCTTCTTCTTCTTGTTCTTCTTCTTCTTTATTGAAATACTGAGTTTATCTCACACCTCTATTTTTGTCTCCACACCATTTCCATGTCTGACCACTACTATTACCATGTCCTGTCATAACATTCTATATCTACTTAAGACCAAGTGAAGGGTAGAATTCTATACTTAAAAAAATGAAACTGGCATTTAGACAGCACATTCTTGGCTATGGAAGCTTGGACAACATTTAGTAAATATGGAGGTTAAGTACTCACAAAACGACAGTCAGGAAGTAAGCCGGAATCTTTCAGTATTTAAACTGTTTTCTTAAAGAGACTTACTCTGCTTCCGGAGATCTTGAAACTACAGTAAGGAAATCGCCAGTCAAAAATACACAAAAATCAAAGCAGAATGGAAAAGACTTAAAACCATCAACACTGGAGTTCAAGGGTCAAGAATGCTTCAAAAAAAAGAAGGGTAAATTCCTAAAACACCAAAGGACCTAGTTCTGTAGAAGATATTAAAGCAAAAATGCAAACAAGTAGAAAAAGGTGGCTCACTTCCCAGTGTGCAAGCCAAGTTCATCAATTACATGAATTGCTTCTGGAGGACTGACCAGGAGGCTATTCGAGATCTCTGGGAGTGCTCACTATTAACCATGGAACCATATCTCCAGCCCTGAGGAGAAGAGGAAATAAAATGTTAGGACAAGGAAAGGTTTTATGATAACATAACTTTTTAAATCTGAACCATGAGTGAGGTTATGTGGATCTACACCTGTACTAAGATTGAAAGAAGTGTGTACACACACACACAATTTAAAGCTGCTGAGTTCTAAATATGACATTCAATCTTGATGTTACCTATACTTATGCAATATGTTGCATAATGACACATAAGGCCTTCCTGTGCTATTTCTTAGATTATGTGGAGATCTGTATGTTTCTAAATAAAATAAGACATTTTCAGATAGATAATTTGTGTCTAAGAGACTATACTAAATGCTGAGGAAATTCTCAGGCAGAAGGGAAATAACATAAAAGATTATTTCCCATCACATAAGAGCAGCTCAACACAGAGGCTCCCTGCCAAAGAGGACAGACTGAACAGGACAGAAACAGGGGCAAGGTAAACCTTAGTGTGTGGCACACCTAGCCAGGTGGTCAAGGTTAGCCTTCATTGTGTTGGGAGTTATGAAACCATTAGATGAAGCCAGGCTGTGGTGCTGCACACCTTTAATCCCAATACTTCGGACACAGAGCAGAGACAGGCAGATCTCTGTGAGTTCGAGGCCAGACTGCTCTACACACTGAGTTCCAGGACAGCCAGGGCAACACAGTGAAACTCTGTCTCAAAAAAGAAAAAAGGAACTATGAGATAGGCAATGCCCAACATTCTGAGCACTGAAGAAACTGCCGTGACTTCACTGAGGTGACACTTCCGTACCTGTCATGACATGCCACTGTCACACAGATCAAGTGATAGAATCATGACCAGTCCATACATTATACAATAACAAAGACCAATGATTTTACGTTGAAATAAAAACATTTTTAAAAATCATTCCATTTTTTTCTTCTTGCATGCTCACAGAGGTTCCCTGTAGTCTGGTGGCTTGGAAGAAATTCAGTACTGAGCCAGCCCTTCAAGTGAGCCGAGCCAGTATTAACTGCGCACCTCAAGTGTTGATTGTATCTTTCAACGGCTTATGAATAGCTATGACTAAATGCACACTAGACCACCTGTTTTACTGCGAGGGATCAGTCTCCTGGCTTTTCCTAGGCATCTCCAGGTTCTTTGGAATGAGCCACGCCTTCTGCTCCAGCTGCTGAGCCAGCAAGCCTCCGTAACCTGGCTGTGTGGGTCAGCTGCCTTTTGTCGGTGAAAGCTAGAAGCTTTTGGTCTAGGGGCCCTGGAAACTAATAGGTCTTTTTAGCTGATGAAATGAGCCAATTCAAGGCAGGCGTGTTGCACGCACGCCTGTGATGCCAGCACTCACGGAGGCAGAGGCAGGGGGAGCTCTGCGAGTTCAAGGCCAGCCTGGTCTACAGAGTGAGTCTAGGACAGCCAAGGCTACACAGAGAAACTTTGTCTCGAAAAAAGCAATAACGAAATGAGCCAATTCAAGTCAGGTTAAAGCATAAAGGCAGGTTTATTGCTTACAGCTCTCGAGTGGGTTCACTGATTCCAAGAAAGGAAGCCAGGGAGTTGCCTAGGGGAGGGAGACAGAGACAGACAAGCCAGCCATGCCCTGTAACAGGTTGGAGCTGAGGGATGCTGGGAGAATCTGGAGGCCAGGCCTGCTTTGGTATGTTAAATGTGCACCTCAGCCATTTGGCCCAGGTCTGAAGCCCAACAGAAACCACATTCAAACTTAGAATTAAGATTGCTGGCAAGTCGGGTGTGGTGGGGCACGCCTGTGATCCCAGCACCAGGGAGGCAGAGGCAGGCAGATCTCTGTGAGTTCCAGGCCAGCCTGGTCTACAAAGTGAGTGCAGGACAACAAAGGCTACACAAAGAAACCCTGCCTTAAAAAAGAAAGGAAAGAAAGAAAGAAAGAAAGAAAGAAAGAAAGAAAGAAAGAAAGAAAGAAAGAAAGAAAGAAAGAAAGAAAGAAATGGGGGAGGAGAGGGCAGAGATTGCTGTCAATCTGAGAAGAGTTGCTGCAGCTCCCTGTGACTGCAGTGATGAAATATTGCCAACAAGGTTGCTTTAAAACAGTGGGAATTTATTCTCAGGACTCTTAAGAGTTGTGGTATGAAATCTGGGTATTGACAGAATCATGTTCTTTCTGAAGGGTCATGGGAAGTATACTTCCTCACCTCTTCCAGCTTCACACAATCCCAGGAGCAATTTAGTCTGTGTCACAGTGACCATCTTCCCTCATGCCTGTGTCTTCTTGGCTTATACTTGGCTTATACTGGCTTGGGGGTCACTATGGTATGACCTCATTTTAACAATTTAGGTCTGCAGTATTCCTATCTCCAACTAAGAGTGTTCTGATAGGTATTGAACTTTCACAGGCCCTTTTAGAGAAGAAACAAGTCAAAACCCAATGAAAGGAGAACAGTTTACAGTTACTGCATAGCCTAGACCTGTCTCCCTTGCCTTGCTAAGTCAGTGTCCTCTGGCACATGTGTCTTCCTCCAAGGACCTGGAGCTGGCCCCTTCCCTTTCCCTTTTCTAGGAGCATCCCATTAATTCCACATCTCAAGAGGTATACTGGATTGAGCTCCTGCTCAGGGAGGGCAAGATTTCCTTCCCAGCAAAAGGTGCACGACTTGCCTTCTCCAATATTGGCGCAGCATCCTAAATTCTGAGGACAGGACTTTTTCTGCTGAGGAGGCCCTCTCTGTCAACAGAGGTAAGATCTGACCCTCTGACTTCAACAACTTGCCCACATCATAGACTGACTTGGCATGTTTTCTCAAGTCAGCACTGAACACCTTCTCTGCAACATCACAAGTCAGTCAGATTTGAGTTTTTCAAGATTACGATGAATCCAATTCGCCTCCACCCCTTTGACATCAAATGTTTTAAGCAAAACACTAGGACTTTTAAATGTCTACTTCAGTTAAGGTCAAGATTTCCCATGAGAAGTAATTTCACAATTTTCTTTTGGTAACCAAGGGGTTTTTATCGCCATCTGATCCAATAGCGGGGTAGGGCAGAGGAGCTCAGGGAATACAAACACCGCATTGCAGTCAGGGGAGATGGCTCAGAGAGTAACAGTACTTTCTCCCAAGCGTGATGACTTGAGTTTGATTCTCGGGATCCAGATGGTGGAAGGAGAAAGAGAGTCCCAAAAACTGTCCTCTAGCTTCCAAATATACCATGTTATGTACACACACACAAATAAATAAAATGTAATGAGACTATATCACAACTATAAATCTGGTATCTTGCAAATGTTCACAAAAAGCCATTAATAAATACCACAATATAAGGCTGGTTGTTTTAAACAATAACCACCAACCCCAGAAGTGAAGGCCGGCAAAGATTTATCTGCCCAAGTCACATGTTTAGCATGAGCTCCTCAAGGGACATGATCATTAACTGAACTAATTATGTTCTCTCTCTAGAGATGTAAAGGGAAGGCTTCAGAGTTTTAGGGCACACAGAAGAGGAACGAAGTAAAAGAACATAGAGGGAAAGGGTGGCGTGCTGAGGCTGTGTTAGCGGAACCTTAGGATGCTGATTGAAGACAGCTACTCTTCCAGGTGCTTAAAAGCTTAAGGAGTTTTTTGAGCTGGTTGTGCCACTTTGGATACGACAGAAAGAGCATTTTTCCTAAACTTGCTTCTGTCTGGTTGTCGTCAGATATTTCTGAGTGCATACCATTGGTATCTATTATCTTAGGTAATCTGAGCCATATATCTTGTGTGCATGTATGAATCTGTGCATCATATGTATGTAGTGCCCACAGAGGCCAGAAGTGAGTGTCAGGTCCCCTGGAACTTTAGTTATACCTGGTTATTAGCCAAATCGTTTGGGTGCTGCAAACCAAACTATCCTCTGCAAGAGCAATAAGTGCTCTTAACCACTGAGCCATGTCTCCAGCCTCCTGAGCCATTTATGAAAGTGAATTCAATCCACTCTTGAATAACAAATTCCCAAATCTGACATTGAAGAGCTTTAAGACAGCAACTAGAAAATTCTTGAAATTTATAACTATTTCTCTACCTGATTACTAATATTCCTAGGCTAAAGCAGTATTTTAAAACTTTTTGAAGGAACTCAAAGATATTTTTGAGCAGATATCAGAACACAATAGCATGTATGTATAAGTATACATAATAGGCATAGATCCTCACTATGCATAGCATCATGTTTCATGTTTGTATCCTTATTTTGTTTTGTTCTTTTGGGTTTCTCTGTAGAGCTCTGGCTGTCCTGGAACTCTCTCTGTAGACCCAGGCTGACCTAGAACTCATGGAGATCTGCCTGCTTCTGCCTCCCAAGTGTTGGAATTAAAGGCACCACCGCCCAGCTTTCCTGCTTTATTTATTATTAGCATGAGTACTGTTAGTAATAGTAGGTGTGTGTATATGTGCACACAGGTGTGCGGGTAAAATAGAACAGATGCAGAGGTCTAATGACACCCCTTGGGAGTCAGTTTGTTTTCCATCTTGGAATCCACAGCTCAGAATCAGGTTGTGAGGCTCTCACAGCAAGTGCTTTTACCGGCTGAGCCATCTGTATTTCTTCTTTTTTTTTTTATGGTAACCCTAATGTTAAATTTACCAAGGGATTTAGTGCTTTGGGTTTAAGAATAGTGGTGGATTAGGACATCTGATAAATATAAATGTATCCAAATCTGATGGCGTGGGGCTGTATGGCTTTAATCCCAGCACTCAGGGAGGCAGAGGCAGGGGCAGGCAGATCGCTGTGAGTTCGAGGCCTGCCTGGTCTACAAAGCAAGTCCAGGATAGCCAAGGCTACAACAGAGAAACCATGGTTTGGAAGCTGGTAGTCCTAGCACTTGGGTGACAAGAGAATCTGAAGATCAAGGTAGCAGAAGAGCCTTTTAATTCCAGCACTTGGGAAAGAGAGGCAGGTGGGTCTCTAAGAATTCCAGGGCAGCCTGGCTACATGAGACCCTAAAAACAAGTATATCAGGAAGGACAAAAGATGAAGGACAAGAGTGCTGTTCTCTCAGCATCTTCATTTCCAGACCTAGCTTTTAGTTTGGGCTTCCATGAACTAGGCCTAGGGACTGGCCAACCTCCCTGCTCTTCAATACGCGGCCGTCCCCACTCTAGTTCTCCAGAGACAAGGGCTCTCTGCCAGTACGCCTTTTGCAAAACATGCCAGCCTTCCCTTTTCAGGCGTGGCTCGCCCACACCAGAGGAGCCTCCTGCCTTTCCTCAGCGTCCTTGACAATGGCCGACTTTCACGTTTCTCCAGAAATAACCTCTCGAGTGTTCAGTGTGAAAAGACGCGCCGCTCTGGCATCGGGGCTCCCACGCGTGCGCTCCTCCACGCGAGGCGCGCGCCGCCCGAGACCTCACCAGGGACCGGCCAGCTCGCGCCGCTCTCGAAGGAACGTCCGACATTTGGAATGCGCACAGATTCCATTCTTCCCACAGCCCCTCGGCCACGAATAAAGCTTAGTCACCACCCACACTAAGCCCAGCCTAAGGCGAACGGAGCGGGACGGTAATTTAAAGTACAAACAAGAACCGAGAGAGGTGACAGCCAACCCACAGCCAGCCGGCGAGGGCCGCGCGCCTCGCGCCTTTTAGGGGAGGCAGGCGCGACTCGGCCAACGGCTCAGCGTCTCACCAATCACAGCGGCTCCTCGGCGCTGGTTCCGCCCCCACGCTCCACACCAGCCAATCACTGAGGAGCTGCCTGCCCCCCCCTTCCTCCCCGCCCACCCACCGGGAGAGCGACACTTTGGGACCAAGCAGGCGCCCGGCGGAGCAGAGGCAGGCAGAATGTATTTTTAGCTCCCCGCGGAGCGGCCCCTCTCCTTGGCTCCTTCCACTCCCAGCCCCCAATAAAAGCCGGGGTCTCCACTGCGTCACCGCGCGGCCGTGTGAGAGCCGTCCAGTCAGCGCTCGCGCAGAGCTGTCGTAATTAAAAAGCGGCGGAAGTGGGTGGGAGGGTCATGACGCAGCGAGTTTCGGTCGTGACTTTTCCGGGGGCCTCGGGGCGTCTCCGCTCTTTCCCTTTAAAGTAAAACGTTTCCCCCCGACGCACCCCCGCGCGTTCCGGGCCGGGAGGCGGCGGCGGGAGGCGGCGCTGACGCGGCCGCGCGCGGTCACGTGGGTGTGTTGTGGGGGGAGGGCCCGCGCGGTCGGTTCTGGGCGGTTGAGCGAGCGAGCGAGCGAGCGAGCGAGAGGCAGCCGCGCCCGCCGCCGCGCTCTGTATGCCGCGTTCCCCCGGCGCACCCGCCGCCGAGAGCCTGAGCCGGAGGAGCCGCCGCCGCCGCGGTTGATGTGGTTGGGCCCGGGCTGAGAAGGCCGCCGAGATGCCGCAGTCCAAGTCCCGGAAGATCGCCATCCTGGGCTACCGGTCTGTGGGTGAGTGGCGGCCCCGCGGGCGGGCTCGGCGCCGGGACGCGGCCGGGCCTGCGAAGTTTGTGGCGGCGCGGCCATGTGGCGGGCGGGTGGCGCGCGTTTCGTAACCTCCATCTTGAGCGGAGGCGGCGGCGCCCTCCCCCGGCCCCGGGCGCGGCGGGCGGGGGCCCCGGGCCGAGGCAGCCGGCCCCTGCCCGCGCCACCGGAGCCCTGCGGCCCGCGGCCCCCCGGTCGGGCTCCCGGATCCGTCCCGCCCTCTCGAGTCCGATCGCTCCCCCACCCGCCACCCCAGTTTAACAAGCCCCGGGCATTTCAACAAAGGAAAGCTCTCCGTGTGACCTCCCCGTCTGCGGAGAAGTTCAACCTTTTAAAGACAACGGGAAAACTTCCCAGAGCTTTGGCCGCAGAGGGCAACTTTCTGTCTCGAAGAAACCTACACCGAGCCCCTCACGAGCCGGCTAGGTGGCAGCCGGCGGCCAGCACAGTTGAAAAGCGAGAAAGACCTCTCCGAAGTCCGTGTCCTATTTTTTTTTTCTTTTGAGGAGAAACAAGGCCAGGCACTCGGAACCAGGCTGTTAAAGTAACTCAAAAGACCTTTTGTTTTCCCGGCACCACCACCAAGCGATTGACATACATTTGAAGCTGCTCCTGGCAGTTACCTTTGGCCGAATAGAATAGAAGTGGGCCTGGGTGGGGGTGAGGAGGGAACACGGTGTCGAGACAGTAGTATTCAGTCCATCCTGTCTGAAACAGGACGTTTGAACTTAACCATGCTGCATTATTGTCTTTGACTGAACCTGGGAGTATCACCTTTGAAAGATGTAAATTGTCTCCAGAAAATGTGCGCTTGCCAGAGGGAGGACCACTGAGGGAGGAGTGGTGAGCAAGTGGGAGGTGGGGAGTCTTGATTGTGGAAATAGGTGCAGGAGCAGCAACTAACTGCCTTAGGAAAGCCTTCCCCACTGGACGGACCCCCCTCGCTACACCCCCCCGATTGGCTTTCCATTCTGCCTTCTCACCCAGCTTTTCACTGCTGTTTCCGTGGTCTGTGCTCTTTTACCAACCCTCTGGGCCTGCTTACTCATACTTTCGCCATCTCTCCTTCGAGAGCTGTAGAAAACCCTTAGGGAGGAAATGGAAGATCAGAGACTGTGAGATGGAAGAGCCCACAGTAGACAGGTAACCAACTCCTGCACAGTACAGTACAGGTGTTCGTTTCGGAAAGAGTAGGTGACTGACTGGTTGACTGACTTACCAATTGCAACCCTTGAGTTAACATGCACGAAATTGAGGTTTCAGTGTCTCTTAAGAGACCATTTACTAAACACCAATATGAAACTCTTGGTACAACCGTTGTTGGTTGTCTGGATCACCATACTGCTGTCTGTTTTTCGAATTCCCTCCAAATATTTGAGCACCCACTAACCAGATAAATATACTGAGTGCCAAGATAGTATTCCTGAATGAGAAAGGCACGTCACAAGTAGCCAGGCCACCCGTTTTCAACCCAAAAGAATATTCTAGAGGTCCTGGATCTTATTCTGAAATTTTTTTTGAAATGGCAATGGGTTTAAATAAGACCAGTGTTTTGTCTGCTTTGCTAAAGAGCTTCTGTCCAATAGAAAGCCATCCTGATTTTTTTAAGGCAAGGTCATATGTAATCCAGGTGGTCCTGGACCCACTGAATAGCCCAGGCTGGTCTTCCCTGTGAAAGCCTCACCAGAGCTGGGATAGGTGTGCCTGGCAACTCCTAGCCTTTCCCTCACAAACCTTCATGCTAGGCTGTTATTTGTTAGTGCAGTGCTAGCAAGCAGAGGAACACAGAGTTGTACCTGTTTATGGGGCCCCCAGTGTGTTTTTTTTTTTAAGTGTAATATTAAAGTAAAACATACTTTGGAGAGACTATATTACTCCCACTGTTGTGTTTGACTTTGCTTTCACATGAGCAAGAATATTTTATAGTTTCTGGATTTTTTGCAGAGGAGTGGGGTTGGTCTTTTGCCAGCATGCTTTCACGAACTAGCCTCTCTTCTGGGAATTACCCACTATTCAGACTTCTCAGAATTTAGAGATGTGTTTAGTGCCAAAAGACAGAAATTTCAGTGTTTGTAGACTGTGTGTAAGTTTGTGTGTGTGTGTATTTCTAGGCAGTTGTTGTGTTGATTGGTAATAAAGCATAGAAATAGGCTCTACCAGAAGCCTTTTATATAGTGTTTTCTTGCTTACATGCTATTTGCTGTTTTGACTAGACTGCTTGGCATGGTTACTTTTTCATGCCACAGACTTAAGTTTGTCTTCAGCAAAAACTGAAGGCTTTCAAGTTTTCATTTGTTTTGAAACATTGATAACCCACCAAAAGGGTTTAAAATCTACCGCTTCCTTCCTGCAGTATTTTTCTGGTGTTTGCAGTAGGGGAGTTTTTAAGGACATGTCACCTCAGTGTCAAGTGTAATCCAGTCTAGCATTTAGGGAGGTCCTTTGTGTTTATTTTGTTAGTGGCCATATGTAGCAGCTTCCCTCATGGTGCATTGTTGCTGCTTCAGCTGAGGAGTCTTAGTAGTGAGGAGCCAGTCAAAACTGTGGGAAAGTAAATTGCCTTCAATCTGGTCGAGTTTCGGAGTGTTGATAATTAAATTTGCCATTAGACCATCTTTCCAAAAGCTTATTTGTTATATGTAATCCTCTTATATTGCTAAGAGGAATGGGATCACAGGAATGTGGAAGTTTATAAAGTGAAATGGTCATGGTTTGGTGAATGGCAGTTCAGCAAGAGTAGATGAATTACTTTTTAAGAATGAGACCGATGTTGGAATCTTCATAGGGAAAGGTATCATGACATGTTTGATTTTTCTGAATAGAAAGCAGTCGCATTGGATTCTGTCCCATTAAATTATCCTGTCCTTTTCTGACATTTGAGAAATGTGGTCAGGGCTGGGAGGATAACTCAGTGAGTATAGGGTACTTTCTACGCAACTGTGAAGACCTCAGTTCCAATCCCCAGAACCTATGTAAAGCTGTGCAAGGCAGTGTGCTGGTTGGGTCAGAGACTGGACACTTATTGACCACCTACCTGTCTAGAAAATGGAGAGCTTCAGTTTCAGTGGGAGACCCTGTCTCAAGGGAATAAGGTGGAAAGTGATGGAACACCTGACATCTCTTTGGCCTCTGCATGCTCACACACACACTATAGGAACGTGAGTATACAACACTCTAAAGCTTGGTGCTTCTGTTTTTTTGTCTGTGTTTTAAGAAATTGTGGCTTAGCGGGGCATAGTGGTGCACGCCCTTAATACTGGCACTTGGGAAGGCAGAGGCAGGCGGGATCGCTGAGTTTGAGACCAGAGTCCTGGACAGCTAAAGCTCTACTGAGAAACCCTGTCTCGAAAAAAAGAAAAAGAAAGGAAAAAAAATTGTGGTTTAGCCAGGTTTGGTGGTGCATGCTTTTAATCCCAGCACTCAGGAGGCAGAAACTGGCAGATCTCTGAGTTCGAGGCCAGCCTGGTCTACAAAGGAAGTTCAGGACAGCCAGGACTCAGTAACAGAGAAATCCTGTCTTGAAAAACAAACAAAAAATGGTTTAAACATTACTTGCCATGTACAACCTTACCAGTGTGTGAAAATGATTATATATTTAGTATGTGATGTGTATCTATGTGAGCAGAGTAGTCCAATAACTTGTGAAGCATTATCAGTTCTGCTCATTGTTCTGTAGAACAAGCAGAGCTCACACTTATGAATATGGTTTTATACAGCGAAATGTTATATACCTTTTCAAAATATGGAAGGCTTCACTGTATGGTTCCAATCTTAGTACATGTGCTGTGAAGTGAACACTTACTATTTTATTAATTTGCTGGGAGAGCATGCTACATCAGGCATATTGGAGGTCAGAGGACAGCTTCCTTCTGCCACATGGGTTCTGGGGATCCAGTTTTGATGTCCATGTTTATCTATCCATATGTACTAGAAAGAAATCCTGTGCTTAGTTCTCACCATTCAACTCCCGGCAACCACTAATTTGCCTTCTGTTTATATTGATTTACTTACTCTGGACATTACATGTAAAGGCATCATGTCTTGTTCCTGTGTGTTGCTGAGTAATCCATTAATATGAGTTTATGCTACGTTTTATTTCCTGTGAGATATGTGAATTGTTTGTACTTGGCTGTTACAAATAATGGTGTTATAAACATCTCTTTACAAACATTCCTGTGTTTTCATTTTTCTTGGTTGTTCTCTAAGAGTGGAATTGTTGGAACATGTGGTAGCCCCATTTGACATCTTGAGGAACTATCAAACTTTTTCTTCAACATCTCACTTTACATTCAAATACTAATGTATAAGGTTTGGAATTTGTCTTCATTTTTACCAACTCTTTGTCTACTTGGCTTTAAACAGGCTAATAAGCTTCAAGAATATATATGATTTATAAACAATTTCTTCTCTCTGTGGTGGTGAAATTGTTTCCACTTTTCTCTTGGTGCTCAGGATTGAGTCCAGGGCCTTGTGTGAGGTCCAGTTAAACTGTTTCCTTTTGCACTTTTTTTTTTTTTTTTTTTTTTGGTGTCATATCTAGGGAACTCAACTACCTAATCCAGAACAGTGTGGCTTTAGTGCTGTTTCTTGATGTTTTATACTCAGCACTTACATTTAGGTTTATAACTTGCTTGAGGTTAATATATGTGGTGTGAGAGAAGGGTACAACTTGTCCCAGCCTGTTAGAAGACTGTTCTTTCCTCAGTGAGTTCGTAAAGGAAATGAAATGTACATGGATTTTCCTTCTGCTGTTCTTTGCTCTTATCAGTACAGTCTCTCTTACATTACTGTGATGTCATAGACAATAGGGCAGAAGAGTCTTCTAACGTGGGGAGGTTGTTTGTTTTGTGAGGTTTTGTTTGTTAGTTTGTTTTGCCTATGTATGTGGGACTAATTTGCCAGTTTCTGCCCATAGACAATAGGGCAGAAGAGTCTTCTAACGTGGGTGGAGGGGTTGTTTGTTTTGTGAGGTTTTGTTGGTTAGTTATGCCTGTGTATGTGGGACTAATTTGCCAATTTCTGCCCATAAAGCAACTAGATTTTGATAGACTTGAAAGGATTTTTTTATTTAATTGATTTATTTTGTGATTGAGTGTTTTGCATGGGGCCATGTTCATGTTTTTAAGACAAGAAGAGGGCATTCCTCAGGAACTGAAGTTACTGGTAATTCTGAGCTACTGTGTGGTTGCTTGGAAATGAATCTGGGTCCTCTGCAAGAACAGCAAATGCTCTCAGTCACTGAGCTAGTTTTCCAGCCACCATGAAAAAATCTTAATAATTGTTTCTTTTTTTAAGCAGTGAGTTTTCATCGGCTCCTAATTTTAATCCAGTATGAGGTGAAAATTAGCCTTTAATAGATGAATAGTTAAAAATGGATGATGGGTTTTTTTGTTGTTGTTTTGGTTGGTTGGTCTTGATTTTTCTTTTTGGTTTCTCGAGACAGAGTTTCTCTGTGTGGTGTTGGCTGTCCTCTATTCTTTGTATGCCAGGCTGGCCTCAAATTCACAGCAATCTGACTACCTCTGCCTCTCTTCAGTGCTGGGATTAAAGGTGTGTGCCACTGCACCTGCGTGGTTTTGATTTTTCAAGACGGGATTTCTCTGTATAGCCCTGGCTGTCCTAGAACTCACTTTGTAGACCAACATGGCCCCAAATTCAGAGATCCACCTGCCTCTACCTCCCTGAGTGCTAGAATTAAAGGTGTATGCCACAACCACCTGGTTGAAAACTGGCTTCTTAATGGCTCTTTGAGGTGGTAGTGTATTTTCGGTGCTCACCAAACCTCTATAAGTAATAACCAGTAATGTCTTTACTGTCTTTTATTATTATATTTACTTGAGGTAGGGATATATTTGAAGGTTAGAGGACAGCTTATGGAATTTTTTTTTTTTTAAATTTTAGATGAAAGGTATTTTTAATGTATATGGGTATTTTGCCTGCATGAATGCTTGTATATTATTATGTGTGTGTGCTGCCCAGGGAGGCCATAAGAAGCCACTGAATCCCCTTGGAACTGGAGTTACAGTCTGTTGTGAGCTGCACGTAGATGCTGTGACCTGAGTTTGCTCTTACTCCCTTTGCATTAAACCACATTGTCCTGTGTTAAACTCAGAATAGCTCTTATACCTGACGGATTCTGTACTGTGAAACTTAGGTCTTGGTCCACTGTTATGCAGATCTATGTGTTGATACATTTAATGTGCTGATACTTTAAAATTACATTTGCTGCCAGGCATGCTGCGCATGCCTTTAATCCCAGCACTCAGGAGGCCTAGAGGCAGGTGGATCTCTATGAGTTTCAGGACAGCTATGGCTATTTCACAGAGAAGCCTTGTCTCATGAAAAAAAATTACGTTTGCTAATGCTGTCACCAACTTCAGAGAAATCTTAAGTATTGAAGTGTTGTTACAGGCTTTTCCAGGGACTAGAAGATTGTCCTGAGTTCCTGTTTCCAACATCCATGGACAGCTCAACAACAAGTTGTAACTCCAGTTCTAAGGGATTCAGTGCCCTCTTCTAGCCTCCTCGGACAGTACACACATATACAAGCATCTATGCAGGCTTTTGCCATATACATTAAAAATGCTTCAAATATAAAAAAAATTTAACACTTTTCCAAGCTGCAATGGTGCAGGCTTGTTAATCCAGCTACTTGAGAGTCTAAGGGAGGAAGATCACAAGTTCAAGGCTGGCCTAGGTAAGGTAACTCCATAATAAAAACAGAGGCCTGGAACATAGCTCATTGGTAGAGCATCTGCTTTTCATGTTTTAGGCCCACTAAAAGGGGATTGGAGGGTAGCTTTTCAAAATTCTGATTTCTTCCTTGACAGTTATAATTTTGACATTGTACTACCAGTTTTTGCTTGACTTGGTGCCTTCCTTTCATCACTCAGAAGGGTGGGAGGGCAGTAGGGGAAATGGGATCTTAACTCATACCTGCATTTCAGTAAACTTCCCTACTTTTGCCTCCAAATGCTGAAATTACATGAATATTGTTATGCCCAGCTGAGATCTTGTTTTTTTAATGTCTTAAACCTGCCGAATTTGAACTAATGATTGTTATCATTCTAATATAAAAAGATGGGATAAAGTAGCTGGTGCAGATGTCTCATAGCCTATGCTTGTCTTAGAGACAGTCATATTTCTGTGTATAGCAGAAGTGCTTATTCAGACATTGCATTTCATCATACACAATGGAGGTTGTTGTTTAATTACTGTGTGTGGCAGTGCACCAGCCGTGGCTCCTATGTCAGGGTCAAGGAGTTTCAAGGAGTCTCTTATTTCCATCCACTTTCTCATGGGTTTCCAGACTTGCATAGCAAGCACCTTTACCTGTTGAGCCATCTTGTTGACCCTCTTGGAGAAAACTAAAAAGATGTGCAAGGGTCAAGACCCAGTAAACTTAATCACTCTTACTGTATTCTCAAGGATGTTAGTAGGTGAAAGTGGCTTCTATTCCCTCTGTGAGGATGTGGTGATAGAGAATAAAATGATTCACCACTTGGCAAGTATATGCTGTCTTGTTTCCTGCTGAGCGGTGCCCACACAGGCATTATCATTGCATTTGCATCTTTTGTACAAATGTGTGCATAATGCAGTGGCTGACTTGGTGATGCTTCCACCTTATGAGTCTTGGAGAAGGTTTCAGAAGTCCAAAGAGCACGGCATGGAATCTTGCTACTCACTGTTGTATAAAGTTGAATCAAAAGTGGGTGCATTGTACATAGAATTGGCAAGAATTTGTCTAAGAGCTACCTAGGAGAGATTCTCTAGCGCTAAGAGGTAAGAAGGATATAGTGAGGCAAGAAAGATCTTGGCATGATTGAGAACGGAAGGAAGCTGGGGGTGGTAAAGCATAATGAAGTGAGAGTAAGAAATGAAATTGGGAAGGCGGGCACAAGATGCAGTGCCTCAGAAGAACTTTGTAAAGTCATTCATGCTGAGTAGTAAGCAGTGAGTTGCAAAAGGAACTCTATGAAGCTCCCTTGGCCTCTCGTGATGCGGGTTGGATGTGTTGTTGCCTTTGTACTTGGTAATAGTGAAGTTTCTAAAGATTAAAATTGCTGGTGGCAGCATACTACCAGTATACTAAAACGTGATTTTTATAAATACAAGCCTCACTGAGAGCTGGGGGAGTTACATAAATAAAAACAGCAGCTGCATCACAAAATGAGAACCAGCTGCCTCTACCTGTTGTAGTACAGGAAATCATTAATGTGCAGTGTTTTTCTTAATTGAAGGTATGGAATAATGAACTGTTAACCTCTAATATTGTCCATAAGTGGATTGTTAACCTAGTTCACTAAATGGAAACAATTTGGTCATGGTTTTTGGTCTTTGATTTGTTACAAAGTATCACATTAACACTTGATAAAGTGCTCTCAGAATTTCTTAGTCAAACTAACCGAAGCCAACTGCTTGGTACTTTTATGTCACATTGACAACACAAAGAACTTTGGATTTTGTTACTACATTTCAAATTTGCTGAATTTTCTTGGGCTTCCAAAGTTCATTATAGTATTGCCGGACTTTCCTGGACCTGCCAGCATTTGAATAAAAATAGAGAAATTTATTAATTTTTATATAGCTTAGGCCTTAGCTTGGGTTGTCTCCCTACTTAATTAACCAATCCACCATGTGGCCCATTTCCTCTCTCTCATTCAGTCCCAGCACCTGTCTCCATTTGACACTGGTGAATCTTCTCACCCCTCAATTCTCCCAAAGTCCCTATCTCTGCCTACAAGTTCCGTCCTCCCTTCTCCTGCTTCAGCTATTTGCCATCAGATCTTTAGTTAACTAATCAGCTAGTGTGGAAGGTGTATGTTTAAAAATACTGAGGCAGGTGATGAGCCATAATAATAACAATATCAAAATTCAGACAGCACTCAGCTATCCACTAGTACAGAACTAACTACTGAATAATACAGAGACAGCCTTTACACAGCACAAAAAGATTACCCCAACATGATAGGGCATGAGAATTTTGTTTTCTTTTTCTTTTTCTTTTTTCTGGTCTCTTGACATAGCCCGGGTTGTTTTGGAACTCACTACGTAGACCAATCTGGCCTTGAACTCACAATCAGTCCGCCTCTGCCTCTTAAGTGCTGGGATTAAAGACATGCACCACCATACCTGGTTAGGAATTTTAAATCTAAATTAGTTCAGACCAGGAAGTTTCTAGCTTTTGCATTTTCCTGTGGATAATTAGAGCAGAGTGATGGGCTCTTGATGAAATAAATTCCACATGTCCTGATGGCTTTGTTCTTAACTGTAATATTACCCTGTAATGAGCCTAACCTATCATTTCTCCTTGTTGTGCTTGTCTGTAGAAAGACTCCTGATGGATTTGATTTTTTTAAACAACTTTGTTAAATTGAAACATTTTTTTCAAAGTTAAGAGTTGAATGCTAAATACGTGATGGCATAGTCATTTGTACACAGGATGCAACTATTGGCTTTTACCTTTAATACTTTTCTAAGTTTATGTCTTTTATATTAATGTGTCTAGTTGATATTTAGCAGGAATGTTTTTAAATTGTGTGTGTGTGGGGGGACATGTACATACATATGTACCTGTAGTCACCATGGTGTGCTTGTAGAGGTCAGAGAACAACCTAAGAAAATCAGGTTTTTTTTTTTCCTTCTATCATGTGGGTCTCAGTGATGAAACTTGACTGGTTTAACACAGTCTGCTCTACCTGCTGAGCCCTGTCTTGGAAGCTCCTATTTGGCTGGTTTTAAAATCTAAATCATATTTGAAATCTACTGTAAAGAGATTAAACTATGGGTTCATTTTGTTGTCCGTAGTTTTTATAAGTGACTGAATTAAAATTTACAATGCCAGGTGTGGTGGTTCACGCCTTTAGTCCCATAGTCCCGGACTCTGGAGACAGAGGCAAGTGTGTCTTATGAGTTAGAGGCCAGCCTTGTTGCCCACACAGTGGCTTCCAAGCTAGAGCTATACAATGAGAGCCTGTCAGAAAACATACACACACACTTGCCAAAGTTCACTCATGATGACTAATCTCCATGGCATGAGTGACATTGGGAAAATAATCTGCATTATCTAGTCCCTCTGTTCAGACGCTTCTTTAGTGTGATTTAGGGAACTGCCTTGTTCCTTATGATCCTGGATACAAATAGGAATGTCTGGTGCTGATATTTGTGTGCTGGATAAAGATTTGAATCAGAGCATCATTAAGAATGCTCCCAGGCCAGGCAGTGGTGATGCATGCTTTTAATCCCAGCACTCAGGGAGGCAGAGGCAGATAGATCTCTTAGAGTTTGAGGCTGTACTGGTCTGCAGAGTGAGCCCCAGGACAGCCAGGGCTACACAGAGAAACTAAAAAAAGGGGGAGGGGCATTGAACTCCAGAGGGCTTCTCTACCTGTTAGTTCCCAAATACTTGAATAATTGAGACAGAGACCTTTTAGATTTATAAAAGCTTTAAGGCACCATAACTGGGCAGGTATCAATTCTCTGAGCTATTCTGCTATTTTTCAGCTACACACCCCAAGTTGCTTGCCGTAATTGTTCCTGCCTGGGCTGTTTCTGTTCCATCAGGGCAACCCTCATGGCCGCATGTTCATGGTCCATACTGTTGTGTGGTGACTTCCTTCTTTCCCGCTTCCTCTTCTGCTTCTCCCTCCCTACCCCCATTATCCTCATCTGACCCCAAGCCCAGGAACCTAAGCTCTCAGCAACTTCATTTCATCATTCAGAGAATATTGGTGAGCAGAGTTTACACACCATCACTTGGTATTCGTGAGAATGACCAGTCTGGTCTGTACCAGTATTGGGGACCAGTATTTAACAACTGAATGCATAAGGCCAGACCAACTCCCAGCAATGCTCCTAGAGAGAAGGCCCACAAAATTCAAGCAGCCAGTATAGTCTGAAATTTACATTGCATCTATACTAGGGATTGGCTGATTTTCAGCAGCAAGCCAAGTAGTAAATAACCTAAAGCTTTACAGGCTAGATGCCTCCTGTTGCGACTCCTCTCCTTTGCCCTTGTAGTGTAAGAGCAGAGGAAGACAGTATATCAACAAATGGTTGTAGTTGTGCCTCAATGAAACTATATCATGGGTTTGAAATTGGAATTTTATCTTATTTTTTGATATAAAATACTAGTTTTTTTTTCCCTTGCAGCCATTGAAAGGTAGAAAAAATATGTGAACCTGCTTTTAACTCATAGGCTATACAAAAAACAAACAAACAAACTAAACAGATTCTGAGCCAAATTTGGCCCTGGCCCATAATTTGTTTTACATCTCCAGAAATAACCTTCTGTACTGTGGGAAGGTGAGGCAGGTAGGAGCAGAATCAGAATTGTGAGCCAGTCAGTACAGGGTGTCGGTGTCAGAGGGGACCAGCCTCGGGTAAGGGCTGTTAGTGTGATCTGTGTGCTGCTAGTGGGAGGTGGCACTGTCAGGACCAGGCTAGAGGCTGCACTACCAAATCATACCTGCCTGCCTTCTAGTTACAGAGACTCCAGCAATAACCTCTCAGTACTGTTACAGGTGACAGTGCCGGGAACGAATGTTTCCTCTTCTGATTCCTTAATGTCAACCAAGGATTTTTACAAGTAGGATACTACTGTACCCAGAGGCATATACATATGACCTCACTGACCAAGAGCAATAAAGTATCAGCACAGGTAATGTCAGATTTTCTCATAGCCACTTTAAAATAAAAGGAAACCAGTCAGATTTAATTTAGCCCAATATGTCCAAAATATTATCATTTCAACATAAAATTTAAAAATATTTTTCATATTAAATCTCCAAACTTTCATATGCATATGTCAGAGCCACCTGCTAGTCTTCAAATAGCCATTGTTTCTGTGTGGCTCCTGGACAGTACTGAACAGCAAAGGTGTCTAGAGAAGTGACTTGATGTTAGAATAAACTTGGTATAGTTTTTTGTTGTTGTTGTTTTGGTTTTTGAGACAGGGTTTCTCTGTGTAGCCTTGACTGTTCTGGGCTCTCTTTGTAGACCAGGCTGGCCTCGAACTCGTGTCACATCCACCCATCTGCCTGTCTGCCTCCGACTCCGCCTTCGCCTCCGCAGTGTTGGGGTTAAAGGCTTGTGCCACCACACTTGTCTAGTGTAGTTTTTTTAAACATTTTAAGAAATTTATTTGTAAATATGATTATGTTTGGCTGACGTGGGTATGTTAAGAATTTTTCAATTTTATGCTCTTTAATACATTAAAACTAGTGTTTGAATTTTTGTCTTTTTTTTTTTTTTTAACCTGTATGTGGAGGTCAGAGGGTCATTTGGAAGAGCTAGTTCTCCACCACGTGGGCCACAGGCATGGAGCTCAGTCTTGGTGGCAAGCACTCTTACATCCTGAGTTATTTTGCCAACCTCCTTTTTTGGGGGGAGGGGCTCTTTTTTTCCTGCCCACTCATAGCTTGCCCACCTATTTTGGACCAAATCTAGAAATGTTTATTCTTCTTCATTGACAGATACTTAATTTTCTGTAGTTTATTAAGTCTGTTACTTGTCTTTTATCTTGGCTTAATTGTAAGTCATCTTAGAGGATATTCTGTTTCAGAAATCTTGAGGGGAATCAATTCCCTGGCCTTCCTAAGCAGCACTTTTTCTCCCTTTTAGTTTAATAACTATGACAGTTAATAAAATTCCTTATTTTATTAACTCAGTCATTCATGTAAGGCATGCTTAAATATATTCTTGTTCTCCTCTGGAACATTTTATAATAGTGTTTGGTATACTGTGTGCGTGTGTGTGTGTGTGTGTGAGAGAAAGAGAGAGAGAGAGAGAGAGAGAGAGAGAGAGAGAGAGAGAGAGAGAGTCTCTGTTTTATGTGCACTGGTGTTTTGCCTGCATGTATGTCTGTGTGAAGGTGCCAGACCCTCTGGAACTGGAGTTACAGACAGTTGTGAACCTCCATGTGGGTGTGGGAATTGAACCCGGGTCCTTTGGAAGAACAGCCAATGCTCTTAACTACTGAACCAACTCTGCAGCCCCCACACAGTGGTATTTGAATGAATAATTTTTTTGAACCAGTTTTACTTATTTTGCATTGCATTTATCACAAATGATAACCATACTTTAGCCCCCCCCCCTTTTTTAAAGTTTAGGAATGGATGTGAGAAAGCAAGATGATGTCAATTCTACTTAACTCATAGAACAAGTGAGGTGATTCATGTGAAAGTGTTTTGCAAACTCTAATAAAACAGTGTCTCACATGAGTTTTCTGTTAAACAGTTTGTGTTGAGGTTGTAGTTACTAGAGAACTTGCCTACCAGCATGAAGCCCTGGGCTCCACCCCTCAGCATCACATAAAATTTGACCAGGTGGTGCATTCCTGTAATCCCAGGATTTGGGGGGTAGAGGCAGAAGAATCAGATACTCAAGGTCATCCTTGTTTGAAGTGAGACTAACATGAGACCCTGTCAAGGAAGAAAGGCAGGCAGGCAGGTGGAATTTATTTAAGCTGAGTGAGGTGGCACACACTTGTAATCCCAGCACTTGTCTTTGCACATCTGCCATATGTCAGCTGATCATGCCTGTGTATGGATTTTTCTAGACTCTTTGCTCCTTGAATCTTAATGCCTGTTTTATATCAAAATAGTACTTTAGCCTTGATAGCTGTAGATTCCTGGAATACAAACTTTTCTCCACCTCTCAAGTTGTATTGATCATAATTTGGGGAAAAAGAGTAGCCAAATCAGGGAATACTGTACTAGAATTTAATAACCATATGTTGAATATGTGGTAGGTGCTATGCTTTATGCATGATATTGCCATGTTTTGAGTCCTGAAGAACTTAACTTTCATCTCATGGGATTCATACCATAATCTTAAGTTCAAATCCTAAGCCTTCACCCACTGTTGTATTTCTACTAATTAAAATGTTTTTGAAATCAGAATGTTTTACAAACCTTATCAGTATTCTCAGTCTGCCTCCTGCCTCCCAGCCAGCCACCACTAACAGATGGAGTGGATTCCTAGAAATGGGGAATGATGATAGACATAAAGGATTGTTGTTTGTTTGTTTTGCTCTGTGAAAATTGCAAAATTATTCCATTTTTATTTGAAACTCACATAGATATATTTTTAATATTATGTGCTAGGCAAAGAACTTGTTTCAAAAGATGCCTTTCTACACCTGAACCTCAGAGGTCAGCCTCAGGTGTCATGCATGCCTCACTCACCATCACCTTGTCGTTCTTTCGAGACAGGGTCTCTCTCACCTAGAACTTGCCGAATAGAATGGGTAGCCAGCCAGCCAGCACACTGCAGCCAATAACCCGTCTTTGCCTCTCTAGTAATGGAATTATACATTATGCCACCACACTTGTCTTTCTGCTTTTTGAGTTGGGGTTTTTCTGTGTAGCTTTGGCTGTCCTGGAACTCACACTGTAGATCTGGTTGGCTGTTTGTATTAGTTATGTTCCTTGTTTTATGAGGAAAGAAAGGTTTGTTTTGGCTCACAATTTTCGGACACAGTCTGTGGTAAAAGAGAGGGGGAAAGAATGTGAGACAGCTGATCATATTAGCTGTAGTCAGGAAGAGAGAGATGAGTGTTTGTGCTCAGTGGGGCTTTGCCCTTTTTTTCTTTTACTAATTCAGGACCCTAGCCAATGTGATGGTGCTGCACACAGGCAGGGTGAATATTCTCAGTTAATCCTCAAAAGCACCCTCACGGGTATAACCAGGACTGTGTCTTCTAGGTGACTTAAATGCCATCAAATTGACCATCACACTGTTTTGTCTCAGTAGTGGAGTCTTCTTTTGTCTAGGAATGTAAATTGAGGTTCATGTTGTTTGGGTTTTTCTTACTTCCTTCAGATTACCCCCATCTTTATTTTTTCATCAGCCTTTATCTCTCCCTACCTTATATTCTAGTGGGGAACTTGGTTCCTGTGGCCTCTGACTTGTTCTGTTCTGTGTGCCACTCTGCCTCAAACAAGGAGTGCGTCCCTTTGGGCTTCTGACTGTACTCTTTCTTATAAGAGTCACTCAAGCCACTTACTATCAGGCAGTACCCGTTCCTCTTTCTTTCTTCCTTCCTTTCTTTTTTTATTCCTGTTTCTTTTACAAAGACCTTAAAGGTTTACTGAAGGATGAATCCAGTGTTCCCAAGCTTGGAACTACAGAAATACAACTAGTAGACGTGGGACAGAAATAGATGGTGTGCAAGCTAACCTTGGCTATTGAAGCATTTCTCACTATAACTGCTGAAAGTAGGAGTGAAAGTTGAAGCAGATGCGTAACAGGAAAGCAAACAGTTGCGGTTCTGTAGGAATGCCAGTCCCTCATGGCAAAACAAGTGAACAAACCAACAACAAACCAATGTGGTATCCTTCTTACCTAGTGAAAGTTGAGAATTAAAAACGTTGTTTTTCTGTGTGTGTGTGTTTTAAAAAAGGACAACTGTTTTATTATTTTATTTGGTTTTTTGCTGTGTAGCCTTGGCTGTCCTGGACTCAGGGAGCACTTGGGAGGCAGAGGCAGGCAGATCACTGTGAGTTTGAGACCAGCCTGGTCTACAAATTGAGTTCTAGGGCAGCCAGAGCTACACAAGGAGAAACCTATTTAAAAAAAAAAAAAAAAAAAGATTGTTTCCCCCTCAGGTTGTACAAATTTAGATCATGGCCGTCTTTGCAGACTCACCTTTGGCAAGTAGCTAGCGTTTTTAGAACCTATGTTTGTTAGAAACAAAAGCCAAAGTAAATGTTAAGTATTGTGAGAGGTAATTGTAAAAGGTGGACATGGTGAAGAATTTAATTTGGTTTTAGTAGCTGCCAGTATACTGCACACAGAACTTGCCTTTCCATTGGAGCCGAACTGCAGTTTCAGTGGTGTCCCTGGAGGCGGAGGTGCAGCAGCAGGGCTGAGCACGGGTGGTGTGTTTCAGTGACGAGGATGACCATTCTGTGTTGGTGAGTAGAGGCTTAATTGATTGTTGTCTAGTGTTCTACCTGCTAATGAAGACAGCAGAACAGCTAAGTGTATCCTTCCTATCTTGGTTTCAGTAATTATGATCTCCCCCTAAGGAGGAAAGTCAAAGGGAGGAGAGACCCAAGGGAGACCCAGCTACTCAGAGCTCTACTTCTAAGGAATGCTACCTTTCCTCCAGGGGCCAGGTGGAAGGAGAAATTGAATTAACACCCTAAAGAGTTAGGGTTTAACTTCTGTTAACCAGCTGACTACTTAAGACAACAGTAATAGACTGCTCTTTGTTGGGATTTTGGCTAGACTACCTCATCTGCCTTTACCAGAATGACTTATTACTGTATCAGGTTAACTTTTCTCATTAGAATAAAAATGGGGACTGCTAAATATGCAACAAGAAGTGTTTTTTAAATGGAGTGTCTCTTCACAACCGGTAAAGATGCAGAGAATAAGTGTCTTTAGAGCATTCAGCCATAAATGGAATATCTGTCACATTCTGTCCCCAGGAGAGTCAAGGAATATCTGAAAGAGAGGGAAGAAAGATTGCGAAGACTGGTATAAGACTGTCTCTAGGTAGATAAGACCTCTGCATTCATGAACTCACAGCTGCTGTGGCTGCCCAAACAAGAGCTGTACAGGATCAAGCAAATCAACATTCTAGCCCATGAGCCCAGACCCCAGCTCAGAAGCTCTTAATGGCTGGTGGCTGCAGGATGGGGGTGTCAGGTCTTTCGTATTTTATTTTATTTTATTTAGTATGGCCCCTGTAAGTTGACCATGCTACTGTGGATGGCCTCATACCCATACGTATATGGCGCTAATTGGACTGAGTGGAATTTTTTTTTTAAGGACCTAGAGTGAGAAGTGAGGGGAACCCAGGAGGAGTTAAATGGTGGGAGGAGGTGGATATGATCGAAATTCATTGTATGCATGTATGAAGTTCTCAGATAATAAATTAAGATTGTTTGACTTTAAATATATATTTGTTTATATCTAAATAAGCATATTTTTTTCTCTTCTCTATCTCCTTTTCCCCCTTATTTACCCAGCCTCTAGAATGCTGATTACAGGTGTGCATAACCACGACTGGCTTTCTTCCACTATTTTAAGCTAGATCTACATCTAAAATTGCAACAAAACTTTGTAATCGTTTTTTTTTTTAATTTGTACTTCTTGACCATTTAACTTTAGAGAGAAAAAATATCCCCTGCCACCTTTCCATTTGTTAGGAAGCATGTAGAATTCCCCCTCCTAAAAGTATTTAAAGTACCTTAAGGCCTATTAAGAAATGTCTGAACTGGGTGGTGGTGGTACATGCTTATCTTTAATCCCGACACTTTGAAGGTGGGTTTGAGGTCAGTCTGGTCTACAAAGGAAGTTCCAGGCCAAGGCTACACAGAAAAACCCTGGCAGGGGGGATGGGGATGGCTGAGGGATAGAGAGAGAGAAATGTCTTGAGCAGAAGTAATGGCTCAGCAATAGAGGTACTTTTTTCACAGGCCTAAGAACCTGAATTCCATTACTGGGACTCACATGGTGGAAGGAGACAACCAGTTCTCAGGTTCTCTGGCTCAATACAAGCACTTTGCCACATGCATGCCTGCACTCACATACATGTGTGCAAATAAATAAATAAATGTAATTAAAAAATTTTTCTATAAAGAACTTTTTTCACTTCTTTATAATTAAAATTCTCTAACTCCTTGGCTTTTTGATCACCTCCACCTGAGGGGGGAGCAGCCTTACCAGTCCACAGAGGAAGACAAAGAAGCCAGTCCTGATGAGACCTGATAGACTAGGATCAGATGGAAGGGGAGGAGGACCTCCCCTATCATTGTTTGGGGGGGGGCGCATAGGAGAAAAAGAGGGAGGGACTGGGAGGAGGTAGAGGAGGGGACTACAGTGAATAAACTAATTAATAAAAAATTAAAAATTTTTCTAACTCCAGTTGGTTGTATTAGATGTAGATATATATAAGACTATTCTTTGCAGGGGAACCTGGAACGATAGCTCAGTGTTTAAAAGCACTAATTTCTCTCTCTTCCAGAGGAAGAGTTTGATTGCCAGTACCCATGTGACAACTCACTAACCATCTGTAACTTCAGTTCCAGAGGATCAAAGATCTTCTTCTGACCTCTGAAGTCATAGGCATGCAGGCAAAACATTCAAACAAGAAATAAGGAAATAAGTTTCTGATAAAGATTTTTTTTCCAAATCTGTCTGTTTTACTAACATAAGAGGGATTTTTTTTCCCTTGCTGTCTCTGTTCCTGGAAATACATATTCGTCTTTATTGGTAGCATGTCTAACCTGGTCTTATTTGGACACAATCCACTTAACTTCGTAGTTCCTAAGCTGCTGTTGTATTATGGTCAGATTCATGATTAGTAGTGCCAGTGAATGCTAATGAAACTGTTTTGTTAACCTATCTGAATAGAAGAGATGAGGCCTGAGCCTCGGTTTTGTTCATTTAAAAATGAGTGTGTGCAGTGTGCCAGGCTGATCTCAGTGGACTAATGGTGCTTGTTCCAGATAACTCGGAGTGGTGAGAAGAGATGAGAGCCCCAGGAGGGCTGTTAGGAACAGGTGCTGCCTTAGGTGGGGTGGTTTTCAGGATGTCTTCCCTGTTGGACTGATATTTGTGCTTATGACAGAATGACAAGAATGAGTCATACACTCAGAAATCTGGGAGTGGTGGTGGCTAGAATAAAGAGGTCAAGGCAGCAGGAGGTTGGCAGAGGAGAACAGTGGTCTCTGGACCTGAGAAGGTAATGGGGTAATCGGTGAGCTCAGAGAAGTGAATTCAGCTGGCAGCTCTGGTTCTTTGTGCCATGGTGGAATTGGGAGTTCATCCTGATTGTAGTAAGGACTGAGCCAGTGGTGGGGAGTAATTGAGTGCCAACTGGGAGGTTTTCTGTCTTCTAGTGGGTGGGTGCTACTTTTTATGAATTAATTTGTGTTATAGCTCTGTGGTGTGAAGATATTTCCCAGCCTGTGAGCTGTGCAACTCAGGGTTTGATGCAGGGAACATGAAGTACAGCCTACCTGCAGTGTAGACTTGGAGTTGAAATGCCTATCCAAGGGGCGTTAAGCCTAGCAAGCCTGTAGGAGACATGTAATAATCTCTCTGGACATGAAAGAGAAGAGTTTGGCAGTGTTATGAGCAACATACAGTTTTATTGTTTTCTGACAAAAATAACCGAGGCTCTTTTCTTCTTGTCTTCATGAGTTATGGACCCTGTACTAACATGCCCCAGGAAGCATTAAAGAAGCAGACAGGGGAGTAAGAAGTTAAAGTTCTAATTCTTGATATGTCAACATACAAGTTCTGTACTGGTGATCCTGTGGAATTCATCACCAGTTGTTTGGACATCGGTAGCCCTGTTCCCACCATTGGAACAGAAGTGAATATTAAAGGAGTATTTTTAAATAAAATGCTTGTGTGACAGTTTTTTTCAGGTTGCTCTTTAAAAGCTGATAACCTAGTAACACTGTGACAGCCATCTGTAAAAAAAAAAAAAAAAAAGCACACATGAAGATACAGTAAGACAGCAGGTGTCAGGGACTGCATAGGACTCAAAGCTTACTTTAAGAATGTACAGGACACCTAGGGTTACACCGAGAAACCCTGTCTTTAAAAACAAATTGAAACAAAAAGGATTTACTTTCTTGTCCTGGGTAACGCTACACATGCAGCATTCCAGAGTGAGCAGAGCAGAGCCTACAGATCTCTGTGCTGCTGTTCCAGCCTAGTCTAGCTACTGAGTTCCACTGGGCCAGCCAAGGCCTCAGAGACAGTATCTCAAACTTAATCAGTTAATTAATTAATATATTATTTGATTAAAAATTAAATTCTTTTAAAATTTACTTTCTCTTCTATGCAGAATGTAAATTTTAATAGACACAAAGCTGGGCAGTGGTAGCACACGCCTTTAATTTCCACACTGAGGGGGCAGAGGCAGGTAGATCTCTGAGTTCTAGACCAGCCTAGTCTATAAAGCAAGTTCCAGGACAGCTGTCTTGAAAAACTGAAAGGGGCTGGAGAGGAGAGAGAAAGGAAAATAGAAGGGAGACTATTAAAGAGGAAGGGGACAAGAGAGAGAAGAGGTATGAGTATAATTACATTATATACATCTTAGCATGAATGTTGTGCTTTTGAATTTTTTTTAAAGCTAATATACACTAATAATATAATTGGGGTCTAGAGACTGGCTGCTCTTCCAAAGGTCCTGAGTTCAATTCCCAGTAACTATATGGTGACTCACAACCATCTATAATGAGATCTGGTGCCCTCTTCTGGCCTGTAGGAGTACATGCAGGCAGAACACTGTATACTTAATAAATAAATCCTTTTTTTTTTTTTAAATTATATATGTGTATATATATATACAATTGCAGGGTCTGGGGAGACAACTTAGTTGGTAAAGTACTTCCTTTACAGTTCCCACAGTTTTCTTTTTTTGTTTTGTTTTGTTGTCTTTGGCAACTGTGATGGCAAGCACTTGTAATCCTGAGTATGGGGAAGTGGTCGAGCCTTGGAGCTCAGTGCCCAGCCAGTATTACATAAAAGAGAAAAGGTGGGCAGTGCGCAGGGACAGCATCCAAGACTGTTCTCTGGCTTTCATAGCCCATGTAATGTATACGTGCACAAAAACCAATTCGTTAATTACTGAAAGGAAAAATTTTCAGGAATTGCATCTGCCTACCTCTCTCCCATTTTTGTTTGCCTGTTCATTTAGTTCTCTAGTTAGATTTTTATTTTCAGATGTATGAATGTTTTATGTGTGTGTCAATCTATATGCCTGTTGCCCACCCGAAGAGGTCAAAAGAGGCTCCAGATAATTGTCAGCCTCTTAAGTGGGTGCTGAAAATCAAACCTGGGTCCTCAGGAAAAACAGCCAGTGCTTTTTTACGACTGAACCATCTCTCCAGTTCCTGCTCTTTTGTTGTAAAGGATTGTCCCTAACTATTCCATATGCTTGTTGGCTAATAATACTTATGAAAATCACAAAAAAAAATGTTTACATGGTAATAGCTTAATTGGTTAAGCCCAAAGAAAGCAAATTAATTATATTTCACTTTTGAAATTACTAAAATGGGTGGTAAACCACGATATATTCAGTTTCTTCATCTCCTGGCTTTTTGCTCTGAGTTTTGTTTGTATTTAATTATCGATGTTTTATTTTTTTATTACGTATATAGGAGGGGATCTGGACATACAGGCAGTTGTGAGCTGCCCAACAAGTGTACTCAGAATCAAACTAGGTTTCAGTACAGATCACTGAACCCTCCCTCTAGCTCTAGAGTGGTTTTTTTGTAAAACAGTTTTTATCCAAGTATGCCAATAAGTCTAAATGTTCTCTTTTACAGGAAAATCCTCACTGACAATTCAGTTTGTTGAAGGCCAATTTGTTGACTCCTATGACCCAACCATAGAAAACAGTGAGTATTGTTTTCAACTACTTAGGACAAAAAGCATTTTTTTTTTTTGTATACAAATACTATTTATAGAGTCTTGAAGGTCTGTTAAATTTATATTTCTCCAATGGCGGAGTTAAAACTTCCAGAAATTTTAGTCAGTGTATCTTGAATTCTTTTTTATTCAGTTCCTGTGTCCTCTCACATGACGAAAGTGATATCCCAGTCAATAGGATTCTGCTCCCACACTGATAGAACTTTCATATACAGAATCGGCTTCAAGAAAAAGGAATTGAGAGCAGTCTTATTTTTATCCGCCACCCCCTTCATTCAGCAGGAACACTTTGTATAGGTGTCAGGTTTGAAAAGAATGAAAACACTCCAAACCTGCGTACCTTGAGAAGCACCCTGCTCTTCAAGTCCTAAAGACTTGAAAGAGGCTATTGGGAAACATGCTATTCTGGGATCGCAGCAGGTGCTGCAGCATTGGACAGAAGTTGTCTCTAAGTCTGTTGCATTTCATGTCACATTCAGGAAAGGGCACATATAGCTAGATCCAGCTACAGCCTTTACTTGTTGCCTCTGAGACTCTTGAAGATGGCTTGGAGTGGGGTCTGTGTTTGTTATCAGTGCATCCAGAGCAGCTACTTTGTTGGGAACTTGGGCTGTCCTTTTTCACTATTTTAGAACCTCCTGTATAGACTCTGGAGCTAAGGTGTCAAGCACTTGAGACCAGGACTGATAGTGGGTTTGTTATTAGGAACATACAGATTTAAATGTATATCGTTGGCATGTTAGATGGAAGCAGATTTAACGGCTAGGTTCTTAGTGACTGGGATGTTGGCCTTTACCTCCTCAGCTTGCAGTAGACACACTGATGCACTCTGACTCTCAGTAAGATTAGAGTCTGCAGGACAGTGGGGAGAGTATATGAATTTATAATTTTGGCATCTGGAAATATGGGAGTTTGGATGGGTTTTATGGGTGGAGAGTTAGTTGGGGAAGAGTGTGTTGTGTGTTGACAGTGTTTATTGCCTGAGTTCCATGTTGATCTCTACCTTTTAACTGATTATTCCACATGAGATCCTTCTGAGCAGTTAGGAATACAGGAAAACCAGCTTGACTAGTTTAAGGGTGTCAGTATCACACTTTATTGTGCCTTTGGGTTTTTCCTCTTTTGGTGTTCAACAGTGAAGACATTATCATCATAAAGTTAAATTCATGGTGTTTAATTCAGGCAAGAGCAGAAATGATTATCAAATTGAATATCCCTTGAGAGTTGATGGCGGCTTATTTTATCACTGGATTCTGTTTACTATATTTTCATAGTCCTGTCAGGTAGAAGCCCTTATTTAATTCCTCCACTGTTTGGTAAGAAAGCATTGTTTAGTGATACCCATGAACTTGAAAGAGAGGAAAAGTTCCATGCGAACCAGAGCTACATATTGAGGCTTGTTCTCAAACCCTACCACCACCACCAAAAAAAAAAAAAAAAAAAAAGTGAAAAGACTCTAGTAATTATTTTATACTTGCTTTTATCATTACAGAATAGGTTATTAATAGCAAATGTTCATAAGTGGCACACTTGTGACATACCTACATCTGTAAAATAGAGTTTTGGGACGAATTCATTTTCAATAGTTACAGGAAGCCAGGCATGGTGGCACACAACTTTAATCCTAGCATTCAGGGAGGTGTAGACTGGCGGAGCCCATAACAGACAAGGCTACACAGAGAAACCCTGTCTCAAAACAAAATAGTTATAGGATAACAGAAGAATTAAAATAAATAAGCGAACAAAGTTGGGTGTGGTGGCACATGCCTCTATTCCCAGCACTTGGGAGGTAGAAGCAAGTGGATCTCTGTGAGTTCAAGGCCAGCCTGGTCTACAGAGTGAGTCCAGTATACAAAGAAACCCTGTCTCAAAAAAACAGAACAAAACAAAAAAACATGTGTTTTCTAGCTTTAGAGAACAGACCAGAGGTACTACTTGTACAGAAGTGTTTTATTATCTTTTCTGTGGTGGTAACCTAACAATGTATTCTCAACTTGGGGTTATCGTTTACAAGCAAGAACAG
Source organism: Pachyuromys duprasi (assembly GCA_028658305.1). Classification (NCBI taxonomy): domain Eukaryota; kingdom Metazoa; phylum Chordata; class Mammalia; order Rodentia; family Muridae; genus Pachyuromys; species Pachyuromys duprasi. The sequence goes on along the minus strand of CM053763.1, from coordinate 58,684,576 downwards.
GAGCAGTTTATTACCTGTGCCGTCTCAGGGTTGGTTGGCACTGTCATTTGTGGTTAGAATTTGTTGTTGTTTCATTGGGTTTTGAGGCAGGGTTTTTCTGTGTAGTCCTGGCTGTCCTGGAACTCGCTCTGTAGACCAAGCTGGTCTCCCAAGTGCTGGTATTAAAGGTGTGCATCACCACCTCTTGGCTGTGGTTAGGAAATTCTGGTGAAGAATATCAGTGTTACCAAGCATGGCTTGCTGAGAGCTGTCTTGGTGTATATGAATTAAGGATGCTTAACATACCTTAGTGACACTGTCTTGCTTTGTAAATGTCAAATTAAACCTGTTACTTTTGTTAGCATAAGACTTCATTAGTAAATAGCCTTAGCCTACTTGCAGGCTTCAGCTAATATTCTTATCTTTGGTCAGGGGCAGGAGGTGCAGACCATCTAGATATGTATCCTAGGCTGGTCTGGGACTTTTTTTTTGAGATCACCCTGCCTCTGCTTTTCTGAGTGCTTGGACAGGTGAGTGCTACTATGCCCAGATTTCCTGTGTTCAGTTTTACTTGTTTTTCACAACTTTGCTAGCATATTTTAGACTGCTTGCCTTAACTGGGTTTTTTTTGGGGGGGGGGGGCGAGGGTGTCTTTTATTTCATATATGTATAGAATGTATTTTGGTCATTTACATCTGCTATCCTCTCCCCTCCCCCTTGACTGTTTTGTTTTGTTTTTTCCCTTAATACAATTTCTTCCTGGTGCCATTTTCCTAGACACAATACCAAGTTCTATGGTAGTTGTATGGATTTCCCTTCTTCACTGAGAGGTCAGCCCAGGGTCAGAGACTTGGAGCATCCCAGGCATATAGAACAGTGCTGCTGGTACAGTAGTACCCAGGAGGTATTCGTAAATAAATGAGCCTTTGTTTCAGTAATCTGATCAAAACAATTGTGTCATACCTTGTAACAACTACAGCTATTTAATTCTAATTAAGTGTAGCTGTTTTTCCTCATCACCAGTGTTTCTTACATAATTTGCATCAAGCCTGGGACATGACTTTTTAATTCTAGCTGAACAGTTTCTTACAGATATACGTCACTGCCCCCTGGCTGACAGTGATTGAAGGCTCCTACAGTTGTAGGTGATTCCAAATTAGAAGTCAGAGTAGAACTCTTTTTTTATTATAGAATAAGAGAATTTTTGTTGTTGTTTTAAGACAGAATCTCACTGTGTAGCTCCAGCAGGCCTAGAACTTGCTATATAGACCAGGCTGTCTTAAATCTGCCTGCCTTTGCCTCCCTAATGCTGGGATTTTTTAACATGCGGCATTACACCCAGCTATCAGTGAGTTTATATTGCATATGTTCCATCTTGAATTAATCTTGTTCAGTTTTTATTTGGTTCACCTATTTCTTAATACGACTATTTCCAGAAAAGCATCAAGGCTAATGTCTGTGAAGCTTCCCATCAGCCTTGCTTACATTTTGAAGTGGTAGAGATAATAGGATTTCCTCCTTTAAGCACCTAGAGTTCACGTGGAGTCCCCTGCTTCTCTCGTTGTTGTTTGGTTTTCTGAATAGTTTCCATATTTCTCTTGCTTTTCTTTTTGGTTGTAAGACATATTGAGACCTCTTTCTGCTGCAAAAGTAAGGGATGGCTTCTGCTGCTGGACCTGTATTGTACAGGACAGACACAGCCAGGAGAATGGCTAGAGCCACCAACACAAAAGAAATGTGATGTGCTTCCTTGAGGAGCTGGCTACAGATGGTTACTTGCTAACGTTTGTGCTTGTAAGTAGCCCTCCCTCTTATATTTGGAAGCATGTCACCTTGAAATTCTGAACTGACTTTCTTCATTCTTACTGGAAAGAAGATTGTGACAAATTGCTTAGATCTTTAAGCTGAAAAGGAATGGTGGACTAAGCCCAGAACATCTGTTCCATTGCTGTATTATCTTTCAGTAAAATTGTTGGTGTGTGTTTATTTGCTTGTCTTTTTTAATGTACTGGAGCTTCTTAGCACTTCAGTTATTACTAGTTCTTTGTGCTCTGGCACCAGACTTCCTGTGAATTATGGAAGTTTTTTGTGATTTTAGTTCATTTTAGACTTCAGGCTTTACATAGTGTATTTCACTTGTTTATAAGACTGGTGTGGGGGAGGGGGCTGGATAGATTGCTCAGAGGTCAAGAGCACTGGCTGCTCTTCCTAAAGGTCCTGAGTTCAATTCCCAGCAACCACATGGTAGCTCACAACCATCTATAATAAGATCTGGCGCTCTCTTCTGGCATGCTGGTGTACATGCAGGCAGAACATTATATATATAATGAATGAATGAATGAATAAATCTTTTTAAAAAAGAGAGAGTGAGTACTCACCACAGAACAGCTATTTGGTTTCATAGAATGTGAATTATTATTGCCTGACTGCAAGTTCCTTTGGAAAGGAGTCAAGGTTTCCCCAAGCTTGAGTTTCATTAGCAGTTCCTAGCAGGCTGATGAAGGAAAGAGACACTGTACAGATAGAAGCTTGTTCATTTTCCATTAATGCCAACTTCTGCCAAAATAATTAGGGACCCAGTTTGATCAGTAGTTATTGTTCAAATTTGTAAGTAATCTAGAGTTAATATATTTAAACTAGTATTTCATTCTCTTTTCCTTTGTAGCTTTTACAAAGTTGATCACAGTAAATGGTCAAGAGTATCATCTTCAGCTTGTGGACACAGCGGGCCAGGTAAGTGACCCTCAGAATCTCCCTCTGCAGGCCTGCCAGTCCTGCCCAGTGCCATCACACACACTTCCGGATCTCCGGCTGTGGATGCAGCAGAATGTTAATGTTCTGTCTGCCTGGCCTTTTATGAGACCACATGGCAGATCTCTGAGGAATCGTTTTTCTACTTTAGAACTGTTTTAACTTTATTATTAGCAGAGTGAGGGTTGGCGCCCACTACAGAATAATGGTTTTATGAAATTTAATTCTATATTAAAAAGTCATACTACTTCCCTCCCTTTGGCCCTCCATAGTGTGTGTTTTCCTACATTAGGAGAAAAATATGTCTTAGGGAACTGGCAAGAAAGGTAAAACTTGTTTTATCTTATGAGGACTTGAGCCAGGAAACACCAGATTGCATAGATTGTGTGACAGTCAGATTTAATTGTGGATTTGATTTGATGAGTAATTATCAAAAGTTAACTTCTTCCATATCCCTCTGCACAAAAAAGGAAAAAAAGCCCCCAGGTTAATGAGGTCAATCAGTGCGGCAGTGATGTGTGGAATGCATTGCTGGGGTACTGACTGGGGACAAAAGAGAAAAGTGAGAGGACTCCAGGGAGCAGAAAAGCCCTTTGACAGCTTAGCTGCCTTGTTTCCATGGCACCCAGTTCTGCCTTTCCTAGAGACCACTTTGTTAAACTGAATTTGTCCCTGTTCACTGGAGGGTAGGGAGTATAAAGATCTGGGCTTTCAGCTCTAACTCTTCCTGTCCTTGCAGCATACAGTCACAAAGGGTCAGGCCAGCAGGTGGGTGAGTAGTGTGGTCACTGCAATGGTGGAGGCTTTTTTTAAATGGGACCAGGGCATATTGAAATGGAGCTAAAATATTGGGATATATCCTGTACTTAAACAAAGCAGAAGAAATTAATTTCTAAGTACAGGATATGTTTGAATAAGGATAGAAGGATGGTGTGAAGCAGGAAATAGCTGAACTAAGTGGTGTTAGCTCTGGAGAAACCTGGAGTTTTTGTTCTGGAGGCAAATAAACCCTGGATGTGTATAACTGAGTTTCTAGAATACCTTTTATTCCCTGTGCACCCAGAGCCTGTGGTGGATCGTGCTGAATCAGTCAGACAGTAGCAGTTCTAAACCCCTGACCCATTCTAGTTTCTGAAAGAGTATGCAGGGGCCTATTCAAACAAGAGATGGTAACAGCCCCTGGCAATGACATAGACAAACATAACCTCTCTTAGAACTAGAAGGGGGAATCTTTGAGTAGGATTTGTTCTAATTTTGAGGGCTTCTCTCTATCTTTGTGGTTGAATAGACTATTTATTACCTGAAAGAAGACACATTTAGTGTGAAGAAGACTGCATCTGCTGTTTGTAAACCAGATTTAAACTTAAGGTCCTGGGCAAAGATGTTTAGAGTGGAACTCTGACAGTACCTGACCTTCAGTCTCCTTTTGTATTTTTGTTAAGTCCATAGACAGTGCGGGCTAAGTCTGGAGCTCAGTCAGGTGGGGCATAGTAGCATACATCTTTAATTTTAACACTCAAGAGGCAGAGGCAGATGATCTTTGTGAGTTTGAGGCCAGCCTGGTCTGTATAGTGAGACCCTGTTTCAAAAAGAGGGGAGAGGGCTTTGAGTCTCAGCTAATCTTATTTACCCAGTGAACTGAAGACAAAGGATGAGTTTTGCTGTGCCTACTGCTTTTCTGTTATCAGCCTCCACAGGATGGTTAGGTTGAGGTTTCTGTAGAGTTGATGTCCCTCAGACCAGAGGGGACATCTAAACAAAGCTGGGGAAGAAATGTCTTCCTGTGGCTTTCCAAATCAGCACAGGTGCATTCTTCTAAGGAAGTTGGACATCAAACACTAAGTATTTTTAATGGTCTGATAATGCAGTTAATAAAACTGACAGGATCTTAGCTCAGGGAGGAGTGTGTGTGTTGTGGGTTGCCGCTGTTACTATAGTGAGCTCTTTTGTTACTGAATAATGCATTCAAATTTGACTACTTTGAATAATTCTCCCTTTTGCTTATATTAATAGTTCTTTAAGGTTATATTGGATGTTGAGTTTCTAGCAGTGAAATAGGGCATCTCCAGCTGCTGCTGTTCATCCTTACTCTGTAGAAAACTTAGATTATGAATCTCCTACCTCTGCTTTCAGGTTGATCAGTTCTGGGGTCTGAGTCTGGTAGTAAATAGTATGAGCTGATGATAAAGGCACATTCTTTTTATTTTTTTATACTTTATTTTATACATATGGGTGTTTTGTCTACAGGAATTTTTTTTTTTTTACCACATATATGCAGTATACACAGAGACCAGAAGAGGGCATTAGATACCCTGGAGTTAGGGTTTAAGACAGTCATGTGCCATTCTGAGAATCGAACCAGGTCCTCTGGAACAGCCAATGCTCTTAGCCACTGAACCATCTCTCTGACTTCCCAAAAGACACATTCTTTAAAAGTAATCTGTAGCTAGGTCCACTAGTATGCATTTGTGGCCTTAGCTGCTTGAGAGGCTGAGGCAGGAGGATCACTAGAGTTAAGGGTCAAAGTCATTACATAATAAATTTATACAGCAGTCTGCATATTTTAGGAAAAATGTACACCATAAATATTCATAATAAATAGCAAGTACTTTATATCACTACAAACTTTACCACGTGTCACCTAATAACAACAAGGATACATTTTGAAAAGTAAGACTTTAGGAGATTTCACCATTGTCAAGATTATGTATCAGGGGCTGGAGAGATAGTTTAGTGTTTAAGACACTTGTTGCTCTTCAAGGATCTGAGTTTTGTGGTCACATTGGATGGCTTACAATGACCTGTAGCTCCAGCTCCAGGGAATCTGACACCGTCTTTGGCCTCTGTAGGTACCTGCACACATGTGATGCATTTGAACTCATGCAGGCACAGGGACACAAAAATAGTAAGTCGGTGTTCAAATTTTTTTAAGAATTATTTATGGTACCTAACAGGAAATAGTTGTACACACCACACCTGTAATCCCAGCACTCTGGAGACTGGAGCAGGATAGTGAACCCTGCCTGTAAATAAAATAAATGTTGCTAAAACCAGACACATTAAATCGGTTAGAAGAAAAAGTGGGGAAGAGCCTTGAACTCATTGGCACTGGAGATAACTTTCTGAACAGAACACCAACAGTACAGGCTCTAATGGGACCTCATGAAACTGAAATGCTTTTGTAAAGCAAAGGACACTGTCATCAAAACAAAACAACTACCTACAGATTGGGAAAGAATCTTCACCAACCCTATATCTGACAGAGAGCTAATATCCAATATATATAAAGAACTCAAGAAGTTAAACAGCAACAAATCAAGTAATCCAATTAAAAAATGGGGTGCAGAGCTAAACAGAGAATTCTCAATAGAGGAATATCAAAATGGCAGAGAAACACTTAAAGAAATGTTCAACATTCTTAGTCATGAGGGAAATGCAAATCAAAACAACCCTGAGATTTCACCTTACACTCATCAGAATGACTAAGATGAATAACTCAAGTGACAACACATGCTGGAAAGATGTGAAGAAAGGGGAACCCTCCTCCATTGCTGGTGGGAATGTGAACTTATACAACCACTTTGGAAATCAATTTCATGCTTTCTCAGACAATTAGGAATAGCACTTCCTCAAGATCCAGCTATACCACTGCTAGGCATATATCCAAAAGACGCTCAAGAATACAACAAGAACATCTGCTCAATCATGTTTGTAGCAGCTTTATTTGTAATAGCCAGAAGCTGGAAACAGCCCAGATGCCCCTCAACTGAGGAATGGATACAGAAATTGTGGTACATCTATCTACACAGTGGAATATTACTCATCGATAAAAAAACAAGGAAATCCTGAAATTTGCAGGTAAATGGTGGGAACTGGAAAAGATCATCCTGAGTGAGGTATCCCAGAAGCAGAAAGACACACAGGGTATATACTCACTCATAAGTGGATACTAGACATATAATATAGGGTAAACATACTAAAATCTGTACACCTAAAGAAGCTAATCAGGGAGGAGGACTCTGGCTGAGATGCTCAATCCCCATTCAGAAAGGCAAAGAGGATGGACATCGGCGGAGGGAGAAAACAGGGAACAGGACAGGAGCCTGCCACAGAGGGCCCCTGAAAGGCTCTACCCTGCAGGGTATTGGGCAGATATTGAGACTCATAGCCAAACTTTGGGGAGAGCACAGGGAGAAGTGGGAGATAGTAAGACCAGGAGTGGACAGGAGCTCCACAAGGACAGCGACAGATCCTAAAAGTCTGGGCACAGGGGTCTTTTCTGAAACTGATACTCCAGCCAAGGACCACTCATAGAAATGGCCTAGAACCCCTGCACAGAGGTGGCCTATGGCAGTTCAGTGTCCAAGTGGCCTCCATAGTAATGGGGATAGGGACTGCCTCTGACATGAACTGATTGGCCTGCTCTTTGATCACCTCCCTGGGGGGGGGGGGGGAATAGCCTTACCAGGCCACAGAAGAAGACAATGCAGCCACTCCTGATGAGACCTGATAGACTAGGATCAGAGAGAAGGAGAGGAGGACCTCCCTTTTCAGTTGACTGGGAGAGAGACAGTGGTGGGATTGGGAGGGGAGGAAGGAGGGAAGTACAGGGGAGATACAAAGTGAATAAATGAATTAATAAAAATTTTTAAAAACCAAATGTTGCTTGGCTGTGGTGGCCCACACCTTTAATACCAGCACTCAGGAGGAAGAGGCAGGAGCTCTGTGAGTTCAGGGACAGCCTGGTCTACAGTGTGAGTTTCAGGACAGCCAGGGCTACACAGAGAAACCCTGCCTTGAAACAAAAAATAAGTAAAACTAAATGTGCATATGGTACACACAATTGTGCTGTACTTTCATACCCCTAGACATATAGTCTTCTTAAACCTCTAGCACTATTTAAAACAGTGTAATGCATTGTGCTGCAATGCTGAGATCCCACTGCAATAGTGCCATCAACAGGCAGTGGGAATTTTACAGCTCAGTTAAATTTCATGAGACCACCATTGCTGTGTGTTTCATTGTTGACCAGAACATCATCATAATGCATTATGCAACTACATGACTATCATTGTGTCTTAGTTGCCTAGCTGAAGGGAATGATGCACGTGGTTAATATAACTTGCCTAGTTTGCATGAAACATTTTGGTTTTGCTGGGTGTGGTGTCGCACTCCAGTAATCCCAGTGCTCAGGGAGGCATAGGCAGGTGGATCTCTGTGTATGAGTTTGAGGCAGCCTGGTCTACAAAGCAAGTACAGGACAGCCAAGGCTATACAGAGAAACCTTGTCTCTAAAACAAACAAAAAATCCATTTGGTTTGACCTAATTTTGAGGGGAGGTGTTTGGGTGGACCTAAATTATCTGCCATGCCTGGCACAGGCCTATAGTCTTGACCTTGAAGTAGTTGGAAGATCTGGAGTTCACATGAATCCTTTGCTACATAGAGATTTCAGGCCTGAGCTACATTGAAACTCAGTCTCAAAAGTATGGGAGCTTTAGAAGAATATATTTTAAAGCTATAGAATAGATACATTTGACAGTTTTATCATGTAACCAATTTTATTAAAAGTTGTACTTTGCCAGGTACTGGTGGCACACACTTTTAATCCCAGCACTCAGGAGGCAGCAACATTTGGATTTCCATGAGTTTGGGGACAGCCAAAGCTACACAGAGAAACCCTGTTTCAAAAAACAATTCTCTAAATATTTTTGTTTTTCAAGACAGGGTTTCTCTGTGTAGCCTTGGCTGTCCTAGACTTGCTTTGTAGACCAGGCTGGCCTGGAACTCAGAGATCCACCTTTCTCTACCTTCAGTCATGTTGGGATTACAGGCGCGAGCTACCACGTCCAAATTGCTTTAAATATTTATAGTTAAAAACGAAATTTTACCAAAATAAATAAAACTTAAGGCACAACACAATGAATATGCAAGTACAGTATTTTCCTCTCTTTTATCCAAAAGAAGAGCTAGATCTCCGTCACGGAGGGTACTGCACAAACACAGCCCCTGGCGACCACAGGCAGCTGTTGGCAGCTCGTGCCATGGTCGGCATTGCTCCCACAGCAGTGTCACAGGGAGCGGCCTAGCTTGCCATTGTAGCTGATGACTAGTATGTACAGGAGATCTGTGTCAGTGTGTGAGTACAAGTAGGTGAGCACACTTGTAAAGACCAAAGGTTAGTGTTGTGTGCCCCTGGCTTTGTCTTTTTATTTGTTTGTTTGTTTGTTTTTACAGTTTATTCACTTTGTATCCCAGCTGTGGCCCCCTCCCTCATCTCCTCCCATGCCTCTCCCCAAGTCCACTGATAGAGGAGGTCCTCCTCCCCTTCCATCTGACCCTAGTCTATCAGGACTGGCTGCATTGTCTTCCTCTGTGGCTTGGTCAGGTTGTATCCCCCTGAGGGGGTAGTGATCAAAGAGCAGGACACTGAGTTCATGTCTGAGTCTCTGCTCCTATTACTAGGAACCCACTTGAGCTGCCATGGGCTACGTCTGTGCAGGGGTTGGCACTGTCTTTTTTGATGACATCTCTTACTGCCCAATGAGCCAGTGATCTGCCTGTGTCCACACACAGGCCAATACTGGGTTTACAAGATGTATTCTTCCACACTGGGTTTTATGTAGGTGCTAGATCTCAACTCTGTTCTTAATGCTTTACAAGGCAAGCACTTTACCAGCCAAGCCATTTTTAACTTTAAATCTTTGATTCCCGTATACAGCACATTTTTGCTGAAGTACATATGAAGAGATCATACTGAATCCCAAAAAGGCTTTGTACTTGTATTTCCACGTTTTGTGTTACTTTTTATCCTTCCTGATTTAAAGGGCACTGTTGTGTACCTAATTCCCATACCTAATTGTGTCTTTTTACATTTATTCTAGTCAATACATTCATGAGCCAGTATTAGTTAGCTAAGAACTGTAGCTTTATGAGTTCATTCACATGCCTGCAGGATTGTTCCTTTCTCAAAAATATTCATTTTTATTAGTCTGTTCAAATGTGAATTTAGCATTAATCATTGACTGTCCCATGATCATGCATATTTTTGTTTAAGACCATGATACAAGTCTTTTAGAAATGTTAATATTTTCTTCATAAATTAAACACTTCCTCCTCCCCCTTTTCCCAGGCAGGGTCTTACAGCTCTATCTGGCATAGAACTTACTTTCTTTGATTTAATCTCTTTAAGTAATACATGAAAAACTTGGGGTAAAGATCGTTTGCTCTGCTCTATGAAGAGTACTCAAATGTAATTAATTTTTTTCCACAGGATGAATATTCCATTTTTCCTCAGACATACTCCATAGATATTAATGGTTATATTCTTGTGTATTCTGTTACATCAATCAAAAGGTAAGACTCTAGCTGCTTGCTTGAGTTTATTTCCTATACATAGATAGACCCTTTGAAAAAGATTGTGATAGAATTAATAGTAACAGAATTGGTTATTACACTAAATGTGTTTAGTGATTTTCTTGTGAAGCAGTCAGGTTATTTACAGGGAATAGAGTCCTCAGTAAATTCCATTACACTGATAGAATAAAATCTGTCTTCTTACTTGAGACTGCCTAGGTGGTAACTGAATGTGATCCCAACTTTAGTAAATTGGTTTATGTTTCCTGTGTTTTGCTATATTAATATGGAATTGACTTACCAGTATAATTTAGGGACTTGAATTTGACTGTTTTGTTCTGTGGATTTATGAATCAAGACCTTTGAATAATAGAGTTTTACTGACTGAAAAAAATGCAGCCGCTGTTCTGTTGTGAGAATTTATTTTGGTTTCTTTAGCTAAACGTTACTGCGGATTTCTTTGTAGCATAAAGGAGTGGTTTGTTGCAGGAGACAAAACAGATGTGGCTGAATATGCAGGGAGAACTCATGACAATGGAAATAGTTTGTCTTTGAAGACTGGAAATACCAGTGTTGGTAGATACCTTTTTGGTGTGTGAAATGTCAGTTTGTCATACTGTCTGCCTTTTTAACGACGATGCTGGGGAGATGGCTCTGTTGATAAATATTTTTAACTGCCCAAGTGTGAGGGCCTGGATCCACAGCATCCATCTGAAAGCCAGGCATGGTAGCCTGTGCCTGTAATCTCCGCACTGGGGATTTAGAGACAGTAGGATTCCTAGGGCTTGGTGGCCAGCCAGTCTTGCCAATCAGCGAGCTCCAGGTTCAGTAACCTTTGTCTCAAAAAAGTCGATTAGAGAGTGATTAAGAAAGGCATCTGAGGGCAACCATACTGCATACACACCCACGTACACAATAAGGAAAATATTTTAAATAACCCATCACTAAATGTTAGCATAAGTAACCCTTCTTAGATGCTTTGTTTCCCACCTTCGGTAGAAAGAAATTAAAGGACCAACTGGTGAAGTAAGTTACCCAAGGTTGCTTAGGCTGTACATGACACTGATTCATGCCCGAGTCTCCCACTCCACACTCAAGGCCAGCTGTCCAGTAAGCTTGACTGCAGTGATAGAATTGTTCCATATCATGGATGAGGGTAGCTACTAAAATCAGCTCAAAAGGTTGGGCATTTAGCTCAGTGGTAGAGCACTTGCTAGGCCCTGGGTTCAGTCCTCCACTCTAGGAAAAAAAAAAAAAAACAAACAAAATAAAATCAGCTCAAATTAACAAAATTGAAAGTTCAGTTTCTTAGTTAATGTAGCTACATTTCGAGTGCTCAGTTAGCCTTGTGTGGCTGGTAGCTTTCTTATTTGCAGTGTATAGGGTCTTAACTACTGCACACTATTGCCAACAGAAATTATAGTTTTCTCCTCCGGGTGTGAGTGTGTCTGCATTTTTCTCTGTGGCAGGGGCTCGTACCTTGAAGTTTTGATGTATATCTGGAAACCAGGTACTGTGGCAGTTCTGTGAACAGACCCTTTGCAGCTGGTTACTGCTTATGCCTGAGTTAAAACAAACCTAGCCAGCTCCATATTGCTGGGAAACAGTTGGAGAAATGTAGAAATAGCTCTGGGGACACCCAAGAAGCTACAATAAACACTGCAATAATCTGTTTTGTTTTGTTTTGTTTCTTTTGTTTACTTTTTCTTTCACTAAGCCATTAACCTTTTTTTTTTTTCATTCTCTGCTTACTAATTTGGGACCTGATTTTTTTTTTCTCTTTCTCTCTTTTTGAGACAGGCTTTCACTGTATAGCTATGATAATAGTCTTGAAACTTACTCTGTAGACCAGTCTAGCCTTGGACTCACAGGGATCCACCTTCCTCTGCTTCATGAGTGCTGGGATTAAAGGTGTGCCACCATACCCAGCTGATCTTTTCCATTTTAAGAAAATCCTAAATAGTTAAGGATTCAGTACTCATGTTATAGTGATTACAAAGATTTTGGTTATGTGTTTTAGAATAACTTATTCTTAGCCCTCATTTGTTCAGTAATGGATTTGTTTATTTGACAAATGGTCTCACTGTGTAGCCCTGGCTGGCTTAAAACTTGTATGTATACCAGGCTGGCCTCAAATTCACCTGCCTCTGCCTCCCAACAGCTGGTCTTAAAGGTGAACATCACCATCCCCTGAATGACAAGGTTTATTTGGTTCACAGTTTGAGGGAACAGATCCTCATCCCATGGCAGCAGGAGCTGTGGCAGGTGGTCACATCATATTCAGAATCAGAGCACAGTGAATGATGGTTCTCAGCTGGCTTGTTCCTTTTTATGGAATCAGGACCTAAACTGCGGATCTGCTGCTGCTGCCTAGTATTAGGTGTGAGTGTGAACTAATTTGCCTTGAACTAATTTTAAAAATAAGGAAACTTGGCTGGCGAGGTGACTTAGTAGGTAAAAGTACTCACTGCACAAGCTTCAGGGACCTGAATTCCATCCCATGAGCCTATGGTCATGGTAGAAGAGAACCACCTCCTAAAAATCATGCTCTGACCTACACACACACACAGTTTTATTTTTAAAAATACAGAAACTTGTTCTCCAATGATCTTCATTATTTGAGAAAACATGGCTGCATGCAAAGCAAGACTGAAAGCATGCCATGTTGTCTGAGCAGAGCCTGTGTGGCTTTGACCATGTTTTCCTCATTGCACTAGAGTATGTGCTGATAGTTTTTTGTTCTTTTGTTTTGGTTTGAGACAGGGTTTCAAGTAGCCTAGACTAGCCTAAAGTTCACTGTGTAGCTGAGAATGCCCTGATCTTCCTACCTCAGCCTTTCAAGTGCTGGGCTTATAGGCATGTGCCACTCTGCGCAGCTTGAACTATTGCTTAGTGGGTAACCTCAGTGACTCAAATGAGAAATTAAAGAAAAAAGAGTATACATGTTAGAAATCTGTACACTGAATACATATGATTTATTAATTTCCAAGAGATACATTAGTAAAACTTGCCTTTAAGAAAGCCAGTTTATTGCTCACAACTGTTTTTAAACATTTATTTTATGTATATGAGTGTTTTGCCTACATGCATGTCTGTGCCCCACATGTGTGCAGTGCCTTAGAGATCAGCAAAAAGTATCAGACCCCTGAAACTGGAAACTGCTTAACTTGTAGCTCTCTCCCTTTTCAGTAGAAAGTGCATCAGATGCATGGCTTTTGTTTGTTATGTTTTTTATGATTCCTTTTATTGTTTCGCAGCTGGCAAAATCATGCCTCTGCTAGAGCACGAGCAAATCATAGTCAGCTGCTGCAGGCAGTCTGAAGCAGCCCCATATCCGCACATCTGGGATTAAAATGAAAACATGTTTTTATAATATTTTTGTGTTTCTTTTTTTTTTAAGAAATCAAAATTCCAGAATTCTCAGTATAATAAAATTTAATTTAATTTTTTTGTTTGTTTGATTGTTTTGAGACAGGGTTCTCTGTAGCAGTGGCTGTCTTGGAACTTAAAGTAGACCCGAGGCTTGCTTTGAACTCAGAGAGCCACCTACCTCTGCCTCCCAAGTGCTGGGATTAAGGTGGTGCACCACCACTGCCTAGATTAGTTTTTATTATTAACAGTGTATGTGATGTGTTCAGCAGTCTTTGTTCAAAGCTTGAGCCTTTTTGAGTTTCTTATGTTGCCCTGACATTGGTGCTGTGATACCATTGCAAAGAAGGGTGTTAGGGCTATGGAAGTTTGTGGGTTTATGTAAAAAGTCTAGGAAGTGCCATTGAGGCCGGGGGATTGAGGGGAGTGGAGAACTGCCCAACACTCACATGGGCAGTCTTACATCATCCTGTAACTTCAATTTTCCTGGGGTTCCATTGCTCTGCTAGATTATGCAGGCACCCACATACATTCACACGTACATACATAACTTAAAAATTAATCTGAAGCCTGTGGCAGTGCACACATCTTTAATCTCAGCACTCCAGGAAGCAGAGGCAGACAGATCTCTGTGAGTTCAAGGTCAGCCTAGTCTACAAAGCAAGTCCAAGACAGCCAAGGCTACACAGAAACCCTGTCTCAAAAAAAAAAAAAAAAAAAAAAAAGAAGGAAGGAAGGAAGAGGAATAGGGCTGATCACTATGGAAAACCACCTCAAAAAAAAAAAAGTCTCCAGATTTCCATTTAAACGTTTTGTTCTTTAGCAGCTGTAGTTTGAGAGTAAAGTAGGTGTTCTTGTGGTTTGTCAGCCCAGTACTAGACTTAAACGACATGAACCTATCATAAAGTATTACTGAGTGACATGTGCAGAGAGTTGATAATTCCTTGTTCAAGGTAAAACAGTGACTCTGTTGTATTTTTTCCTACTATAAATTTAAGTTTTTAAACTTCTCCATTAAGATAATATGTTTCTATGCTTTTTGTCTTGTAGTTTTGAAGTAATTAAAGTTATTCACGGCAAGTTGTTGGATATGGTGGGGAAAGTACAGTAAGTAGCACCGTGTCTCTTCTCTAGAAATGTATATTAGCATTTCCTAAGCTGGAAAGGTTGGATCAACTTAATCTTGGCTCTTGTTTTCTCCTAATAGGATACCCATTATGTTGGTTGGAAATAAGAAAGACCTGCATATGGAAAGGTATGTAACTCTTAAGTCCAAGGAGATATAGTCACCCAAATGCCATTTTAAATTCTGTTCTCATGGCAAAAGTATTGCCATTGTATATAGCATAAGCAGTATACAGTGTAAATGTCACACTTATTTACAACAAGTAGTGAACTGGGAAATTCTTTTGGGGTTAGTTACCAAGACAGATACTCAGTTTTCACACAGTACCTTTGTGCACTAGTTGTGATCACAGTGATGAGCAGGGGTGGGGACACCATGTCCAAGAGCCCAGTGGCAGAACATTGGGAGGAGGTGAGAGTAGCCTGGGCTGGGTGATGCTCAGGTAAAGTGTGGCCCTGGTGGGATTTTCCCAGGTCCTGAGTTGCTTAAAACTGCCGACACACAGGCAATTGTGGTCAATACTACAGTACTGAAAAGTCACTTTCCTGAACCTGCAAGAGCTTGTTGGCCCATAGATGACCCTCGAGCCTTGTCCTTTCTGTTTTTAGCCTGGGCAGAACTAAGTCCTCCTGTATTGCTTCCTAAACACGCAGAGCGCATTGTTCTGCTGATAGGAAAGTTGATCAAATTGTTTGATGTGTTAGTTGTAGCTTTTAAATGACAGAGAACAAAGAATCAGAGTTTTCTTTTCCCTTTAGGGTGATCAGTTATGAAGAAGGAAAGGCTTTGGCAGAATCTTGGAATGCAGCTTTTTTGGAATCTTCTGCTAAAGAAAATCAGGTATGCAGGGTGGTGGTAGTGGTGCACACCTTTAATCCCTAGACTACAAAGTGAGTCCAGAACAGCCAAGGCTACACAGAGAAACCCTGTCTCAAACAAAACAAAACAAAAATAAAAAGAAAGGAAATCAGATATATAGTTTCTAAAATTAATTTTATGTCAGGCTCATTAATTACAAGCATATATATTCCTCCAGTTGGGATTTCACTTGTCAGTTTTAGTCTTCCTTATTTAATTTTTAGACTTCTGTCATTTATAATACCAACCTTGGAGTATTTTAGAAAGATACATTTGAGAAATGCTCTACTGTGGTGGGCCTGGAGCACTTGTAGAGAAGGGACGTGCATATTGAGAGCACATTTGCTCCTGCGGCCCTGTGTCTATAGGCCAGAAGAGAAGTAAGACATAGACAAGCATGCTTCACTTGGAGCTCTCTCCCTCTTCAGTAGAAAGTGCAGCAGATGCATGGCTTTTGTTTGTTTGTTATGTTTTTTATGATTCCTTTTATTGTAAGTAGTACACTGTCCTGGCTTTGCACTGCAAGCTCTTAGTCAAGATATAATCAAATAACTATGGCAGAAAGTTCTTCTGTACAATCCACAGTTCAGACAGATGCAGAGTTGGGTGACTAGGAAGGGCCAGAAAGTGACAGCAAGCACCTGACCCAGGCCTGGCCTGCCCTTGTCTGGTTGTCGAGGGAGATAAATCCCATGAAATGAAGAACAAATGGTGGCATAGCATCTTTGTACAGCAAGCAGAGGACAGCGAGGAGATCATCATTCAAAAGCTTTGGGCACAGGCCATTCTAGAGGCCCACAACCTCTCATTTGGATTTTTTTTTTTTTTATAAGAAAAATAAGTTAATAGATTGGTTCTGAGAATGATGAGTCAACATATCCAGTTTTTGTTCAGTGGGGGCCTTTTTCTCTTTGGAGTGCAAGATTTGTTGGCTTACTTTTAAGTTCATTGTAGAAAAATTTTCTATGAGGGACCCCCATCCTCATGAAGGAATAGGGATCTCTGTGAGAGCCTGAGTCTGTGACAAGCAGAGTTCATATGACGTTTTGTCAGCCCACCAAGCTCTCTTTCCTTTTGGGGTTGCATTGTTATTTTTAACACAATAATTATTAAGGGTTGTTTGGTTGCTAGTTTTAGCCCTGGGACTGTCCCTTTAAGAAGAGTGTCATTTCTGTACTAGAGAGTTTCACAGTACTGCTGCTTTGCATCCGTAGCTTCAGCTAAACTTGTGCCTTTACCATTCTGCTATAAAAATGAAAACCCCAACTGTTCCATTTTACCAATGAAGACTCAGGAGCCAGGTACTGAGGTAAAAGCCTGCTAGCTCAGAGAGACAGAGAAAGCACCCAGCTGCTTCCTAGTCAGCTCATGTCCCAGAAGGAAAAGGCCAAAAGCCCAAAGTTAAAAGCTTGTTAGCTCAGCCAGTGGCCCAGGAAGAAAAGGCCTGCTAGGTCACCCAACAACCCATGAAGAAAAGGCCAACAGCTAAAAGCCTAAGAGCTAGAGAGCTAAAGTCAAGGAGCTGAAGAGCTCCTTCTCCACCATGTCTTAAATACCCTTCAACTCTGAGCTGAAGAGATGGCTCAGAGATTAAGAGCACTAGCTGTTCCTCCAAAGGTTCTAAGTTCAATTCCCAGCCATAATCACCTGTTTACAATAAACAGGAAGTTCTTGGATTAAAGTTGTATGTTAGGGCTGAACCACACTAAATAAGAAACAGATTTTTATGGTTCACAATGGGATCAAGTATCCTGCAACATCATTCTAAGGAAACTCCTGGCTCACAGGGGTAGCTAGCTGTATTTGTCAAGGCCAGGGAGCCAAGAGTCTGCCCGGATCATTTCTGCCCTGCTCTGCCTTTCCCATGAACAAAGTCCTCAGCCTCAAGGTCTACTCAGGTCCATTCCTCCTGACCCTCTCCTTGTTGCATCAGCTGAATTGAAGGTCCTGTCTTCTCTCTCAACCATTCTTTGCAATCTGAGGTGGGCTCACTCAACCTTTATGCCCCTTGCTGGATCTGTTTATTTCCATGCTCAGTGTCCAATCTGTGTGCATCAGCTCAGTTGTGGCGGAACAGGCAGTGAAATCCAGATAGCAGAAGTAGAGGCTAGTCTGTAATAGGGCATGCAGTCTTAAGAATTTATTACTTGTCTACTCTGTTCTCAAAATTATCTATTGAACTACTACCCCTTTTTAGAAATGAGAAAATTAAAATCCAAAGAAGTTAGAGAACTTGAGGTCACTATAATTTATGGTATAGGCAATAGAGCCAGTTATGGACCTATCCAGAGCACTGCCCTTTTCCTGAGCATTGCATTCTGATAAGCAGATAAGCTAAGCCAGTGACTTTCAACAGAGATGACCTGGCACTGGCTTCCAGTTAGTCAGATGCACAAACTTAATCACTAAGCAGGATGGAAGCAGAGGGTGTAAGTGGTACGGTGGAGAATGTGGTGCTCTCTTGGGAAGGCAGCTTCTATTTTCCAGTGAGTAATAGAGCAAGTGATTAGCCATGAGCCACGGTCAGGGGGAGAGATAAGAAGGGCCAAGGCTCGAAGCTGGTGAGGTGAGCTGAGGAGCCGTATCTAGGTAACCTGATTGATACAGGATCAAGGGCCCCTGCCATGCTCCTGCTACAGGTCCAAAATGAGCAGCTGCGGCACATGGTCCCCTGGGCCAAGCAGTGTTGATGTATTGATAGACACTGCTGAGTAAGGGGGTTCAGTACTGTGAGATCAAAAGCTGATCCAGAGAAAAGAACAAAGTGGTTAGCCAAAGGACAGGAAGAATGTCAAAGTAGTCAGGCACCAGGTCTGCCAAGTTGAGCCTTGTGGACTTCATGAACTAGGAGGTTAGTGTTGGGACATAAGATAGATGTTAGAATTGATTCCTGGTAATGCGGCAGTCTTCAAAAAACAATAGCTTTTCATTTCCATGATTATAGTTCTTGTATTTAAAGGGCACCCTTCAGAAAAAGAAGATCTTTCTAGAGTGGCCAGAGAAGTTTGACTACAGGACTAAGATTGGGATGAGAGTCACTAAAAAAGACAAAGTCAGGACTGGGAGGAATAGGATTTACTAGGAACTTGGCTAGACATGTTTGTAATTGGTGGCATGGTACCTAAGAGGACTAGCTCTGGGTGATGGAGGCAAGCATTTGTAGAAGCAGCCCGGGAAAACAGGGTGAGAAGGGAGTCAAGGCTGGGAGTTTAGGCATGCCAAGAGAATAGTGGATCTCTAGGAGCAGGAAGGGCAAGAAATGCACCTCCCCTGCTGGAGGCCTGTGGTGCCAGGGGTCCTGGGGGAGGGAGGGGAAGACCCTTTAGGAAGGAGCTGCAAAGAGAAAGTGAAGTCAGAGTAGAGCGGGACCACGAGTGTCCAGAAAGCATTGTGGAAGGGTTTGGGGCAGAGGAGAGTGGAAGTGCTGGTGGTTGTGAGGCAGACAAGGGGTGGTGAGGCTCCTGGGGACCCTCCAGCTTCCATCTGGACCTGAATACAGGTCGGTGACTACCCTCTACAGTCCTGCTGGTCATGAGCACCTATTAGAATCTACTGAGAACTAACCCGTCACTGTCTTTACCTTCTCTGCAGACTGCTGTTGATGTTTTTAAAAGGATAATTTTGGAAGCAGAGAAGATTGACGGAGCAGCTTCCCAAGGAAAGTCCTCGTGCTCAGTGATGTGACAGCTCTGCAGGGCTGCGGACACTGGGGATATATTCCACCTGAAGAAGCAACCCGCTCGTCATCCTTGAAGACAAAACTATGCTTCTGTTTTCTTCTGTTAACCTGAAAGATGTCATTTGGGTCAGAGGTCCTCCCCTTTCAGATTATGTTAACGTCTGACTCTGTCCAAATGAGTTCACTTCCATTTTCAAATTTTAAACAATCATATTTTCAATTTATATATTGTATTTCTTAATATTATGACCAAGAATTTTATCGGCATTAATTTTTCAGTGTAGTTTGTTGTTTAAAATAATGTAATCATCAAAATGATACACATGTTACACTACTATTAACTAGGCTTCAATATATCAGTGTTTATTTCATTGTGTTAAATGTATACTTGTAAATAAAATAGCTGCAAACCTTGATCCTTTGTGCTACTTGATGTGGTTTTTAAACCAGGAACCATGGCGGGATGGGGCATGGTGGTACACCACCTGTTCTTTATAGGGAATTCCAAACCAACCAGAGCTACATTGTCTCAAAAACAAACAAAAAGATCATACTCTGGGAATTTCTCTCCTCATGCTCAGGAGACTCTGTGTAGATTCCAGTAACCCAAGCAGAATAAAGCCTGGCATGGGTGGGTGCCTGCCATGATTTTGTGGCCCCTGGCCAGCAGGCTAGCAGCCAAGGACTGCCCTTGTGTTACCAGTGGATGCTAGGAATGAATTCGAGCAGACCAGAGAGTTTAGTGGCCCGGGGGCCTTTTTGTTGTGGTTTTGTGTTTTTTATGTGTGTGTGTGTGGGGGGGGGTGTTGTTCTAGATACAGGGAACGCACTCTATATACAAGTCTGTCCTCAAACTCAGAGACTCATCTGCCTGTGCCTCCAGAGTGCTGGGAGAAAAGCCACCACTGCTTGGCCATAAAGGTTACTGACTGTTCACCAACTTTATCCGTTTTGCCCCAGACATCTGCAACATCTCTTACGTCTTCGTGTTCTTTCCTGAGTCCAGTTATTGCCACCTTTTGGAATGTTAACTAGTCTTGTTGCCTGTATCTTCTGCAAGTAACTATAGCTGCGTGGAGTTCCTGAGTGCAGTGGCCATGTCACGCCTAGAAGCATTTCACAGCACACCTCCCGTCCTCCAGTTCTTACGTTCTTCCTGTCCCTTTTCCATAATTTTCCCTGAGTCTTTGCAGGGAAGGTGAGCTTGCATGGTAAATGGAGCCCCTTCCCAGATAAATTTCACAGGGCCATTTCTAATACCAAGCGAACGCTACAGCTGGCGTGATGCAATCCATGTCTCTTGCAGGGTGGTGACCAGGTGTGTAGGCACTGCCCAAGAAGAGAGCTGTTGGATTCCCTCCTCCCATTTCCCACTGTGGCCAGTGAATACTGCTACAACTAAGGTGTGTTGCAGGGACTAAGGTAGGTGGCTGAGTTGGTAAAACGCTGTGCAAACATGAGGACCTAGGAGTTAAAGCCCTGTACCGGGGAGGCAGAGGCACAGGCTTCCTGGACCTTGCTGGCAGCCACTGGAGAAATAGGGGAGCCCTAGGTACTTTGTCAAAAGAGGGAATGATGTCTTAGTGCCATAAGAAAGGGACCTTAGATGCACTGACAGCTCTTCATATAAGGCAGCTCCCTACATAGGCTTCCCTTGAACATGCCTGTAGCCTCATAGCCGCAGACACCACCTCCGTGTTCTGCCGTCTTTCTGGTCACATTCCACACACTTGGCTGCTGGGTTTGAGTCTTTTTGGTCCGTATGTCTTCCAGTGACTTCTTGGCCCACTGGTCTTGGCTGAGAGGTTAAGCCTTTCACTGGGCCCTTCCTGCCGTCACCCTTTGCCTTGATTTTATTCATAGCTTTAACTCATACCTGTGAGGCAGAAGGATCTCTCTGAGTTGGAGGAGGCAGAGGGAGAAGAAAAATTTTAAAGGCAAACAAACTCTTATGCCTGATGAGTTTTTTATACCCACCCTCATCTCTGGGCTCCAGGTTTATCTACGTGGATTTTCTCTTAGGCATTTCTAGTATGTTTTTTGTTAGTTTGTTTTGTTCCCCCCCCCCTTTTTTTTTTTTTTTTTTTTTAGTGCTATGCCGTGCAAGCTAGTCTCAAGCTCAGTCATTGAGCCAGTATCCCAAGTGTTGGTAGAGCAGGTGTGTTTTGCCAGTACCCACAATCTGAAAAATGCGGTGGTCTCTAAGGAAGTGACACTATTATCCATTGGTGCTTGATTAGCACGCTTTCTGGCCTCTATCCGCTGCTCACCCATCCAGCCCACCACAGTAATGGCCTACCTGTATTCTCCCTTCTCTGTCTCATTCCATCCAGATCTTCATTTGTACACCCTCCAACTTAAAACACTTCAGCCAGCACCATCGTGAAGAAAACATACTTCCTCCATTGATTAGCTTCAGTAATTCTGCCTCACCCAGACGAAGCACCACCAAGGTCAAGTGGTTTTGCTGATGCTTCCACAGCTCTAAGCTCAGCCATCACTGCTGTGGTCTGTTAGGACCAGGCCTGTATCCTGCGTCTGCCCTTCCCTCTGTCTTCAGTGTCGTCTCTTTGAGAGGCTTCCACATTCACGTGAAGCACCCTTGGTGTGCTCAAGCCCCGGTACTTCATTCAGAACAGCAGATGTCAGCTAATAATCGCCAGGGTCCTTGCAAGTATGTGCCTTGTTATTGGACCACAGGGTGTCCCGTACTCCCCATGTGCCCCCCAAAGCCATCTGTACTGTCTGTGGGCCTGACAACTGAGTGCCTCAGCCCAAAGCTATTCTACAGGCCAGCTCTGTTGTACACCTTTGAGGCCAACTGCCTTCCAAAGCGTTCTCAGGAAATTCCAGAACTGCCTTTAGCTCCTTTCCATCCCCCAAGGTGAAAGTTTTTGCATGAAGCAAAATGGTGTTCTTGCCTTTCTTCCTGTCGTCTCCCTGTTTTGACAACTTACTGAAAGGCAGTAGCACGGCTGGCTTAACTCTGATCTCATTTACCCTCCCTATTTCTGGAGGGAAGGCCTGTAGTTCAGAGGGGTCAAGGGGCAGTTGGCAGAGATCTCCCCTCATAGCCCATTATTTTCACTGAACCTCGTCTGAACACAGCTGAGCCTGACAGCCAGGCTTCTCAGTTTAGTAGCTAGACTGAGTAAGACTCAGTACCCCAATTCTGCACCTGTGTGCTATTGGCTAACTCCTTTGCACTCTGCTCTTCCTCCATAAAACTTTGCTGGGCATTGTATCAATCAAAAGTCTGCAAGCTTGGGTGTTTCCGGAGCCTTTGACAAACACCTGAGTCATAGCTCATCAGTGACTGTTGATGGCCTCCCTGAAATAACATCAGAATCCACTTTGCAAAGCCTTCCTTGTTTCCTTAGTGGTCACCCACAGGGTGGGTACTCCAGACTCCCCACAGAAGTTCCACATCCACTCAGGCAGGATGGACTCACAAATGGCTTCTCCACACAAGCTTGCAAAGGCTGAAGAAAATCCTTCACACCAGTCTGACCTGTGGCACCAGGAACACTGGACTCTGCTGTCATGGAATAGAAATGCAAGTCCGCCATTATTTATTTATCAAGAGGCCGAGGCTCAGTGTCCCAAGTCACTAGCTGGACCTCCAGAGCTCAGTCCCCAACTGCTATTGCAATGCAGTAGACTGTGTCCCAGGTAGTAGTTGACAACTTAGGCAAGCTGTGCTCACCAGACCGTGGCTCATCATCAGGGAAGCAGGCAGATGTCGGAGGTCCCACATCAGCTCCCACAGGATTGATTGGTTTCTCAAAAGGCTGACCTGGAGCTTAGCTCTGATTCAGCCTCCCGACTATCTGGGAGGATGTTTGGTGGAATTTTTATATTTATTTACTTTATGTATGTCAGGGTCTGAGGACAACTTTCCAGAGTCAGTTCTCCCCTCTACTATGAGGCTTCTGGGGATCAAAACCTGACTCCCTATAAGCATAAGATTAATTGTGTAATTAAAATGCTGATTTCTGTACCTCCCGCCATATCTGGTTGCAATCCTTGTTCTTAGACTCTCCTGTCTCAATGTTGTGTAAACACTGCTCCTCAATTGTCCCTTCATATGCCAATAAAGCAGCTTACAGCCAATCACTGAGCAGGGAAGAGAGTAGGGCTGGACTTTCTGCCATGCAGGAGAGGAGGAGTTAGAGGAGATAGTAGGGGATTAAGCCTGGGGCAGATGTCCAAAAAGGACCAGGAGAAAAGAGAGCTCAGCAAGCAAAGCTACCAAGTGCAAGTCTCTCTTGGATGGATGCTGGGAAGAGTCAAATTAGCCTAGAGAATTAAGAATAGAGTTAATAACTGCTCAGTTCTTGTGCTATGGACCTTGTTAAAATAATAGAGTCTCAATTATTTGTGTGTTAGCCAGGGTAAGAGAGAAACTAAGAGAAACAAACACAACTTTATAAAAGTAACCTTAGCAGTCATCAGATTTGGCAGTAAGCACTTTTAGGACCCACTGAGCCAGCTCATTGACCCCGGGGCTCTATGGTTTGTATGGTATGTGCTTTCACAAGAGACAGCATAGATTCCAAATACCATGGTCTCAGTAATCAAGACCTTTCTGCTGCCCAAAGGTCTGGGCAGCGGCAACCTTTGTCTTTCCATCCCTATACTGCTTATGGGCTGCCATTTTATGTGGCATTGATGGTGAGGCAAGCATCCTGAACTGTGCCTTAAAATGCTGCAGCAGCCTGCTGTGGAGGCTGGAGCGGCCAAAAGGCTGCCTCTCCATGCTGATGTCCACATCCATTAGGCTTTGAAGGAACCTGCCTGGGACAGATGCTCAGTGACGCTCAGAGCTGCCCCCAGCCCCTACCTCCCCAGAACACCTGGTGTGAAGCCAGGATGGAAGGAGCAGCCTGGGCTGGCTGTGCAGCCCAACTGTGCAATCCATAAGCCTTTGCTTTCCCATCTGTGAAATGCACACGTTTCCAGGGCACAT
This sequence comes from Pachyuromys duprasi, assembly GCA_028658305.1. NCBI lineage: Eukaryota > Metazoa > Chordata > Mammalia > Rodentia > Muridae > Pachyuromys > Pachyuromys duprasi. Next base: position 58,660,490 of record CM053763.1, on the reverse strand, counting down.
AATCGCTGCTGGGCCTTACTCCTTTTGCCTTCTGTGTAGACCCACGGAGGAAAGAGCTCTTAGGTTCCTTCCCAGGCAGCTGCAGCAGCAGCTGAGCCAGGGACTGTGTGGCTCACAAAAAGACAGGGATCATGGCATGTCAGAACGGCCTCAGATCCCTTTGCAGGGGTCAGCAGCATTGGAGACACTACAAGAACAAATACAGGGTGTGCACAATGCTGTCTGACACCAACCCTGCCCCTGAGAATCGAAAAAATCTCTTGGTGACATAAATCTGCCAGCTAGCAAGAGGAAGGCCAAAGTTTCCCGCTTTGGGAAGGATAGCATGAAGGAGCCATACGATGAATTCTCACCCCATACTCCCCAGCTGGTGCTGCTGAGGCAGAAAAAGTGGGAGAAGGAAGGGAAGAAGGAGGGCTGGGGAGGAAGAGGAGAGAGAAAGAAGTCAGGCATGGGGAGCTGGTCCTGGGATCCTGAGTCTTCAGTCTGAGAAGTAACTTACAGATCTTAGTCCCTGACTGTGTAGCCCCCACTGTACCCCTCAAACCCTGTCCAGCGGCCAAAAGCCTTCCAAAGTTTGACATCTTTTTCTGCCAACCACAATGACACACGCCTTTAATTCAGCCCCTGGGAGGCAGAGGCAGGCAGATCTCTGAGTTTGAGGCCAGCCTGGTCTACAGAGTGAATACCAGGTGAGCCAGGGCTACACAGTGAGACTACGCCTCAAGTAAAACTTTATTTTCTTTATCTTTTCATTATATCTTCACTCATTTATTCTGTATGTTTGGGGTTAGGCATGCCACAGTGCTCCTGTGGAGGTCAGAAGACAAGGACTCCGGCCTCTGCTTCCACCATCTAGGTCCCAGAGATCAAACTCAGGGGCTCTATCCATTACTTTGCTTTTTCTGTGATAAGACACCAAGATCAAGGAAACTTAGAAAAGAAAGGGTTTATTTGGGGCTTACAGTTTCAGAAGGTTGGCTAGAGCCCATGACCATCACGGTGGGGAGTATGGCAACAGGTAGGCAGGCATGGAGCGGGCATAGCACGGGAACAGTAGCTGATAGCTTACATTCTGTCCCACAACCACGAGGTAGAGAGAGCTGACTGAGAATGCTATGGGCTTTGGAAGCTTCACAGCCCACCCCCAGTGGGCTCCTCCAAGACCACCCTTCTAGTTCTTCCAGACAGTTCTGATGCCTGGGAAGTGAGCAGTCAAGCATGGGAGCCTTGGGAGACCACTGCCCCTTCAGTTCACCACAGGTGGTCAGGCTTGGTGCAGGTTCTTTCCCCACTGGGCCATTCACTGGCCCTGGCCTTTGGTTTGTTGTTTGTTGTTTGTTTTCACTGGATCCTCTTTCTAATATTCTATTTGGCTGATGAAGGCATCCATGAAGTCTCCTTTCCCTCTGAACATTTGGAATCCAGTCCTTGCTGCGGGAACCCTCACATCTCTATCATTCACAGTTAACTAGGCATTTAAAAACAGTTATTGCAGAGGTGGTGGGGGTGGGGGGAAAATGTAGCACAGTTTGGAGCATTTCCCTAGCACACACAAAGCCCCGAGTTTGACACACCCAATCACCACACACTAAAGAAGAGCTTCCCCCATTGCTTATTAGAGTCCATAGTTTTAACTTCCTCTTTTATAAGGACACACTTTTTAAATTCTCTTTCTGTTTTTAGAAAGACTGCCAACAGCCAGTTGAAAGTGGCATATTTTATCACTGTCTGAGCTATTGTCTCTCAAATCCCACTTCTTCCGTGTGGGCCTGCTCTTGCGTACTTCTCTCTCCGATGCAGTTAGTGACAGTCTGGGTTGCTAACTGCGAGCGGCACTGCAATCTGGAATAGTTTTATTTTGCCGTTATTCTTGTTGATGCCCGACAGTTTGACGACGGTCCCTGAGATGAGCCACAGGTTCCACAGGAGAGCAGATGTGGGAGCCACCTGCGAGGGCTCATCCTAGTCAGCATGTTACACCTGGGGAGAGGGACCCTCACCTGAGGAGTTGTTCCCAGCCCCAGGCTTGTCTATGAAATGTTTTCTTGATTGGTAATGTGGTAATGCCCAGCCCACGATGGGAGGTACCATTCCTAGGCAGGTGGGCCTGGGCTGTAAGAAAGACAGCTGAAGGTGAGCAAGCCTGTGAGCAGCCCAGCAAGAAAGCAGCATTCCTCTGTGGTTTTCTGCCTGTAACTTTTGCGTTGGTTTTTCTCAGTGGCACATAAGAGGAACATGATATCTACGTATGTAGAATATTGGCCAGAGAGAAGGGAATTGACATCTCTGAATTTGGAATGTGCTCTGTGAAATAAACCAGCCACAAGCCAGGTGGCAGTGGCTTACACCCTTAATCCCAGCACTCGGGAGGCAGAGGAAGGCAGATCTCTGAGGTTGAGGACAGCCTAGTCTACAAAGCAAGTCCCTGGACAGCCAAGGCTATACAGAGAAATCCTGTTTTGAAAAATCTAAAGGAAAGAAAAACGGAAGGAAAGGATAGGTAGGTAGGTAGGTAGGTAGGTAGATAGATAGATACCCTTAATCTCAGCACTTGGGAGGCAGAGGCAGGCAGATCTCTGAAGCTGAGGTCAGCCAGGCCTACAGAACAAGCTCCAGGACAGCCAGGACAGTTTACACAAATAAATCCTGCCTTTAAAAAAAAAGGCCGGAGTGGAGAGAGGCTGCAGAATTTGCTCAACAGCCCCGTGAGATGTGGATTGGTAGCTCCACATTCTTCACAGTACCGTGCTCAAGGGCACACAGAAAGTGGGGGGAGGGCTCAAGATGGGAGGAGGCTAAGGATTTGAATGCAAATTTTATGTATCTGCCCGTGTGGTTAGTTACGGCTGTCATCGCTTCCGCTTGCCGCTGTGTTAGGACACAGCTTCATCCATCCATGCCCTTGTTTTAGATACTGCCTCTTCAGTTCCCTCTCCTTCATCCATGTTTACACTTTCTCTTCTGAAAAAGATTCACAGGCTGACTTTAATATCTGTGCCCGGAGTGCAAAGTAAATCCCAAGATATCTGAATGTATTCAGAGACAGAAATGAAAAGTGATCAAGGACTGCGCCCATACACATTCAGAGGTTCTCAATCTGTGGGTTGCGACCCTTCCACAGTTGTCACCCGAGACCATCGGAAAACAGATATTTACATCACGATCCACAGTATCGAAACTACAGTTATGAAGTAGCAACAGAGGTCACCACAACATGAGGAACTATTAAAGGCTCACAGCATTAGGAAGGTTGAGAGCCATTGTTTGGGCAGACCAGGTCTGTTCTACATGGGGAGTTCCAGGCGACACAGGACTCTATGGTGAGACCCTGTCTCAGAAAGAGGGAGAGAAGGGGGGCAGGAATGGAAGAAAAGGGACAGACGGTTGGGCAGGCAGGCAGAGACAGACTGGTAGTGTCCCAAAACTGTGCTCAGTAAATTTCCCTGGGATGTAGTTACCCAGATCACCACGAGGGGGCAGGCTTCGACACCTGTCATTTCCCAAACCCTAGCCTCCAAGATTCAGTTCACTTTTCCTGCCCTAGCAGGTCCATTTCTGCAGATATTTGACCCCTAAACTTGGGAGAACGACTCCAGCTCGTCTCCCTGCCTTAGAATAGGAAGAGCAGGGATAGTGGGGGCACATGGCTGACAGTGGACGGGTGTCGGGGTCATCACTCAAACAGGCTGGTCTTCTAGAACACAATCCTGGCTGCAGGGGCTTGAAAGTGCCTCCCCACATTTGTTCATTCATTCAAACATCTATGCCCTGATGGCTCTGGGTGTAAGTGTCCAGGCTAGGCCCTCAGGAGCGTGGGGCAGATGCTCAGACCGGAAGGTCCTGAGTCCATGTTGAGCAACCTTGTGCTTTGCACTCTTCATTCATTCCTGCCAGATCTCAGTTAACTCACAGCTGCCATCTGGCTGCTGCTGCCCTGCTTGGCTGGAGGTCCCCAGGCTCAGGCTGCCCTCCTGCCCTGGACCTGCTAGGAGCTTCCGGAACCAGGACACAGCCTCTGTTCTTGATATTAATAAATTACCCACACAGCAGCAGAAATCACACCCAAAAGCAATGTCACAGACATATAATGGAATGTTGTTCGGTGCTAAAAAGAAATATTTTTTTAACCATTTTGTTTTCTTAATCTTAATTATTACTTATGGAAGAAGTGAGAGCCCTTTTGGAGCTGAAGTTACAGGCAGCTGTGGGCTGCCTGATGTGGTGCTGGGAACAGTATGCACTCCTTACCGCTGAGCCATCTCTCTAGCCCCACGCGTGATAATCGTAAATGCATGTTACTCAGTGAAAGAAGCCAGCATGGTCCGGTGTGGCACAGACCTGTAATCACAGTACTCTCATAGTAGAGGCAGGAAGATCAGGAGTTTAAGGTCATGCTCTGCTCCATAGCAAGTTTGAGGTCAACTTGGACTATGTAAGACCCTGTCTCAGGAAAAAAGAAAAAAAAAAAAGCCAGTCTGAAAAAAGATGACTTAACTATAGCGGCCTACCTATCTGAGTTGTGGGTTGAAAAGCAAACAGGGAGGACAGGAAGATTATCAATAGTTCCAGGGACTGTCGTGTAGTAGTGTTTAGTGGATGGAAGGGGAAGGGAGGAAGAGGAGAACATAATTACAACAGCAGCCGTGTGCCTGTATTCCACCGCAGGAGCAGAACCTTGCTGTCTTCTCAGAGTCTGGCTGGGCCTACAGGAGAATTTTACACAAGAGGGCGATAGGAGGGCTGTGGTGGCAGCTCAGCGGTTAAGAGCTTCCAGAAGACCAGGGTTCGATTCCTGGCACCCACATGGTGGCCCACAACCATCTGTAACTCTAGCCCCAGGGACTTCCGAATCTTTCTTTTCTGGCTTCTGAGGGCACCTGGTGTGCACACATATACTCAGGCAAACATTAACTAAGGCTTTGCCAGGCGGTAGTGCCACACGCCTTTAATTCCAGCACTTGGGAGGCAGAGGCAGGCTGACCTCTGAGTTCGAGGCCAGCCTAGTCTACAGAGAGAGTTCCAGGACAACACAGAGAAACCTCTATCCTGAAAAACAAAACCCCAACAACAACACATGCTTTACTGACATGGGAGGCCTTGTTAGGCAGCCCCATAGAGTCAACACTTGTAAGCCATGTGTGGAGGCGTGGGGGTTAAGCATCTTAACAGGATCTGTACAGAGCTCTCAGTCCTGACTTTGTGTCCTTTGTTGAGATAGTTTTGCTCTGTAGCCCTGTGCTTGATGTACATAGCCCCTGCTGGCTTTGAACTCCCGTCTTCCTGCCTCAACCCTCACATCTGCTGGATCTTCTTGCCCTTTAGGTGACTACACTGCCTGTTCCACTCATGGTTCCCATGCCTCCAGGAGGCCTGAGGCAGGAAGACGAGAGTCAAAGGCCTGGACACACACCCAGAGCCACTGCTCTCAAAAAGAACACCGTATTGCTCACTGGAAACTGCGTTCTGCCTTCAAGAAACAATCTGGTGATCCTCAGGTCACTGCTGGGTTCCTTATATTGTACCTTTAATTTACAATAGCATGAAGCAGGAGGGAAAGGAAAAAAATTGTGTGGCCCGGAGAGGGGAGAGCCACTCTGGCCGAAGCCTTTCACCAGGGGAGAAGGATTCCAGCACCATTGACATTTACTGAAGGTTTTGGACAGTGACAACATTCCTTTCAGACAGAATTGTCTGAGATAAGAATGTTAAGGCAGCAGTGAATCTGCCTGCATACCAAGGCCTAAGAACACATGATTACTATCTCCTTCCCCAGCTATAAACCTGCAATCTTCTAGGAAATCTCACAAGAACAACCTTTTACAGTAAAAGGCTTGTCCTGACACCTTGTCCAACCTTTTTGAGCCATGGCTTTCCCTTATCAGATTGCAACTATACATGAGGCCCCTAGGGCAGGAGGTGCCCCAGAACCTCACCTGCTGTAAAGGGGTAAAGGGAGGCGATGGGGTGGCATGCCTTAGGTACCACTAAGATATGCTGGTCTTGCAACGGAGGTGAGCTGGGTTCCCAGCATTCATGTCAAACAGCCCACACCCACCCTAGTTCCAGGGATCTAACGCCCTCCTCTGGCCTCTTTGGGCACCATGCTCACACCTGTACAAATCCACACAGATGCACTGTAAGGGTAGGAAATTTTAACTTGGCCCTAAACGCCCTTCTTTGTTCCTGGACTGGGAAGTGCAAACAGTCCCTAACCGTCCCCTAGTCACCACACCTGGGCACAGCCAATCACTGACTGCCCCCGTTAGAAAAATCCCTTACCCCTAGCCCCCTCCTGTTTTGCGGTTTTTGCCTTTATAAACTCTGTGATTCCTTTGCTCAGGGCTCTGTACCACCCCATTGTGTGGGAGCTCTGTGCAGAGCCCCGGCATGCCGGCTACTAGTAAACACCTCTTGCTGTTTGCAACAAGCCTTGTCTTTGTGGGTATTGGGGTCTGGCGTCTATCCCGAGGAACGGAGGGTCTCCCCACCTTGGGAGTCCAACAGCACATGTAGACATAACTAAAATCTTTTTTAAAAATGTAAAAAAGAAGCTAGACATGATGGTGCACGCCTGAGATCCCAGCACTTGGGAGGCAGAGGCAGGAGGAGCTCTGTGAGTCTGGGGCCAGCCTGGTCTACAAAGTAAGTTTCAGTACAGCCAAGGCTACACAAAAAGAAACAAAAACAAAAACAAAAAAAATCTTTCAATAGTGTCCCAAAGCCTACAAGAACGTATGTACATGAAGCTGGAGAGATGGCTCAGTGGTTAAGGCTGCTCACACAGAGCACCTGTGTGTAGGTCCAGTATCCACATGGTGACTCCCACCTGCCTGCAACTCCAGTTCCAGGAAGTCCAACACCCTCTTCTGCCCTTTTCAGGCTCCTCCACGCATGTGCTGAACATGCACTCCAGCACACGTGTGTGCACTGGTTCACACCCACACACAAATGCCAGATGTTACTATACACTAACATGCAGCAAATAATGACGTTTTTAAAGAACCTCTCTGCAGGCCTGGAGAGAGGACTCTGAGGGTAAGAACGCCGGCTGCTCTTCCAGAGGTCCGGAGTTCAATTCCCAGCAACCACAGGGTGGCTCACAACCATCTATAATGAGATCTGATGCCCTCTGCTGGCGTGCAGGTGTACATGCAGACAGAACATTGTATACGTAATAGATAAGTCTTTAAAACAAGTGAACAAAGCGCCTGTGGGCAGTTCCTGCTGGAACACTCAGGTGTGAGTGCTGAGAAGTCGCACTCACGCTGAGGTGTGTAATCTCCACAGCACCACTCCTGCATTAACCCCTGTGACCTCTCTTCCCCAGCTCTGCCTCAGATTGGCTCCTCCTCAAAGTCTTGTCTGCAGTAAAGTCAAGAACTCTGCCTCCCTGATGGGGCCCCTGAGATGGCTCAGAGGTTGAGAGCACCTCTGGCTGCTCTTCCGGAGGACCCGTGTTCAATTCCTAGCACCCACATGGCAGCTCACAACTGTACCTCTAGTTCCAGGGGAGCCAGCGCCATCTCCAAGCTCCTGCAGACACCGAACATGCATGGACATACATGCAAGCGAGAGGTTCAAAAACTTGGAGTTAATTCTTGGGACTGGGGCAAAGTCGCCAGAGCACAGTTCTTTCAGAGCAGGGGTCCAGCAGTCCCCCACCCAGATTAACCTCAGGGTGTGACTAGGGTCACGTAGCCCCTAAGGAAGCCTATGGAATGTGTTAACTCCCCCTTGCTACAGCCTAACCTGCAGCCTAACCTAACAGGGCAGTACCTTGCCTGGGGATCAAGTGTCCCCCAGGTAGCCAGACCTGATCATTTGCAGTTTTGGCGCCTGAAAACAAACCAATCATTGTAAAGGTCAGCTCCCCTAGAGACCCTTTCACCCAATCCTGTACTGCCAAGACTTGCACTTCCCTGCTTTCGTTTTTTTGCCCTCTCAAAAACCCTGTTCCCCCAGAGTTGGGTGTCGCTTGCCTCTTTGTTCTTATAAAGGGCAGCCACCCACCTCGGAGTTTGTACTAAAGGCCCTTGTGTGTTTTGCATTGGGCTCAGAGCCTGTTGGTCATTTGGGGACTCGCAATCCGGGTATTTCACAAGCAAAACATTCATACACACAGAAGATTAAGTTGAAAATTTGTTTTTGTTTTGTTTTTCGAGACAGGGTTTCTCTGTGTAGCCCTGGCTGTCCTGAAAATCACTGTGTAGACCAGGCTGGCCTCAAACTTGGACATCCGCCTGCCTCTGCCTCCCGAGTGCTGAGATTAAAGGCGTGCGCCATCACTGCCTGGCTAAGCCTGAGAAATTCTAGCCAGGTGTACTGGTGCATGCCTGTTATCCCAGCACTTGGGAGGCAGAGGCAAGCAGATGTCTGTGAGTTCAAGGCCAGCCTGGTCTACACAGCTCAAGAACAGCCAAGACAACATATGAGAGATCCTGTCTCAAAAAACTGAATCATTGTCGTCACTGTCATACTCTCTCCTGAATGCAGTAAAAACCTCATATCTGAACTCGTTTGACATGTACATGTTAAGCTATATAATGCTAAGGATGACCTTGTATATAAACTCCAGACCCGGGTAACGCTTGTCATTGTAACAGAGGTGTGCAGGCAGGGTCAGGAGAGTGTTCAGTAGCTCTCTGTGCTTTTCACTCAATTGCTGGGATCTTAAAATTGCTCTGAAATTAAAGTCTAGCTGAGCATGGCACACCCCTTTAATTCCAGCACTTAGGAGCAGGTAAGACTCTGAGTTCAGGGCCAGCCTGGTCTACAGAGTAAATTCCAGGCTGGCCAGTGCTACCATAGTGAGACTCTGTCTTCAAGAAAGTATTACAGAATTAAAGTCTAGAGGTTGGAGAGATGGCTCAGTGTTTAAGAACACTGGCTGTTTTTCCAGAGGACCCAGATTCAATTCCAGCACCCACATGATAGTTCACAGCTGCCGGTAACTCTAGCTCCAGGAGAGCTAGCACCCTTGAATAGACACACATGCAGGTAAAATATAAATAAATAAGATTTTTTTTAAAAGTAAAATCTGAAGCCAGCCATGGTGGAGCACGCCTATCATCCCAGCACTTGGGGAAACAGAGGCAGGTTGATCTCTGTGAGCTCGAGGCCAGCCTGGTCTATAAAGTGAGTCCAAGACAGCCAAGGCTACACGGAGAAACCCTGCCTCAAAAAAAACCAAAATAAAATAAAAATAAAAAGTAAAGTCTGTATTTGAAACCATCATAAAAGGTGCTTGATTTTTCTCTGTTGCAAATAAGAGGCCTCTTCCCTTTTTCAGAATCAGTGTCTGTTATTTTCAAATGTGTGCAAACATATATCCGCACTGGTAGTGCTGGTACACTTGCGTGTGTGTGGCAAGTGCTTTGCCGCTTAGCTAGCTATGGTCCCAGCTGCAAGCATTTTTAATGCGCTGAATAAGCCTCTTGCTGTCTACCCCAGCCTTTTCTCACTGACCACACCCATCTCTAAACATTGAGGAAGATAGCACCCCACTCCCTGGTATCAAAGGAAATGGTCTAACCTTAACTGTTGCCTGACTGCCAAGTACAAATGCCAGGTTCATATAAGGAGAATTAGTAATTTTGCCATCTGGGTTAATGCTTAGTATTAAACTTCTGGGCTAGGGAAATCCCTGGGACAAAACTCTTGCTGTGAGTGACGGATAATGGTTAAGATTGACTGTCAACTTGACAGGATCTAGAACCTCTCAGAGGACACTCGTCTGGGCAGACCTGTGAGAGCGTCTTGATCATATTGACTGAAATGGAAGGACCCCCTCCTCCCGAATGTGGGCGGTGTCTTCCAGTGGTGGCCTTGCTATCATGAACTCCAAGGGCCATGCTTTGCCTTTTGCCTGCTTGTCTTTATGTCTAGCTGATGGGTTAATCTACACTATCTATCCTGCTGACGTCAGGACCTGGCTTCCTCAGCCTTCCAGTGTGTGCTGAAGGCTGGTGTCTTTCTGGGACTCCTTCGGGCCTTTGGCAGTAGATTGGCACTACTGAGGGGGTCTAAAAGGCTAATGGCCTTCAGACTTTGGTGTGAAGACAGCCACTGTGTAACTACCCAGCCAGTTTGATAAGTCCTCGCTCTTTCTCTCTTTCCCTACACATGCATGCAGGCACACGGACATGCACACACAACATCTATCTATCTACCATCTATCTATCTATCTATCTATCTATCTATCTATCTATCTATCTATCTATCTACCTATCTAACTATCTATCTGGAGTATATTATGCCTGCAGAGAACACTGACTAGTACACCATGGAGGTATACTAGTGTGTATGTGTGTGTATATATATATATATACAAATATATATGCGTATATACAAATGTGTATATATGTGTATATATATATATGGCATACGTTCTGCCTTCTGGAGAACCCTGACTAATTCACCACAGAGCTGTATTAGTACATATATAAGCATAGATATTGTGTGTATGTATGTGGTATCTGTTCTGCCTTCTGGAGAACCTGACTAATACACCATGGAGGCATGAAGACCTGAGTTCAGTTTCCCAAACCGCATGGAGCCAGCAGAGCATCTGTGAACCCAGCTGTCCCACAGCCAGAGAGACGACAGAGGCGGGAGAGTTCCCAGGAACTGCCAGGCCAACAGCAAGAGACCCCATTTTCCCAAACAGGGTGGAAGACAAGGACTGACACCAGAGGCTGTCCCCAACACACACACACACACACACACTTTTTCTAGATTGGCAGAACACTGTTTTAATTTTATGCCTTTAGGTCAGTAATCAGAGACAAACACAATGGGGTGTGCTTTGGAGTGTGGGTGCTGAGGAAGGCAACAGGCTGTTCCTGGTGGTGGTGCTCAGAGGAAAGTGTCAAGGGTGACCTGCAGTTTGTTGTCTGCCTTGAGTAACTTCCCAGAGCAAACCCTGGGACCCATCCCTGGGCTTGAAGCGCTTATCTGTGCTGAGGAAAGTACCCTCTTCTCTCTTGGGAGCAGAGTGGCCCACAGGCCGTTCCCAGGAGTCCCCAGGGGTCCCCGTTTGGCTCGTTAGGACCCGTTCAGGCTCCTGCAGCATCTCTCTGCTTTGCTCTCAGAGCCCATCCCCGGGGCCCACCGCTCAGCTCCCCAGCAGTCGTGTTTACTCTTGAGCTTCAATACACTCCAGATACCCATGGGCCTGGCGGATCCTGACACCTTGGGTCCTTGGCGCAAAGTACTGTAGGTAGGTCCCCTACTGCAGGTAGCAGGGGTCAAGGCAGGTGTCACCTGGGATCTTCATGGGGAAAAAAGGATGGAGAGTTGGAGTAAGTGTGGGAGGGGCAGAGGCTGGGAGCCCCCGCATCAGCCCCCACACCAGGCAGAGAAGAAAGAGGTCCACAGCTAGAGTTGCCCTTGGGAAACTTGGACTCCATCCCTTATCCAGAAAAGAAAGCCTGCAGCCAGGTGGGAAAAGCCAGAGCCCAGGTCAGGGGCTCTGAGAGGCAAAACAAGAGGTTAAGGGGACTCTCCCAAGGGGTGATGCTGAGGCCCTGATTCAGCCGGGCAGCAGTGGGCTGGCCAGAAGGGGTTGGATCAAGAGGCACTGAGGACTAGGTCACTTGTGTGTGACTCTGGGGCGGCGGGTAGGTCACGGCGCCGGCTTAGCACGCCTGACAGCACTAACGCCGGGCCAAGCAAATCTTTTGTCCTGGGCGGCGCTGAGCCAGCAGGCGCCACAGAGTATATACCGGGTCTCGGGTTTCGCCGCTGCCAGCAACACACCATGGCGCAGCGCTCTGGGAAGGTGAGTGTGCCCATAGCCTCGGGGACCACACCCCTTGCGGCTTGCGCGCGCGTGGGGAGGGTACAGACTGATTCCCAGAAGTTCTTTGGATGTGATGAAGTCAAGCAGAGCTGGCTTAATGAGGGGACCTCCCTTGTTGGTTGAGGGCGTGTCTGGGGGGTCGCACTCTCCCCATCCCTCTTTTATGGGGATCCCCAAGTCAGAAGGAGCTTAATCAGGCCGGATGCTTGGAGTGGTCAATCTCTGATGGGCGGTATTGTGGATTGTCTCTTGTTCACTACGTGTGTGTGTGTGTGTGTGTATGTAAGAGAGAGAGAGACAGAGAGAGAGAATGTGGCCTCTGACCCTCACCCTCCAGGATCTTCTCTCCCAGCTTGACTTGAGGCTGGTTCTCTGATGTGTGTGGAAATTGGAGGGAACCTCCAAATCCTTTGACTGCTGCAATCTTCCAGAATGTTCTAGAGGACCTAAGCAGACCTGCCTTATGGAGGAAGGGCACCCACCAATGTGGCTATCCCTTCCCTTCCTTTAGTGTCCAGGTCCTAGCAGATCCAGAAACTCTTTGGCCTCCAAAGGTTCCTAGCAAGCGCATCTGTGGGAAACATCACTGATCTGTCTGCATGGGCTGGGTTGTGCTTCAGTAACAAACAGCACCTGGTAGAGCAGGAAAGGAAGAAACCCAGATCAATGTTCTAAGGGGTACTATATTTCTTTGGGAAAGGTGGAAACATCAGTGAGATGGAAATGCTGGCAATTTCTGGATGATGTGTGTGACTATATTCCACAGAACCCTTCTGAGACAGAAGTCACAGTTCTTGAGGACCAAGGAGTTACTGCATGATTGGAATTCCTATGATGGGGCGTGAATCTGCAGGCTATGGTTGCCCCATCTGTTTAGTTTGAGACAATGATAACTTCTCAGTTTTACTTCCAAGGGTTCATAAAATTCCAAGTCTGACACCTACCTGTTACTCAAAGGTGTGTCCAAGAAAAAGCAGAATGTTTATCTAAATACATAAAGCCTTGGGTTCTGTCCCCAACAGTGCACAAACCAGGCCTGGTGGTGCTTGGCTGTCGCCTCAGCTTTCAGGAGATGGAGGCAGAAGGATCAGAAGTTCAAGGTCATCCCTACCTGATAAATTCAAGGCTAGACTGGGATAACTAAGACTGTGTCTCAAACCTGGGCAGTGGTGTTACATACCTTCAATCCTAGCACCTGGAAGGCAGAGGCAGGTGGATCTCTAAGTTTGAGGCCAGTCTGGTCTACAGAGTGAGTTCTAGGACAGCCAGGGCTACACAGAGAAAGGCTGTCAAGGAAACAATAAAGACCCTGTCTCAAAAAATGGAGTGTGGGGGCGGGGGTGCGACAGCGAGGAGATAAGTGACATTTAGCCCTCTCCTGAAAACCCTACTCTAGCTTCCACATTTAAAAAGGTTCCAGTGATAGAAACTTTACCCCCTGAAAAACAGATGCTGAGTTGTGGTGACTTGTTCTGCATGGCATTTATGCCTTAGAAAACATTTTCTTTAATGCTGTTGTGCATGTCATACATAATAACAAACTGAGTTTAACAGACATAGCGCAAGTCTGAAAACTGTCCAATTTTAAGTGGGCACCTAGACAAAGGAGAAACCCGCATCCCCAGATAGCTGGCCACTGTGTCTGCTCCACCAGGAGCCCAGAGGAGCCTGACATCAGCCCGCTGGCCAGTGACCATTCACTCTGCCCCATCAGCAAATAGTGTCAGGCATCTACTGTGATGGGCAGGCATGGAAGTCTGGGTGCCACTGAGGGTGTTGGGACCCAGACGTAGAGAAGCCCCAACCCAGAGTCCCTTTGAGACCACGGTTACTTAGGCCCAAAGAGTTGTTGAGAGGTTAGAATTTCAGTGTTAGGAACTTCACTTTTTGAAAACTCAGTGTTGAGTTATGACTTGCTCAGCATGATGTTTCTGCCTTAAAAACCATGTCCTTTAATACCATTACAAGCGTTGTGCCTACGAGCACGTGAATGCTGAGCATGCCCTGCACATGTGTGAGCACATGCACAGAGGTCAGGTGGGCCTAGGTGTGGAGAAGCCCTGACAAGCTCTCTCCTGACCTTTCCAGATCACTCTCTACGAGGGCAAGCACTTCACAGGGCGGAAGCTGGAGGTCTTTGGGGACTGTGACAACTTCCAGGACCGAGGCTTTATGAACCGAGTGAACTCCATCCGGGTGGAGAGTGGAGCCTGGGTCTGCTTTGACCACCCTGACTTCCGAGGCCAGCAGTTCATCCTGGAGCACGGCGGCTACCCGGAATTCTTTCGCTGGAATGGTCACAATGACCACATGGGCTCCTGTCGGCCTGTAGGCATGGTGAGTGAGTCCCTTCCCCTGGGGGCTGGGAACTGCCTGCTCAAGTAGTGGAAGGTCACCCTGGGCACCTCCCAACCATAAAATATTAAAAACTGAGAGGATCCCAATCATACTCACTCTGGCATGAGCATAAGATGTGAGGACCAGGAAGGGTTGGAGACAACACAGGAGCCCCGGGGAGTTGCCGAGGAATCCTTTTAGATTTCTGAGCCAAGCATGTAGCTAAATGTCAAAGGCTGGAACTGTGTCTGGAGTGTCACTGAACAGGGATGCCCTCCTCAAAAGTAAAACTAAGGGTCGGGGAAATGGCTGTGCTTGCCCTGAATTCAGATCCTCAGAACGCAGACAAGGCCAGATGTGATGGAGAGGTGAGGACAGCAGGATCCCTGGGGGCTGCTGACCAATTAGTCTAGCCAAATTGAGAAGCTTCAGGTTCAGTGAGAGACTCTCAAAAAAAAAGGGGGGGAGATTGAGGAAGACACCCAGCATTGCCCTCTGACTTACACACATACACACACACACTCACACACACTTACACACACACACACACACACACGCAAGCACTGCTGCTTTGAGCATGGGCATCTACTCATGCAGGTGTCCCGGTAGCCTTATGCAAGCCTTCAATACTCTGAATTTGGAATGGATAATTGAGGAAGCCAAAGTGCCAGGGGGACCAGTAAGAAAACTGAGGGACAGGGCTTATGAGTTGCACAGATGTTCACAACTCACAGCTTGGCCTGGTGTGTGTAGGGAGAGCAAATGAGGGGCGCTGCTCCCCACTGGAGAAAGACCCTTTCTGTCAAGTCTCCTTGGGGTAGGATTTGAGGAATGAGGGCCCCTCGGGTCACAGGTATGAGACCCACTCCAAGTGTTGTCTGTTAGGTGGAAAATGTGATTCTTGAGACTGGTGTGGGCAGGCTCTCATCAGCGTGTCATCTGCCAGGGCATCCCGGAAGCCTCACTGGGGGTCTAGCCAGCGTCTTAGGAGTATGGATAGGCGCCACTCTGCATGGGGCCTCCTTTCTCTTCTACATCATTTACACAATCAGCTGGGCTCTGGCACATTTCATTGAAGGAATGCTTTCCTGGTGTCTCTGCCAGGATGTGGGCATTTCAGGAGAGGCAATAGAATGGTTGGCTCTGGATCCTGCATAATACTGTTTATATGAAAATCCACAGGGGACATCTCCTGAAGGCTGTTCTTGTCAGAGCCATCCCAGGCTTCGCAGGCACCTGGCCAGTGGGATGGGGAGTCCCTCATCCTCTGGATTCCACAGGGAGATGGATGGGGGCAGTGGTGCTGGTGACCTCATGGTGTTGAAACCAGCAGGGACTCCAACAAATGAGAGTCAGGGTTTTAGATGTCTTGGCTTAGTGTTTTCATAAAGGGTTCTATTACGCTTGTAAAATATTATCATTTGGAGGCCTGCCTGTGGCCTCCAACTGAGGGTGGAGGAGCCAAGGCTGGGACATGAGCCCCCTAAGTGAACGCCTGAAGAGATCCAGGGACCCCCTGCTCTGGTCTTTGTGTGCTGGCCTCTAGGAAGCTTTGCAAGCCCCTGCTGGACCTTGGGTCCTTAGTTGTAAAAGATGGAAACTGGATACGTTCAGTGGCTTAGAAGACTCTTATAGAGTAATAGGGTCCTTTCTCCCACCACATCCCATGGAAGAAAATCGGTGTGTGTGCTGGGATGTGGAGAACTCACTGGTTCCCCAGTCCAGTCCAGGGCCAGGAATCATCCTACATTCCTTTCTACCTGGGCTTGGGGAGGAGCGACTCGGAGTATTCCCTTTTCCTTCCCTACCTGCCTGGGTCCTGGAGCACGGAGAGCATTTCCGCATAGAGATCTTCGAGGGCTGCAACTTCACAGGCCAGTGCCTGGAGTTCGTGGAGGATTGCCCCTTCCTGCAGAGCCGGGGCTGGGCCAAGAGCTGTGTCAACGCTATCAAGGTGTATGGGGATGGAGCGTGAGTACAGCGGGGCTGCGCAACAGGCGTGGCATGGTGGGTAGGCGTCAGACCCCTGGGTGGGCATGGTGCCCCTGACCCTCATGCCTTCATATGCCTAACATTCTCCAAGCAAGCAGTGAATAGACACTGCCCCATCTGGCTTTCAGGAAGGTCACAGGGCCTCAGAGGCTCACCGAGACCTCCCCTCTGGTGTGCCAAGGCAGGGAAAGGAGCACTTAGGAAGCTATGACCATCTCTTCTACAAGACTGAACTTCTAGGCTGTCACTTGACTCAAGAGAACCTCACCTTATGGGATACAAAGCTATACAGCAGCCTCACCTGCTTTGAGAGGGTACATCTTCTCAGTTCAGATGACCCTTAACCTACACCCTTCCACCTGGTGGCTAACACCCTATACCAGCTTATTGGAGGAGTGGGCTTCAAGAAACTCCCATAGGATGGGCAAAAGTATCTGGGAATTTGCTTGTCTCACTCTGGCCAAAGCAGCTGTGGGCACCCAGTGCTTGCCATGTGTGGCATGGGCACCTGTTCATTGTACACACAGAGCAAAGCCACAGCTTTCATCTTACCTGATTTTGTCCCTGCCCCCAAGCTGAGGAGACCTGGAAGTCCAAAACAATTTGCTTTGAGAAATTCATGGGCTAAATTGTGTCTCAAGAGGCCAGAGGCATACCTCTGTACAGATGTCCTAAGACCCAGGACATAACCCTCTACCAACCCTGGAGAACCAGAGGGGGAGGACAGAAGACAGAAGTGAACACTGAGTGGAGGGACTTATGATCTTTAAACTCCACTTTCCTGGGAGGAGCCAGGTTCAGTGGTCAGGAGGTGGAGGCCAAGATGGTGGGCCTCGGCGTTGGAGCCAGGGTGTGCTGTGTTTGTCTCTGATGACCTTAATTAACTCCTTCCTTCCATGTTATAAGCCTTACAAGGGCCCAGAGGCAGCTTCATAGATGGTGATGTCCTGGGGCCCTGGAGACCTTTCAGGGACCTGGCAGGCAGTAAGGCAGGGCCCCTTAACTACCTCCCATGTCCCAAGAGCGTTGCTTCTGGGTTCCATGCCGGCTTAGGAGTGAAGTGTCCCTCATACCTCTGTCCCAGAAGGCTTGGAGGGGAAAACAGACACATTCCCCAACACCCTACTAGACTGAGGCCTCCACCTTTCTGCATTTTAGAAATTCCTTGTGTTTTAGACGTTCATTTTTGCCTGCCTGCATGTCTGTGCACCACATGCATGCCTGGCCACCATGCACAGAGGTCAGAGGGGACATTCAATTCCTCGGACCTGGAGCTGTGAGCTGCCACGTGGGTGCTGAGAACTGAATGTGGGTCCTCTGGAAAAGCAGCCAGCGCTCTTAACCTGCTGAGCCCCCTCTCCAGAGGCCCCTTTCTCGGTTGCTTTCCCCCAGGAGTTGCAGTGCAGACAGGTGAGTGAGGAGCCAGAGCCTGCCAGGTCCCTCTTCTTTTTGGGGTGTCCACAAGAGTTCCAAGGTGGCCTGGGGCATTACCCAATAGGGTGGGCTTGGCTCCTGGAGAGCCCAGCTGTGTGGTGGGAGGCTGTGGGTGAACAGGAGGCTCAGATGACGCAGGCCTACTCTGATCTCCAGCAGGTGCCTCTCCCTGTTTTTGTTAGTTTTCAACCCTTGCTCTTCCTAAGGTCAGACTGTGCCATTTACTAGGTGAGGGCCAGTGGGGTCGGGAGGAAGGGCAGGGCCTATGATGACCTTGGAGTGGAGAGCTAGGGGAGTGGGCTATGTGGTCTTTAGTGGTCTCTCTTTTTCTCTGAGTTCATCCATGAGCAGAACCTTGGGCTAAAGGGCTAAGACTTGTTTTCTATTGTGGTGAAAGAGAGGGAGGAGAGGGCTCGAGCTAAAGTCTGAAGCGCAGGAACAGCCCTTGACCTCTGGTCCTTCCAGTTCTCTGGTGCAGTCAGACCTGGAGGCGCCTCCCCAATTCTCTAAAGCTCTCCCTGACCCCCCAAATATGGGGGTGGTCCACATGCCGACTTTTCCTTCTCTACCTACTATGCTACACTTGCTGAGAATCTCTTTCTTACACAGTTCCTAGAAGGAGACCACCCTCCTGATTTTCCCCATCAATCTTCCTGAACCCCTGGCCCATGGGGCGCTTCACTTGCGCCACAGACGGCTGGGCTGTAAAGGACCAGAGGCCTGGTGCACACTCCTTCCCAACAGAAGGGAGCCTTTGCCAGACCTCGTGTCCTGGTGGCTCCAGTTCCTCTGTACACCGAAGGCAGCACAGTCCCCTCGCACTGGAGCACAGGCCTTTCCAGGGCTGTTGGCTGAGTGGACACGCAGTGGGAACGGTCCCCAGTTTGTGTCAGGCATCCTGTCAGGAGCTGGGTACTCTATGCAAACGGCCCTTTGGTGGGTGACTGGGCAACGTGCATCACCGAGTCACTCCCGCCCTTATCATGGCTGGTCAGTTACCAGGCAGTCCCCATCTTGTCCTATCCCAGCACCTAACCCGAATCATCCACTGTGCTCGTGGCAATGAGGAGCTAAGGACAGAGGGGCGGGACCAGGGAGGCGTACCCCTCCTGGTGACCCGCCCTTCCCCTGGCCTTCAGGTGGGTCCTCTACGAGGAGCCCAACTACCGCGGCCGCATGTACGTGGTGGAGAGGGGCGAATTCCGCAGCTTCTCGGACTGGGAGGCCCACAGCGCGCGAGTGCAATCGCTCCGCCGGGTGCTCAACTTCTTCTAGTCCCAGCTGGGTGCGCGCGGCCCACGGAGGCAATAAAGATCCTGAAAGCGGAGTGCTGGCCGGCCTTGGAGTGCTTTCTGGGCCCCTCACCGCCTGGTGACCCCAACCGGGCAGGGGGAAGCCTGCTGGAGCAAGGAAGCCAACTCCCTTCGCTCCCAAAGCCAAGCCAAAGCGGCCGTGGCCTGGGGGGGGGGCAGGCCACAAGAGGGCGCCCGCGACCAGAACGCAGCAGGGTGTTTTCTCCTGCCACGGGGCCCCACCCGAGAGGAGGGGCGAGGGGTTTGGGGGGCGGTTAAAAGATGAAAAACAGTGTTGGGAAACGGGATGGGGAGGTGAAGGGCGGGGCCGGGGAGAAGAGGAAGGACCGGGCCCGGAGGTTGCTGGGAAGGCGGTGGGGTGGATGAGAAGAGGAGGGGCGGGGCCGGAGAAAAGAGGGGTGAGCTGTGGGGGGTTGGTGAGAAGAGGAGGGCCAGTAAAAGGGGGCGTGGTCAAGGGAAAAGAGGTGGAGCTGATGTAGGGAGGGGCGGGGCCAGGTGAAAGAGAGGGTCGGAGTCTGGCCCCAAGAATACAGGGAATGGAGACCCGAAAGAAGCTGTCAGGGTCCAGAGGCTCTAGACAACTTCTGTCCCTGCAAGGTATCACTCGGCCTCCTCCTTTGAGAAGCCCCAGGTGCCAATATACAGAGATTCCCTGTGGGCAGGGCCTCTCCAAGGTATTAGGTCCGTCTTGGGGCTGGGCGTAAATCTGGAGAACATGTTCCTAGGAATGGAGGAAGGGACTCCTGTGCCCATGCAGTGGGGTTTCAGGTAAGAGAGTCCACACCGTCGAAGGCCAACGTTGTTCAGCCTAGCTCCCCAGTGAGAGCTAGTGAAAGGCTCCTTGAGGGGGTTTCCCATATGTGAAGGTAGCCCAAGTATTTCCCTGCTCCGACTAGTGTCTCCTGCCTTTCCCGCCTCACCTCCACCTCTTATCTCCCTACACTGAAAGAAATGGAAAAAAGAATGCTATTAAAGATCACTCAGTTCACACAGGATGCTGTTGCCAGGAGCTGGGCAGGGGACAAAGATAGGTGAGTCCTATAAGTGTCTGATAAGTGTCCCCTAAGTCCCCCAGGACAGTAGGGGATTGTTCTAGGTAGACCGTTATTAAGCAGTCTCTGGGTAGAGGAACATGGGAACATCTTCTGCCATATGAATCCCCAGAAGGAGTGTGTGTCCCTAGGGCTCTCTGACTCCTGCTTCGTACCACTGAGAAGCCACTAAAGCGGAAGGACTGAGAGCTCCGCAAGCAGACCCTGCATCCCCATGAGGCTCAGGCCAGGACCTGAAAAAGCAACAAGACAGATCCCTTCTCCAGTTTCACTGTTTCCCCTGGGAGGGGAGTTTGTTTAGTCAAGCCTGGGTGTTTCGCTTGTCTGTAAGAACAGCAGGCCTCTCTGTGGGAGAGAGCTGGAGTCAGCTTGTCTCCATGGGTGAGCCCGGCTGTCAGTAAGGCCTTCCCTGAGGAGGCCAGAGCCCTTCCCTTCCTCTGCCACAACTGTCCATCCCCCACTAACACCTCTGAGGAGAGCAGAGTCCAGCTGCCCTGGCTAAGGTCTCACGCTCTTTTGCTTACACCGTGGACAGCATTTTTAGGGGTGTTTACTGAGCACTGGTTTTCTGCCAGGCCCTGTGGTAGATAGAGTCTGTGCAGCTTTACTTGATATATACAATAACACTGGTGCTTCTTATCACCTCTGGACAAATGAGGTGGTTAAACTCAGACAGATTAAGTAATTTGCTTAAGGTGAGCAGGATTCAAACCCTTTGCTCCTACACTGAGCCAGGCATTTGCATATATTGGCAAATTTGACTTGAACTTGGAGAAAAGCAAAAACCTCTGCTGGCCTGTTCTTACTCTGTGAAATAAACGCAGTCCTGTCTGTTATATGCACCACACATATGTAAGAGCAAAAGTCAGCCATGGTGATGCAGGCCCATAACCCTAAGCAGAGGCAGGTCAATCACTGCACATTCAAGGCCAACCTGCTCTACAGAGCAAGTTTCAGGTCAGCCAGGAGTGAGGCCCTGTCTGCAAACAAACAAACACCAAACACAACTACGTAAGCCAAACAACCTATGAGAGGCTAACGGCTGCATGATACCACGTATGTACTGCCATGCAGCTGTGTGGCCAGACAAGGTTCAATGACCACGTACTTGAGGGAAGCAGGAAGCGCTGCGCCACGTGCCCTGTGCCTGCGTCCACAGTGCACAGTGGGCTGATCAGCCACCGTGGGGAAAGGGCTTCCTCCCCTGCCCTGGCTGCCTAAGCCAGTTGCAGGGGCTCCTCCTGGACCTGCCTCCCTCCCAGCTCTCCGGAACAGAGGCACCTCCTTCGAGCCTGTGCTCCACACAGCTTTGCACTCCTGGGTGACCTCCCCGTCACCCCAGCCCCCTGCTTGCTAATCTGTCAGTAAAATCTGCTTTTGGTCAGAAAGAAGAAAAACAAGCTCCCCACTGCAGAGCCTGTGGGCAGCTGTGCAGTTTATCTGAAGTCCATCCAGGGGGCCGATGGACCGAGGATGAGAAAGCCCTTAGTCCCTCGCATGCTTCTCATATTTCTGTCTCCACTCCGTGGTTTGGAAAACTGGAGCCTTTTAGAGCCATCTCCTGTGCCTTCGGCCCTGAGTCCTTCAGGCCCCTCGAGGATCAGGCATCCACAGGCATTGTTTAGCCTGCCTAGTCAGACCACGGGGAAAACCTTTCTCTTTGAAGCCCGCACTGATATGCAGCCATGTCGGTGGTATGTCTGTCCTCAGCCCAGGACTCTGCTGCAGTCTCTGTCCCCTCCCTTCCCTGGCCTCCCTCTGCCCCATCTCCAGCTGTGTCCTACTTGGCTACTCCTTGGCTGGAAAGCCTTCAGAGCAGAGCTAGGCCCTAAGTGTCCTGGCTTCCCTCTAGGATCCTCAGTAGAGTTTTCAACCAAAACCTGTGGGACAACAAAATTCTTGCAATGCAGCTTACAATCTTCATGGCTGAGGGTGTAGGTACTGGCAGAGCACTTGCCAACCTGTGTTCTGAAGTCTAGCCACACCACAGTCAAATAAAAAAATAAACCACCGATGGGTATGGGGTATGGCAGGGCACACCTTTAATCCCAGCAGAGGCAGGCAGGTCTTTGTGAGTCTGAGGCCAGTTCTGGTCTACAGAGAGAGTTCCAGGACAGACAAGAGTTACACACAGAGAAACCTGTCTCCAAAAACCAAACCAAACCAACCAACCAAACAAGCTACCACTGAATTCCTTTTGATGTATTAGCTACTTTTTCTCACTGTTGTATCAGACGCCCTCAGAAGCAACTTTGAGGAGGTGTATTTAGGCTTATGGTTTCATGGTGACCAGACTATGGTGGCTTTTACATAGTGTCAGTTGATGGGGAAGGAAGCTGGAAGCCCCAGCCAGAATCAGAGATACGTAGTCCTCAAGGCTTACTCCAGAGACCCATATCTGTGAGCTGGGGCTATGTGTCCCAAAGATTCTACAATCTCCCCCAAACAGTGCCACCAGCTGGAAGTCCCCCCATTGTGGGGGGGCATTCTACATTCGGATCATACCAGTTGGAGAGGAGGCAGTACTGGAGTGAGGTGGTGGTAGTGTGCCCACAGTGGTGTGAACAGCTCCACAGCCACCAAGCAGTCCACGCAGCCATATTGGCTGTGGTCAATTTGACACTGTGTGGATTTTGCCCACAACAAAAGTTTCACCTTCTTGCTGAGGTACTCAGAGTCTCAGAGCCATTGGCAGGCAATTTGGTACCCTTCCTGACCCTCCAACATACTGGGTCTTACTTGCCCTGTGTGTCTTATATAGCCCTTATCCCATGTGTCACCTTTTTGTTGATCTTAATGGCTCTCATTGATTGCAGAGTGAGGACGGGGACCTTAATGGGAGACCCAGTAAGGCCACCACAGAGTAAGGTGGGGTGTCTGAGCCTAACTCAACTTTCCCAAGTCCTGTTCAGGCAACGCCTCGATAGGCTGGTGTCAGCCAAGGCACAGAGTGGTTTTCCATCCTTGCTAAGCCTGTCCTGCACAGTGAATGCTTTTATAAAGAGGCTGATGGCTTCCCTGCTGTTTGTGGACCTGCTGTGCCTCTGTGACAGAAGACAGTCCTGTGGAGACCAGCTGCAACCTGTCTTTGTGACTCCTCTGCGTGTGTGTGTGTGTGGAGAGAGAGAGAGAGAGAGAGAGAGAGAGAGAGAGAGAGAGATAGAGAGAGAGAGAAGGGTGGAGGGTGGTCAGGGTCAGCAGCTTGCAAATGTGCAGCTCCTTTCTTAGAATGTGGGAGGAAACACCCCTGGAACAGCCGACACATGTACAGCATTTTGCTGGGTTAGGGGGTAGATCCAGGGAGCTGGAGCCTGGGTCCAGCCTGGAGGTGTGCAGCCCTTTGTTGAAAGCGTGCGTCAGCCTGAGTGGTTGGCAGTACTAGGTCAGCTGGGGCTAAGTGTTCTAGTCTGTGAGACCACATGTCTATATTATCTGGGTGGGATGGGGCCAGCCATTGTCATAGAACAGGTTTAAAATTAGGTAGGACTCAGGCTGGAGAGATGGCTCAGAGGTTAAGAGCACTGGCTTCTCTTCCAAAGGTCCTAAGTTCAATTTCCAGCAACGAAACGGTGGCTCATAACCATCTATAATGAGATCTGGTGCCCTCTTCTGGCAATCAGGTGCACATGCAGGAAGAACAATGTATACATAATAGATAAATCTTAAAAAAGAAAGAAAGAAAAGAAAGAAGGTAGGACGCAGGCTGAGGCCTAAAGCAGTTTAATGAATGGCCAGAAAGACCACACCACCAAAATCCCATTGGTGAGAAAAAGCTTGTGTGCCTAGCTTCTCCCCTTTCTCATAGAAAAAAGGCGAGCCTAGTCTACAGAATGAGTGCCAGGACAGCCAGAGGTATAACACAGAAAAACCGTATCTCGAACAAACAAACAAATAAACGGGCACTGTATGGCAAAGGAAGCTTTCTATAGTTTCAGGTCTCAACATACACACCCCAAATACTCCTTCACAGGCTTCTGGGCTCTCCCTTAGGCCAGCAAAGCACTATATAGTCAAGATATGAGGCTGTGTGGTGGTGGTGCATTCCTTTAATCCCAGCTCTCTGGGAGGTAGAAGCAGGCAGGTCTCTGTGAGTTTGAGGCCAGTCTGTCTACATAGTGAATTCCAAGACAGCCAAGACTACATAGAGGAACTCGCCTCCCCCCCCAAAAAAGAACAACAACAACAACAACAACAACAACAACAACAACAACAACCACCACCAGCAAGGAACAAAACATAAGATGTAAGAGTCTGGTTTGATGGACACCTGTAATTCAAGGACTCCGGGGGTTGAGGCTCCCAAATTTGAGGTCAGCCCGGAATACATCGTGAATCCCTATCGAAAAACAATACAAAATAAAATAATTTTTGAGGTGATCTCTGGGGGGAAAGCTTAAAACAGTGACAGGAAGAGGCAGGACTAGGTGAATAGTTTACCACGGAGTCATGTTCTTTGCTGGAGAAGACCCCTGATTGGGCCAACGCAGGAACGTGACATGGGATGCATGGCTCTCTGAGTCTGAAAGATAAAAGAATGAGGTTTTTTTCACACACAGCAATTCCTGGGCTCTGGGCCAGAGCAGAGCTTCTCCTGGGGGCCTCTGGATCCAGGCCAGCGTTCACAAGCCCAGGCTCAACAGTGAGGAAATGATAGTTCTGAGGGTTGCTGCACATCAGCTCTATGCCTTCTGGATCTTAAACCTTCTGGGAAGTCTGCTGCCAGGCGGCTTATTCCCAACAGATTTAAACGTGGTATACTTTAGGAAACAATTTCCTGGCATAACATATTCAAGAATAATCCCTGGTACACGAGGAAGCATATTTACATCGAAGCTCAATTCAGGCTGTCCTGGAAAACTCTGTAGACCAGGCTAGCCTCAAACTCAGAGATCTGCCTGCCTCTGCCACCACTGCCTGGCTTTAAAAAAAAAAAGCCTTGTGTCTAATTGTGCATGCGTGTGTGCATGTGTATGTCTGTACCTGTCTGTGCCTGTGTGGGTTTGTGAATCTGTGTGTGGGTTGGTGCTTGTGAGAGAAAATTCCTACAGATCCCAGAGCCCTTGGAGCTGGCTTTACAGAAGGCTGTGAGCCACCCAGTATGGGTGTTGGGAACTGAACTCAGGGTCTCTGCAAGAGCAGTCATGTTCTTAGCCTCGCAACCGTTTATCCCTCCAGCAAGGTGTGATGAAGCATGCTTGTAATCTCAGCACCGGGGAGGTGGGGGCAGGAGGGCCGCCAAAGCCTGCTGACCAGCCAGTCTTAGCAAATTGCTAAGTTTGCGGCTCAGTGAGCACACATCTTTCAAAAAACAAGTAGAAAGTTGTTGGGAGCTCGAAGGGCCCTATCCTCACAGACCTTTGGGAAAACCAGGAATGTTAAGCACACATTTATGTCTCAAAGGAATGGACATAAAACCTGTTCTTTCAGAGGTGGCTAGTAATCTAAATGACCCCTACAGCCAGGGGCTCCCCCAAATGACCCCTACATAATCTGTATAGTCAGAGGCTCCCCCAAGTTCCCACCACCAGGACCAGAGGTGGCTAGTAGCCCAGATGACCTTCCTTAGACCCTTAAGCTAGTACAGGTACCCTCCTCTAGAGGCCAGCTTCTTGGGAGAAATTATGCAAATGCAGCGGAGATGAACCCTGACTCAAGTTGCCTTCCGCTTTTATTTGGTCCAGGAGCCCAGCCAGGGTACAGTGCCAGCCACCCACGGTGGGTTCCTCCCCCCAGTTAACCCAGTCTAGAGTCTCCTTCACAGACGTGCCCAGAGGCCTGTTCCCATGGTGATTCCAAATCCATCAAGTTCCTAGATTAACAGCCACACACCCACACGCCTGACCGATTTGAAAAGTCTCTTCATTTATGACTTTCTTGGTTCTGTTACTATAAGAACTCCATGAAATAATTAGCATGTTAGACCATAGTTGAATGGAAATCTCTGGACCTTGCCAGGGTGGCCCCACCCACACTCACTGCCCCAAGGAGCTCAGGCTGCTCTCTCGCTGGGACCTTGTGATGTGTAGCAACAGCGGTGTGAACTGACCCTCCATTGCACCATTGCAACAACATTAATTGCCAATAAAACTACTGTGCGTGTAAAGTGCTTGCTGTGTTCTTTATGAGGGCTACAGTCCGAACCCCCAGAATCCGTGCAAAGCGCTAGACTCATTGCAGATTTAATCCCAGCACCTCTCCAGCAGAATGGGAGGCAGAGACAGGAACATCTCCCAAAGCCAAGCGCGCTGGAGAGGTGATGGCTCAGCAGTTAAGGACACCACACTGCTCTTGTGGAAGCCCTGAATTTGCTTCCCAGCAGCCATGCTGGGCTTTGATGCTCTCCTTCCCTTGTCCTCTGTGTCAGTAGACACTCTTTTCCCTTGTCCTCAGTGGCCTTTTGGCAAAGCCCCTTTCCTGCTCATGCGCACTAAGCTCAGCTTTCTGCTGCCACCACCCAAGGTCCTGTCGTGCCTACTGCTGCAAAAGGCAGGCCTGCCTGGTGGTGGGCGGCTCTGCTGCCCTGGCTCCCAGCAGAGAGGGAGAAAACGCCCATGCCGAGCAGCCCAGCAGCGTGAAGCTCTGCTCAGAAGCTCCTCAGGGAGCCACAGCATTGTTGCATGCTGCGTGGGCAGGTGTTCCTTCCGACCAGAAGCCCTACGGTGTCTGCTGAGGGTCATGTGAAGAGTGTGTGGCAGCTGTGTCTGGGACGGGATTTGGCTATATTTTGACAGATGCACAAACTTAGGAAACCGCCACTACAGCCCAGAGAGTGAACTAGTGACTTCTGAGTTGTTTCTTCTGGGCCTGTGTTTGTTTTTTCCTTTTCTTTTTGAGACGGGATCTCAGTCTGTAGCCCCAGCAGGCCTGGAACCCACTGTGCACATCAAGCTGCTCAAACTAATAAGAGGTGTGCTGGCCTCTGCCTCTCCAGCGCTAAGACGGCAGCTGTGCATCACAAACCTTGTCTGGGTCATGTCTTTCTTTCTTTGGTTTTTTGAGAGGGGGTTTCTCTGTGTAGCCTTGGCTGTCCTGGTGCTCCCTTTGTAGACCAAGCTGACCTTGAACTCAGAGAGATCCACCTGCCTCTGCTGGGATTAAAGGCGTGCACCACCACTGGGTCAGGTCTTAAAATATTTTTTTTTACACTTATTTATTTTGATCAAGCATCGGTTACACACACCTTTAATCCCAGCACTTAACCAGCGATCCGTCTCTCCAGCCCCACAAAGCTTTATTTTTATTTATGTGTATGCATCTGTGCGACTGAATGCCAGTCAGTTTCCTTGTACTGTGTGAGTCCCGGGAACTGAACCTGTGTCATCCGCCTTGGCAGCAGGCCCCCTACCTGCTGAGCCACTTCCCTGGCCCATTTTTCCTTGCGTCTTGTGCTTGAGGTCCACGGAGATCTCTGGATTTATAACTTTCATCTTCCCGGGTGGTAACTTCCTCACCGTTGCTTCCTCTAACAGTTTTCCTCCCTTTGTTCTTTTTCCTAAGACTCCTGATAACATGGGTCATGCTGGTTAATGTTGTTCTGCATCGCTAGTTTTCTTTATTTTTAACAGCCCTTTTGTCTTTTTCAGGTATTTTTTTTTCCTTCTATGTCTCATTTCCTGAAGTCTACACTGCACTGTCTTTGAGTTCATGATCTACTGTAACATCTAATAAGCTGTCAGTTCGCATCCAGGGTTGCTGCTTAATTTCAGATATTTTATCTCTAGCTCAATTGAAGACTCTGATATTTTCAATATTTTGGGGAGGGAGGGAGGATTTGAACCTGGAGCCCCGAGTATTCTGGGTGCATCCTCTGCTACTGTGCTGCACCCTGGCCCTACATAACTTTTTTAAACATGTGGAATGTAATTAATAATAACTGCTGGAGGGGATCTTCCAGATCGGAAACACACACCCACCCTTCTCTCTTCACTGCTGTGTCTTACCAATAGCAGCCACGTTGCTGCCCCAAACACTCTGTTCTTTCCCTCATTCAGGACATCCACTGGGCCCTGCAGGGTCCCCCTTCCTGCTCTGTGGTCTGGAAGTCTCTCAGGGCAGTGAGCCAGCCCGGCGGTAGCCTGGACCTCATTTTCCCCATCCCTTGGGATTACTAGTCTCCACAGCCTGATGGCTTATGTCTTGAAAACAACCATTCTGTGTGTCTGGTTTTGCTTCTTTTGAGTGAAAGGCAGGAGGGCTAACAGGTCCTCGCCAGTCCCTCTTGGCCGAAAATGGGGGCAGAGCTCACGTGTTGGAAGCTTTGCAGCCCTGTTTCAGAGTTAGCTCTGCACTCTCGGAAGTTCCTGGGATGAGGCTGCAGGAGATAAAGGAGCCTGGGGTGGGTGGTGGGAGGTTAGCCAGCTGGCTTGCCGCTACACACAGCCCTGCTCAGAGACCCAGAAAGGGCTGACATTCTAGGACCGGATGTGGGGTGACCACAGAGAGTCCTGCGCATGTGCAGACCCCTGTGCCCACATGGTCTCATGCCCAGAGGGGCCGTCAGTGGCCATATGAAGGAGACTGGACTTTCTGTTGTTGTTGTTTGTTTGTTTTTGAGACAGAGTTTCTCTGTGTAGCCCTGGCTATCCTGGAACTCACTTGTAGACCAGGCTGGTCTGTCGCAAACTCACATAGATCTGCCTGCCTCTGCCTCTCAACTGCTGGGATTAAATGTGTGTGCAACCACTTCCTAGTGAGACTGAACCAAAAAAACAAACAGTGTGTGCACACATCATAGCACCGGTCAGAGGACAGCCTGTGGGAGTCAGTTCTCTCCTACTATGCGGGCTTCAAACCCGGGTTGGCAGGCTTGGCAGTGAACTGCCTTTGCTTTCTGAGCCATTTCACCAGCCTAAGACTGGACTTTCTAAGACTGCCTCCTTTTCTTATTTTGAATCTGAGTGGAATGGGTGCTGATCCCTCAAGCCCAGCTGAAAGATTGGGGATGTGAGGGGCAGGCAATGAGCTGGGGGAGGGTTAGGGCAGGCCAGGTCCCGGGACTAGCTGAAGATGGATGATGGTCTCTGTTCTGGCTTCTTTGCACCCCAGCAACTCCCACATGTATGTACAGCATGCCAAAGGTTGGTGACCACGTGCTAGTTTCTAAATACTATTTTTGTATGCACATGTTCATGTCTGTAAGAGGCACAGCTTATAGAAAGCATTGGAAGAACCAGAATTGTGAAACATGCAGGCTTTTTCTTCCCCCGAGGGAAGGAATGACGCCCTTACACCCGGAGGCCGGGAGTGGGTGTTGTTTGACAACCTAGCAATCTTTTGCTATTCTACTCAGTCAACCTTCACCTAGACCCCCAAAATCCTGAACAAATTTTTTAGGCCCTAATCCTGAGTTTTATCTCTCAGTGAATACAACCTATACTTACGAAAGAGGTCATCCTCCATCAATAGAATCCTTCCTTCCAAGGCCCTTCCCCCGAGCTGTCACCAGTCACTAGGAGTCATTGTAAGAGTCGCAGGTGCTCTGCTCTACAGATGTGTGTACTTTGCAAGGAGGTCAAGATGTAGCCATCCCTCAATCTTTACTAAAATAATTGTCACGAAGAGACCTTTTCCCAAAGTTTTACTGTGTTTAAATGTGTAAGCAAAATAAGCTGCTTGGTCAGACCCTGACATTTTTGAGCCAGCACCTGCCATCACACAGCAGAATGCTTTCTAAGCTCATTGCTTGCTGAGTAAAACCTCCCTGAATGAACACAGCATCTGGCTCCCGGTTCATCCGCTGATGGCACCTGAGTTGTTTCCGCCTCTGCCTTCACATCCACACTTGTGTTTGGACACACGTGTTCAGTTCTCTGGAGTAACTCCTAGGGTCAGAGTCAAGGTCCTCGGCCTCAGTGAGGGAACCAGACAACTTCCACAGTGGCTGCACTCGTTCATGTTCTTGCCAGCAGGGGTGCCCCAACTGTTCCTGTTCTTGTCAACACTTGTGGTCCTCCATTTTTAGGCTATGGCCATCCTTGCGGAGGCAAAGTGACCTCCACATGTTTCATGTTTCCAAGAAACAACTTTTTTGCGATGTTGTAACATGCATAGTCTGGCAGTGGGTGTACCATCAACACAGCCATTTTAGAACATTTATCACCCGCAAAGAAAAACCTGCATGTTCTGTCCATCACTCTTGTCCTGGTGAGTTGTGGGGTTTTGTTTGTTTGTTTGTTTGTTTGTCCAACTTGACAGAAGCCAGAGTCATCTGGGAAGAGACTCCTCAGCATCCCTAAGACTGTGGAAGAGCCTGTGGGGTATTTTCTTGGTGAGTGATTGAGGTCGGAAGGCCCAGCACCTGATCATGGTGCCGCCTCCAGGCATGTGGTCCTGGCAAAAGCAGGCAGGCTTAGCAGACTGTGGGGAGAAAGGCAGTAAGCAGCATCCCTCTGTGGCGTCTTCATCAGCTCCGGCTCTTGCTTCCTGCCTGACTTCCCTCGGTGATGAACTGTGACCTGGAAGTGTAAGCTGAAATAAGCCCTTTCCTCCTTAAGTTGCTTCAGCCAAGGTGTTTACCACAGCAACAGAAACCCTGAGTGGAACAACACCCCCTCGTACTCTCTCAAGCCTCCCCGGCTGTAGGTGACATTTCTATGTGCACACATCCTCTGTCACACAAACACAATCACCTAGCACGTGCGCTTTCATGACTGACTTTTCTCCCTTAACATTTAGTGGAAGAACACTTGCCTGGAATGCATGACGTCCTGGGTTTGATCCCCAACACCATAAAGAAAGCATTCAAGGTCCCACTGTGTGCCCACCACACTCTGATGCCCACTCGCTCAGCAGCCGACGGACCCTGGAGTTGTTTCTAACCATTGGCTATTTAATACATCTTTCCATCTATCTCCCTATGTATAGATGGATATACCAGGCCACACTATATGCGTGGAGGTCAAAGGGTAGCGGGTGGGAGCCAGTTCTTCCTCCTTCCCACCAGGTCCTGCAGATTCATGGATGGCAGGCGCCTACCCTCTGGGCCGCCTCACCCCCTTTGACTACTTGGATAACGCTTATTAATTTCCATTGCATATGTGAAACGTGCTCATCAGTCACTTGTAAACTTTATTTGGAAAAATGTCTGCCCAAATTGTGAGTGCATGCCTGCACATGAGCTTCACACACACATAGTCACACACACATGGGTGTGGGTGTGCATGCGGGTGTTGGGCGTCTCCCATCAGTCTCCACCTCGTGGCTTTGATGAAGGTCTCTTCCTGAACTTGGTGCTCACTGCTTTTCAGTTAGGCTGGAAGCCAGCAAGCCCCGCTGATCCTCCTGTCTGAGCACACAGGTGCTGGGAAACAAACTCTGGTGTTTCTGTGTGAGCAGCCAGCATTCTTAACCACCATCCTTTGTACTTTAAAGCGGGAAGAATACTTGGTGTGTTCTGCATTCAAACCTTTATCAACTCTGTGAGATTCTTCCATTCCAAGGGTCCTTTTCAATTTCTCAACAGTTGTTCCCGTACCTTTCTTTTGTTTGTGAGGAAGGGTCTCTGAGTTCCCCAAGACAGCCTACAAGTCACAATCCTCCTGCCTCAGACTCCTGAGGGCTAAGATTACAGACATGGGCCTTGAAACTGCCTTTTGATGGACAACAGTTTGGATTTTGAGTATTTCCCCTAATCCTCATGTTAAGGGTTGGCCCCCAAGGCAATGCTACTGGGTATAGAGTGGTGCCCTGGATGGGGATTTGGGATCCTAGGTCCTTCCTCTTTTCCCTGTGTTCTCTGGCTCATAGTGAAGTGAAGAGTTCAGCTTCTCCATATGCCTCCACCATGCTACGCCAACTCACCCTAGGCCCGTAGCAGCTGGGTCAGCAGACACGGCTGCAGCCTCCAACTCTGTGAGCCAAAACAAACCCTTTCTCTTCATAAGCTGACCTTACGTGTCTTGTAATAGAGACAGAAAGCTGGCTGCACATAGTTTTTAAATGTTCACATTCCAGCTGGGTGATGGTGTAAGCCTTTAATTCCAACACTCAGGAGGGAGAGGCAGGCGGATCTCTGTGAATTCGAGGCCAGCCTGGAAGAGAAAGCTTGTCTCTAAAGAACAGCATAAGGGAGCTGTGTGTGGCTCCAGGAGCTGCCACTGGGGTGGAGGACACCCCTCACACTCACCCCAGTGTTCTTACTGCAGGTCAGCCTCTCTTTTTGCTGTCTCCTTCCTCCTTTTCAGGGTTCCCTGCTCTCTGCATTCGAATTCTCCTTCTACTGGTTCCTCCTCAGCAATATTTAAGCCTAAGCAAACATCTCCATCCCTTCCATTCTTCCACTGTACCCTCTAGATCAAGCCTGCCTTTCTCCAGCCAACCTCGGAGCCACCATAAACCCCATCTCTTTAAGTACTTCTCAGCTGTGTACTTTCAGCCTGGTGTGACTCACACAAGAACTTCCAGTTTCCTTCTGGAGCCCCTGAGCTCATTTTTTTGGGACTAACTCCCAAACAGAAAAGACCTCCATCTTCTTGAAAAATGCTAGCACTTGGCACATGGTACCCAAGCAAATACAATGATGATGGTCACTTTCACCCCAGGAATGCAGCTGGTACCAGAAGGCTAAGAGGCTCCCTGTTATGTAAGACAATGGCTTTTCAGATTTACCTTGCCCTGAAAGATCCCATTTTACAAGCAGTTTGGGATCCATTTTGAGGACAGAGGATGATTTGTGCATCCGTCTGTCACAGCTCATGAAATGCAGAATGAAAAATGACACCCTGGGAGAGAAAACGGGGTGGGCATTGAACGAATCTATTGGGGTAAAGTAGTACTGTTGGGCACAGGAGCATATTAGAACCATGCTAGGAAAAACCAGGCCTTAGAACTTATTGGGGGCTGGAGAGATGGTTCAGAGGTTGAGAACACTCACTGTTCTTCCAAAGGTCCTGAGTTCAATTCCCAGCAACCACATGGTGGCTCTTAGCCATCTATAGTAAGGTCTGGTGTACAGGCAGAATGTTGTATAAATAATAAATAAATAAATAAACTTATTGGACACACAAGAATAGGGTGTAACTCTCTCTCTGGGGGCCTGGCAGCAGCCCCTATGACCACCTGGTGTGCACATCAGAGGGCAGACAGGCGGAGAACTCCATGCTGCTCCCTGCACCGGTGGCCTCAGCTCCACCCACGACTGTTGACATGGCCTACTCTGTTTTTTTCTGCCTTGCTATTCAGCCGCCTAGATGGACTGTCCTTCCACCTATAGCCATTACCTATTAATGACTCTCTTCCCAGTCCTGTCCTGTCGCATCTACAGCTGGACTCAGCTCTATAGCTCAGCTCTGGCCTTGCAGCTGGATGCTACGAGAGCAGCTGCAGGCCCTCTCCAGAGCCGGCCAGCTGGCCTGAGCGCTCACCCCACAGTCAGTGAGCCATCAGTTTCCCAGCTTTGGCACCTTAGGCCTCTTTGAAACTCCTTGCCTCTTTAACCTGTTCGCATTCATTCTATAACACACACACACACACACACACACACACACACACTATACACACACACACATTATATAATCTGAAAGTTAATAGAGTTAAGACTGAATAAAAGCCTGGGCTTGCCTCATTCTAGACTATCAAGGAGAGCATGGTGGGAGGACTAATCTGACAAACTGCCCCACTTGCAACACCTTGTTACTCAATAAATTCTGACACTGTGAGAAGACACAAATGTAACTTTTATGTTTCTGACAGTGTGAGCTCATGGCAGGGACCCCAGAGGGTGCTTCCCTCTGCTACCGCCCACCTTGAGATTAGCACCATTCTAGATGTTTCTCAGAGTCCCCAGAGGGTCAGTCTTCCCAACAGGGGACTCTGCAGCTATCTTGTGTGGCCTTGGGGATGGTCAGTCCTGGCACAGGATGGTCATTTCCGTTGATGCTGAGGTTCTTCTGAACAGTCTGCTCTTTCCTTCTGCCTCTCGGAATGTGGCTGTCCCCTCCCCCGCCCCTCCAGAGCCTCTATTATGGTGCTTTCCATTTGGAAATCGATTAGCTCTCAGAGCCCACAGTATTTCAGGCTCCTGCAGGCGCTCGGCAGTGGAGACCACACTGCAGTGTTTGCTGATGTCAGCTTTGCTGCCGACCTACCTGGCTTCTGGAGCTCAAGCTGTGTTGCTTCTAGGTGAAGACTCCAAGCTCAGAGGAACTGGATACTGCTTCAAACTTTCTTGTCTCCAGGAAAGCGCTTCTATAGACATGACCCAAGCCAACACAGTAACTACACAGTCACACAGCCCCTGGGCACAAATCCTCCTTGGAAATGAAGCTTATGACTCTCAGCTCCACTGGTAGAAACAGTAAATATGAATCTTTTCTATCTAGTACTATAAAGCTTGTGTTTAGGACAAGGAATTAATTTTTTAAAAAGGTTTATTTATTATTTATACAGTATTCTGCCTGCATGTGTGCAAGCAGGCCAGAAGAGGCCACCAGATCTCATTATAGATAGTGGTGAGCCACCATGTGGTTGCTGGGAATTGAACTCAGGACCTTTGAAAGAATAGCCAGTGTTCTAAACTTCTGAGCCATCTCTCCAGCCCAGAATTGAAGTCTCTTTATCTTCCCACCTTGTAAGATTTTTCTGCAAATGCTTTAATCGTCTCCATTTAGTAAAACCTTTATTTACACAAAGGCCCTCCACTCTGTTCTAGGAATTTGATGGCCTAGAGCAGTGACCGTTTTCTCCTTGGACCAGTGACCTCTTTCTCCTTCCTCCTTCATTTCCCAGGAGCCAAATCTTTTCAATTGAATAAGAGCGGACCACAGCCAGTGGGGAAAAGACACAGTCACTACCTGACTTAGAATAAAAACCAAATGCACTTCTTATCTTGATGTGATTGCTCTTTCTAAGCACACCCTCTTGTCCAGACACTTCCGTTGAAGTGGTGGTCTTTTTCTTTGCGACCTGAACTTATTTCTAACATCCACAGATGTGCCCAACAGTGAGGAATGGAGAGCAAGGATGAGAACTCTTCATCATGGATAGAGGCAGCTGGCAGAGTCTAACAGAGCTCCATCTGCGGGCTCTGGAATCAATAGCATTCGCTTCCTCTACAGGCTGAGGGCTGCGGAGGCACACAGATGGTCTCCTGGGCATTGGTGGACAAACCAGAAGCGTAGGAGTCCCTTTTTGCTCATACCTTGGAAATGTAGCTCTTTCCCCAGGGTGACTGGCCTGCCTGAACCCCTGCTGGGCAAGCTCTTTGAGGCTGTATGTTCACACCACCTAGCATTGCTGTTCCCTAAACTCCTTTACAAGTCCTCCCTCTGAGAACCCTGTTCTCCCTCCACCCTCTGTCTCCTCTCTAGGTAAACAGTCTTGGTCTGGACATTCCTCTGCTCTGCTTCCAGGATGGCTGCTCTAGGAGCCCGTTATTCACACACTCTACGCCCCTGCCCTCACCTGTACAGCCAGCTACCCACCAGTCATCACAGCTCTGGGTGCATGTTGGACTTCAGACCCAGACAAGCAGCTAAGGAGCCTTTTGGACCAAAGCAGAACTGGCTCCCAGGGTCTTCCAGCAGCCCTTCCCTACCTGCTGCAGGGTGCGGCTGGCATACCCGGCCCTCGACCTTGAACTCCCCAGCAAGGGGGTGGGCTTCCCCTCCCCGATGATGTTTTGGTTCCCTTGTTTTCTTCTTCCTCCTCCTCCCCCCCTCTTCTTCTTCTCTTTCTTCTTTTTCCTCCTCCTCCACTTCCTCCTCCTTCTCCCTTCTCTTTCTCTCTCTGCCCCTCTCCCTGCATTGCAGCTGAGAACTGCCCCAAATAAACCTGCATTTATATACTCTAACTTCTCATACATTGCCAACTTTTAAGCATGTTTATCATCGCCAAGGCCCTCTAAAGGTCAGTGTATAGATAAACTCAGGACGAGCCCTTAGAGTACACTCGGGCTCCTGAGTGCCCTACCCTTTCTGTGGTCACCAGCAGCCACCTGCCTTCACACTCCAGATCCCAGCAAAACACGCCTTAACACCCTTGGCTGGCTCCTCTGTGTCTGCAATAAGGTCTAAGCTGATTTGAGAGCTTCAGAAAAAAAACAAAACAAAACAAAACGAAATAGAACGTGTATTTGGCCGCGCCACTAGGGGAATAGAGCCGGCTGACCCAGGGGACCCATTCTGGGGTTTTCTTGGAACTGAACAGGGTCATTCAGAGTGGGCAAGGCAGGTCATCACAGCACCGGGGACTGCCTCCCGGAAACCATCTCTTTTCTGCCTCTCTCCCTGGGCTCAAAGAGAGCCCTGGAGGGTTCGAGAAACTCTGCTATCTTTAGGACCTGGAGGATCCGAGTGGGGGGTCACCCTCCCCGCCCCCAGCAAAGTCAGCACCCGGAACTACTCTAATAGGAACCAGCCGACTGAGCTCCGGGAGGGCTGCGGGCTGGGTGTAGGATTCCTGCAGACCTCAAGTGGGACCTCAGAGGCGTGCGCCCAGCTGAGGGCGTAGGGGGTGGGGTGGTGATGGATAGAGGAGGGGCGAACCTGACCTCAGGTCTTGCCCCGGATCCCCAAAGCCTTGGATCCAGCCCTCCCCTGCCGGGCCCGAGGAGAATTCGGGGTGTGCTCGTGATTTCCAATGGAGGGCGGACTCGG
The DNA here is from genome assembly GCA_028658305.1 of Pachyuromys duprasi. NCBI lineage: Eukaryota > Metazoa > Chordata > Mammalia > Rodentia > Muridae > Pachyuromys > Pachyuromys duprasi. The sequence continues at coordinate 58,623,967 of CM053763.1, read as the reverse complement.
GCTCCCCCAAGACTCCAGACCCTTTGGTCCACCTTGTGCTCGCCCTGGGCTCTGGGGCCAGGAACAGCGGGAGTGTCAGGGACCAGAACCCAGCCTAGGCGACTGGGAGGGTCGAACATGAAGAACGTGGGAGCGGTCCCCAACTGGGGTCCGGGATAGCATCTGAGTTCTGTTCCCGGAGGACGTCTGGGGGTGAGGGTTGGCGCGAGGCCCGAGAAGTGGGAGGGGACAGGTTGGGGGGTGGTCTCTGAGGAGGAGCCAGGCTGGACTGCATTGTTCAGCGCTTTGCTTCCCGGGTTCTTCTGCCCGCTTCAGACCCCGTGGGCGCACCCCTGGGTGGAGGCGCCCTCCCTGTATCCCGAGACGGTTTTGAGTAGGGGAGGTCTCACCTGGGGCTCTGCATCGGGGCTGAGGGAGTGGAGGACATCGGTGGTGAGTCGGTGTCTGTCCTCCACGGCACTGCGAGCCTTTACAGGAGCGGGGGCGCCCGGGTCCCCCGCGATGGCCGCTGCCCGGCCGGGCCCCACCAGGACCACCAGCGGACGCTGGAGCACCGCTCTCTAGCCGGGCACAGCGCCTCCTTACCCCGACCCGGAGATGGGGAGCAGCGGGTCGGCGCTGAGGGTCTGTGCGGACCACCGCGGGGGCATCAACTGGCTGAGCCTGAGCCCGGACGGGCAGCGCCTGCTAACGGGCAGCGAGGACGGCACGGCTCGCCTCTGGAGCACCGTGGACGGCCGGTGCTGCGCGCTCCTGCAAGGTAGACCGGCGCGCGCGACCCTTTCTCCACGCTCACCTGTCCCGCGCTGGGGGGGGGGGCTGCACGCTTCCGGGCTCCTCAGTCCACTGTAGAGTTCCTGAGGGAGCTCACCCAGCCAGCCCTTGAACTCCTGGAGGGAAGCCGTGGGAATCCGAGAGCCGGTGACCAAGGAGCTTGCACCCCAGTGCAAGATCGTTCTGTCAGCCAGTCACACGCAACCGGGGTCACCTTGTTAGGGACTTGCCCGGGACTGAAGGGCACTCTTGAGATTTGGAATTACCTCCTCATCCTTCCCCAAGTCCCTCTTTTTAACCTCATCTCAGGTATGGCGAAAGAAAAGGGATTGATTCAAACTTCTGTGGGGTCAAATTTATTTTGCATATTTGAAATGAAACGGGGACTATCATGTACGGAAATGTATAACGTGTCTTACGTAGCCACCTATTGGTTCGTATTCTGTTTATATTGTGGGTAGCGTTGTCCTGGGTGCTTCTCCACCTTGCGCTCTGGGGTCCCCCAGGCTGGCTGTTGGTCTCTGCAGTAGCACATGCAGACTTGAGACATGCCAAGCTTTTTTTTATTTTTTGTACAAGGTGCAGCTCTTTATCTCCAGCTTTTCCACCATGGTCAGCAAATGCTGGGTGGCCTGGCCAAGCCCTTCCAGCAAGGCAGAGTGTTAGCCTCCAGAAGGCATCATTCCTACACTATCAGTTTTAAGTGAAAACAGTATAAGGTAGCTAGTTCATGGCGCCAAAGGGAGGACAGGTACTTGGGAGCTGTTGTGAAGTTGAGGAATTGGCTACAAAACGGTCCACATTCCCTCACACACAGCCAGTACTCACTCACAGGCCCCACATAGGAGGAGGGCTGTTAGCTTAGGTAAAACAGGTATTGCTTCCCAAAGAAAGGACTGTCTGGGGTTAGGAGTGCAGGTTCCTAGGCCTGACTCCAAAGATTTCCCAGAGGAGAACCTTGGAACTGGCTTTTGGTTTGATTTTGGTTTCTTAAGACAGAGTTTCATGTCACCCTCTGATCTCAAACTCACTGTCTTAGTTGGGGGTCACTGTTGCTGCAATGAAACATCACAGTCAAAAGCAAGTTGGGGAGGAAAGGATTTATCTGGCTTAAACTTCCACAGCACTGTTCATCATTGAAGGAGGTCAGGACAGGAACTCAAGCAGGGCAGGAACCTGGAGGCAGGAGCTGATGCAGAGACCATGGAGGGTGCTGCTCACTGGCCTGCGCCTCCTGGCTTGCTCAGCCTGATTTCTTATAGAACACAGAACCACCAGCCCAGGATGGCTCCACTCACAATGGATGGGCCCTCCCCCCTCAATCACCAACTAAGAAAATGTCCCCCAGGCTGGCCTACCGCCCGATCTTATGATGGATTTTCTTAACTGGGGTGCCTCCTCTCAGGTGATTTCAGTTTGTGTTGAGTTGACATAAAACTATCCAACACACTCACCTTGTACCTTTGAATTGATCCTCCTGTCCCCAGCCTCCTGAATACTTGAGATTAGAGGCGCTACGCCATGCCAAACTTGGCTGGAGTTTTCAGTTGATGTTCAGGTTGCAGGGCACAGCCAGCCTGCAGAGCCTGTATGCCCACGACTCCAGTAGACCCCTGTTTGTCAAAGAGGCTTCCTCCCAGAAAAAGTCTAGGCTCTCCAGGCTGGGTCTGGCCCAGGGCCTTGTCTCAGGTCAGCTCTGGAATCCTGCCAACTTTCCAGGGCCATCCCTCACAGCACTGTGTCCCCTAAATCTAACACACTCTAATACAACTTTCCAGGGAGGGATGCCCGACCTGGCCTCGTGGAGAGCCAGCCCACTGAAGGGGAAAATGTTGGAGATTCCCTGCTCAGCCTGTTCTTGGCAGGGTTGAGTCTAGGGTTTCTCTGTGTAGCCTTGATTGTCCAGGACTCACTTTGTAGACCAGGCTGGAAAGCAATTCCCCTGCCTCTGCCTCCTCAAGTGCTGGGATTAAAGGCAAGCACCACCAGGGTTGAGTCTTTCTAAAGCCTGGCATTTCAAAACTACAAGGGACCCAGTGTGGTAGAGAACTCTTTTAATCCCTGCCCTTTTACTCCTAGCCCTCAGGAGGCATGTAGATCTGGTCTACAGAGCAAGTTCCAGGGTAACCAGGAGACAAACCCTGACTCAAAAGCAAGCCAGGCATTGGTGGCATATGCTTTTAATCCCAGCACTGGAGAGGCAGAGGCGGGTGGACCTTCATGAGGCCAGCCTGGTTTACAAAGCAAGTCCAGGACAGCCAAGACTCCACAGAGCAACTCTGCCTCGAAAAACAAACCTGCAAGGACAAAAGGGATAAAGATTCTCTTTTTTCTATTGTTAAGATCCTGATTGTGAGCCAGGCACGGTGGTGCATGCCTGTAAGCTCAGCACTCGGGGGGGGGGGGGCGCAGGGCAGAGGGGCAGCCAGCCCATTCTACAAAGCAAGTCAAGGTCAGCAAGTCTAAGGCTATTACACAGAGAAACCCTGTTTCAAAAAACAAAACAAAACCTGATGATGACTGAACTTATTAACATGACCGTTTGGCTTCTGTTTCACCCTCTTCTCTCCCGGAAAAAATAGTCGGACAGCCCCCAACCCACCTACCTTTTGAAGCTGGAGATTAGCCCTAGGTGTTGTTCCTCAGGAACTGTCTACTTTTTTTTTTTTTTTTTTTTTTGGTGGTGATGGGGTAGTCTTTCTTTGGCTGGGAGCTTGCCAGGTAGGCTGGGCTAACTCCAGGAAATCGGCCTGTTTCTACCTTCCTAGCTCTAGGATTACAATCACATATAACCATGTCTGGGGATCAAAGTCTGGTCCTCATGCAGCAAGCCCTGGGCCATCTTCAGAACCTTCCCCTCTTTTTTTTTTTTTTTTTGAGACAGGGTTTCTCTGTTTAACAACCCGGCTGTCCTAGACTCGCTCTGTAGACGAGGCTGCATCTCCCTCCTCTTTTTATTAGCTTTTTGAGACACTGTCTCTCCACCATCCCATCTCCCGAGACAGGGTTTCGGTGTAGCTCTGGCCATCCTGAAAATTGCTCTGAAGACCAGGCTAGCCTTGAACTTGGAGATCTACCTGCCTCTGCCTCCCAAGTGCTGGGATTAATGCCATGCACCACGGCGCCTGGCTGAGAGTGTCTCCTTGTTTAGTCCTGGCTGGCCCTGGAACTGTGGAGACCAGGCAGGTTTTGAACTTGTGGTAGTCTTCACGCTTCTTTCTCCAGCTACTAGGATTACGGATATGTGCCACCACACCTAATTAATAAAGGTATCTTAATGCTTGTTTCACACCGTCATTTTAAGATGTATGTCTGTATATTTTATTATATGGTTAAATTTCATAGACTAGTATCAATACCAGTTTTTTTAAATTACATTTTTTACTTTATGTAAAATATGGGTGTTTTGCCTTCACTTATATCTGTGCACTAAGTGCGTGCCTGGTACCCATGGAGGCCAGAAGAGGGCACCAAATACTTTGGAAATGGACTTACAGATGGTTGTGAGCCGCCATGTGGGTGCTGGGAATCGAATCCAGGTCCTCTGGAAAAATATCTAGTGTTCTTAGCTGCTGAGCCATCTCCACAAGCCCGGCTGTCAGCAGTTTATGAACCAGAAATGGACAAAGGCAGATTTAAGTACTGATACATCACTTCTTGTGTTTTCTGGATGCTGTCGGGAGGGGAGGGTGGTAGCCTCAGCATCTGGGTTTGTCCAAGGTTTGCGAGGCTGGTCCATAGCAGCCCACGGCTTGTGGCCACTGCTTTTCCTCAGGGTCCTGCTACTGGGAAGTTGTAGTTGTGCCCAAGCCCCATGGCCAGCCGGAGGTAGCCTTCATCCCCATGTACTGCCTGTGAATGCAGGTATCCTTCTGGTCCTGTGGAGGGCTGACCTCTTGTGTAGCCTTAGGCTTGCAAAGGCCTTGGAATTAAAACCTTCAGGCTTTAATTGGGCCGTCCTTGATTTCCTGGGCAGAGTGGTTGGGATGGGCGACTGGCATGTGTTCAGGCTTCCTTTTCAGTTCTCAGCAGCAGAATCTGTCGGGGCTGGAGGCTTTTCTGAGTATTTTACAGAGCTTGGGGAAGTTTGGGCCTGAGGACCCGGGTGGAGACAAAAGAGAGAGGTTGTCTCTGGGTGAATTGCTGGGCTGGCCAGTACAGAGCAGCAAAAATGGGGCATGGAATGCTCAGGCTTCCCCGCTGTGGACAGACACAGTTAGAGGTATGATGGCTTTCAGATGCAATGGGTGAACTCTGGTGAAAACAGCTGGATTGGCACTTCCAGTTGGGTTCACACAGTGGGAGACTTTAGGCCAGAATGTTAGCCTGGGCTGTGACAGAGGGCTGCCTGAGGCTGGCTGGCTGGGATGGTGATGGTCTTCCTACTTTCCCTCTGAGGAGTATCCTTGACGACACTTTCCTGGATCCTGACCTGAGAAAACCTCCCGAGAAGTCAGTGTTGTCCTGTTTGTTTCCCAATTGAGTAGGGAACTTAGCCTGAAGATTCTAGCCCACTGTGGAGGCTCCACATCCTTCTCTGGCCTCAGCATGCTCTGTGAGCCATGGTTGGAAGTTCTGGACAGGGCCCAAGCAAAGTGCTAATGGAAAAGAGGCACACGGGAAAAGGCCGAATGAGGTGATGATGTACCTGGGTTGTTGTTGTTGTTTTTCTTGTGAGCTAACAACTCATAAGCATATACATTTTATTTTTATCTTTTATTTCATGTGTATGAGTGTTCTGCCTGCATGTATGTCTACGTACCACATGTGTGCCTGATGCCAGAAGAGGGCTCACGTTACAGCTGGTTATAAGCTGCCACGTGGGTGCTGAGAATTGAACCCAGGTCTTCCAGAAGAGTAGCCAGGGCTCTTAAGCACTGAGGGCACAGAGGAGTCCCAGGAGGGCTGCTCCACATAGGGAAATCAATATCTGCTCAAGAAGGAAAATGTCCTGTTTTAGTCACAGCAGTAGGCATGCATCTCTAGCATTTGGGAGGCCACTGTTGGGTGAATGGTAGGCTCCCTGATGCATGTTCTGAAGGCTGAGGGGAGAGGTGGCAGAGTCATGGGAGAGGCTGTGGGGAGCCCATGCCTGGGCTGGTGCTGAAGGATTAGGCCATGTCTTATATGGCTGATAATGGGTAGCTGGGAACAGATGGGTCCGATTTCCACACAGAAATCCAGGAAGCCCTCATGCAACTCTCAGTTCTGAGTGACTGCTTACAGACAGACCCTGTGTCCTGGTGCCTTTGGCAATGTCTGCTCTGGCATATCTGGGTCTGTGCCAGTCAGGGCCCTGGCTTCCTTGACCTACGGTAATTCATGAGCATCTAAAAAAGCAACGCTACAGAGTGGACAGGGTATAAACACAAAGGGGGACCGCTGGGTCATTGCTTCTCCCTGGGGAGATGCAGTTACAACAGCCTAGAGACCACTGTGGAGAAGGCTCCTCTGGGGTAAGGGGACCTTTGCCAGCGGGCCGCAGCCAGCCTCAGGCAGCCCTCTTCAGAGCCCAGGCTAACATGCTGGCCTAAAGTCTCCCATTGTGTGAACCCAACTGGAAGTGAGAAGACCAGGGGCCGTGTAGCAAGGGTGCCTCTCTCCACAAATTACAATGGGTGCTCGCACCTCCAAGGGCCCGTGAGGAAGTGACAGGGAAAAGAGGCCTTGTTCCATGCTGTGTCGGAGGCTTGCTGCAGTTGGGGACCCCTGCGGGTCCTATGTGCAGAGGGAGCAGCACATGTTGGCAAGCCCTCAGTGCCCAGGGAGGTGAGCAGGGCCGCTGCCTCAGCAGGAGCCCCATGGCTGCTCTTCAGAGTGCAATAGCTGCATCTTATCTGCATTCTTTATCCCTTCAAAAATATTTACTTTCAGCTTGGCGTTTTTGCTTATTCTGCACAATTCCAACAGCTGAAAGCTGAGGTCCCTGGAGGTGATAGGCCCAGAACTGGCAGACACAGCTCCTCCCACCCTCTGTGGTGACCCCACCAGCCCTGTGTCTGGACCAGCTGTCTTTTCGTAGCACTGATTAACAGTGTACCGGGGTGGGGTCGGGTTTTGGGGATGTGGACAAGGGGACAGGCACAGCAGAGTCCAGGCTCTCTGCTGGCAGGCCCTGACCCATGAGAGCGGGTATGCTTGCTGACTGGGGAGAGAGCTATAGGAGACTGGAGAGGGTTTGCCTTTAGCAGCCCTGAGCGCTGTGGGTCCTTCACTTGGCTCAGTGCCTGGCTGCAGAGGGCAGGGGGCTGCCAGGTCAGCCTGGCTTGCAGCCATATATGAGGGTGTTTTGCATTGGAATCTGGCGCTTTCATTTATTGCCTCTTTCCTTTGTGATCTGTGTGTTCAGCCCCCCTGCCCCCACTGTACCATACAGCTGCCCACACCTCAGGTCTTCAGCTGCCAGGCTGTGTCCACAGTTCCACAGAGTCGGGGTGCCATTGCTCAATAGCTACATGGGGCTCTCAAGTGCTTTTTCGTGGTTCAATTTATGGCTCACTCCTGCACTTGACCCACTCTGTTGATGGCTGTGAGCAGCTGGGCGCTGCTGGAGCGGTCTGCTCTGGGCCTCAGCCAGCCCTCGCTCAGGGTCCTTAGGGCCATGGTGTTGACGCCCATCCAGGGTTATTAGGGGCCAGAGGAGGCAATTCCCATACCAAGTCATTAGGGGCCCTTGGAGTCATGCCCACGACAGTGCCTGGTAGGCTTGGCACACCTTGGTTGCCTGTCTTGAGGTACCTCAGCCCCTATGGGGCATTGGGGCGGGTGAGGCAGGGAAAGTTTGTTGACAGCTTTAAAGAAATATTTATAAACTCTGGCAAAAATCTGGGCTATGATTTGCCAAACAGATTTGCCCTCAACTTTTTCATCAACTTGTGTATTCGGGGAAACACAATCTGCCATTTCTTAAGGGTTTACTTAATTGTTCTCAGAGCAGCCTGGCATGTGTTCTCCAGGAAGAATGAAAGCTTTTCTTTATTAAAACTCTTTCTTAGAACCCAGGAAGTCAAGTTCTTCCAAGCTAAGCTTAACCCAGGACCTAAAATAAAAGTTAATCAGCTTGATCCTGCCTGGGAGATGTCTAAAATTCCTGTTTGCCTGACTCCAGCCACGAAATGGAAATTCTCAAATAAGATTAAAGACTTGGGTGTGGTGGCACATGCTTTTAATCCCAATGGTGGGCCTGGGACGGAGAAGCA
>CM053763.1:58605133-58615894 GCA_028658305.1 Pachyuromys duprasi | reverse complement strand
CGGCACTGGGACTTGCGCATCCTCAGCCTAGCTCCGGGTTCAGAAGAAATTCTCAAGGGGACACAGAAAGTGGTAGAACAGACCTCCATGTGTCCACTTGCACACGTGTATGTAACTCTCTCTTATACACACACATACACAGAGGCTGGGTCTAAGCACTCTGGAAGGCGAGGCAGGATTGTGAGTTCAAGCCCAGCCTGGGCTACAAATTCAGATTCCCCCCCCCCCACACACACACACACTAGAAGGGAGGCTGGTCTCTTCCAGACTTGCCTCAGATGCACGCTCTCTCCTTGATCTGCTTGCAGACACAGGAAAACAAGCGCCGGTGCCTGGTCAGCTCATACTTCCTCTCCCTGCAGGACATGAGAGCTACGTGACCTTCTGCCAGCTGGAGGATGAAGCTGCCTTCACCTGCAGTGCTGACTGCACCATCCGGAAGTGGGACGTTAGGACCGGGCAGTGTCTGCAGGTCTACCGGGGGCACACGTCCATCGTGAACAGGTCAGCCAGGCGCGGGAGTCCATCGTGAACAGGTCAGCCAGGCGCGGGAGTCCAGAAGAACGATTTGAGCAGGGCAGCTGAGTGCTGTGGTAGCGGGAGTCACCGGAAAGAAGCATCATTGACGCATACGTCTGTGCGCCCCCGGGGGCCACGCACCTGAACTGCCGCTCTGTGTGTGAGGAGCCGTGTTGGGGCTGCTGATGGGGAGCAAGTTCCAGAGGAGGGTGCTTGCTTGACAGCGGTGGTGGAGCGGGGGCTCAGAAAAGGGGGGAGATGCAGTTGGTGATATTTTTAAAACTTCCTCTCGCGTGGCTGCTGAGGGACTCCTAGCCTTCTTCAGGGTCTGGATTTTTTTCTTGTTGCATTTGGATTGGACCCGAGCAGTGGAAATTCGTTTGCTGACCAGATCAACTTGATGTTGTTTTTATGACACATCATGGTTGTCTTAGGCTCCCAAGTCCCAAATCGATGCCTAGGGTAGGGACCCTTGAAGTCAAGTTGATAGGCGGTGCCTCCTTGGGGAAGACCCAGGGGCCTTTCTGTGTGGACACAGAGGAAGCCATGTGCTGCAGCCAGGGGGGACTGTGGGTGCTGCATGGGCCTCCAGACAGGCAGATCAGTCCCCCAAGCTAACCACAGTTCTACGGACTCCAGCAGATGGTAGGTGGACAGTCTGGGGGTGTCTGCAGGAGGTGGTAGAGCCAGAAGGAGAACTCAGCTCTCAGTTCAAACTGGCCTCTTCCCGGGAAGATATCTGCCATTGTTCCAGCACTGGGGATACTGAGGTAGGGTGATCTCTGACTTCAGGGCCAGCCTGGGCCACAGGGTGAGCTCCAGATTAGCTTGGCTTAGAGTGAGACCCTGCTCAGAATTCCTCCTTTCCCGGTCCACAAAAACTGTCATTGAAGAAAACTGAGGCATCAATCTGAAGCCAACCTAGGTGGGTGAGTCATGCCCTCAGACCATCAGCATGTCCTCAGGCTGATGACTAGGGAACCGTTTTTAAACAAGGTGGAAATTGCCCTCTACGAGGTTTGGTATCCATGCCCACACACAGGTAATACACATAACATGCACACAAAGGCACAGCACATGGACATACCTAGACATACAACATACATGAAACATGCACATGTATGAACAAGAACATTCCTATACACATACACAATACATACATAACTGAGATGCATTTAAAAGAACGTATACATAGAAATGTCCACATACATGTGCAACCTGTATCCCATCGACATACACAGGTAAGACATATACAGACACACGTGTACAGATGCTGTTTTCCATTGGTTGCAGTTGTCCCACAGTACCAAGGACATACTTCCGAATGATGAGAGCTTCAAATGGATGAGAGCTTGGAACTCAGGTCTCTTTTCAGATCTGGGCTCTGTGTGAGCTTCAAGCATCCATCAGTAGCCTAGCATCCCTGTTGTACATTGTGCTACATCCATACGGGGCCCGCTTAACCTGTATTAGTTTCTTTTCTCAATACTTTGATTCCCGTCTCCCCCCCCCAAAAAAAAAAGCAGCGTAAGGCAGAATGGAAGCCAGGTAAGAGGGCATGTTCTGACATGGCGGAAAGGCAGGGTGGCAGGAACATGAGGCCGCTGGTCACATCATGTCCACAGCCAGGCAGCAGAGGGAAGCATGCTGGGGCTCAGCTGCCTTTGTATTCAGCCTAGGACCACAGTCCATGACGTGCTGGGGCTTCCCAAGTCAGTTAACCTAACCTAGACACTTGCAGATGTGCCAGAGGCTTGTTTTCATGGTGATCCCAAATCTCACCGGTTTGACAGATTAACCGTTGCAAACCCCAGTGCCCCAAGAGCACCCTGTCCCCCAGAACATCATGGATTCTTGTCAAGAGGGTTCTGAGTCTTGGCAGATCAGGAACTAGACCAGCTGGCCTCAGGCTCAGAGATCCTCTGCCTCTGCCTCTTGAGTGCAGGGACTGTAGGTGTGGGTCATACCTGGTGAATGGAGACTTCTTGACAAGGCTGTGTAAACACACCCTTGGAAGTTCCCTGCAGAGTTCTGAAGACAAGCATGTTTTTCTGGGGAGGTTGTAGCATTTAGCATTGTGAGAAGCACACTCCTCACACAAGCCCTGTGCTGTATGATTGCCCCTTCTGACACCTACCCAGAATTCCCTGAGGCCCCTTCCTGCTCCTGCTGGTCTGGCCTGTGCCCTGGAGCTGTAGTGTTCCTGCTGTGGGCTTTTCTGGGAGACTTAACAGCTTGCCTCGGTGCCTCCCTCAGTCACCCCTGAGCATACTCTGGCGCCTGAGTGGCAGAAGGGCTCCTAAGTTCTTGCACCCTCGAGGTAGGCCTTACCAGATTGTTTTATGTATCTGGACTGTTCCCGAGGTAGCCGGATGGTCTCACACAGCCCTAGACTTTCTCCATTGCTTTTGTTTTGCTTTGGAGAGACTCGAGGTCTCACTCTGTAGCCTGGGCTTGCCTCAAACTCACCGTGTAACCCAGCGTGGCTTTGAACTCAAGGCAATCCTCCTGCCTCAGCTTCCTGAATGCCCTCCCCCCCCCATTTTAAACAGAAAGCCTGTGTCCCTTCGCTCCTTTCTCCGCTCCTCCTTCTAAGCATCTGGCTTGGATAGAGTGTTATATGGGTCCACACACCTGAAACATGGAGCCGGCAAAGGTCAGGCCAGCAGGTTTGCACAGAGGGGAAAGAATGGAGGATGAAAGAGGGGCTGAGGGCAAAGTGTGCTGTTGGAGCTAGACCTTGGGAAGTGGGTATAGAGCGGGGCAAAGACTAGAAGCTTGTGTCAGCTGCAGTGTTCTGAGCCTGACCTCCTCCCTTCATACCCCCAGGATCCTAGTTGCAAATGACCAACTCTTCAGCAGTTCCTATGACCGGACGGCTCGTGTGTGGACCATGGACAAAGGGCAAGCGTCCCAGGAGTTCCGGGGCCACCGCAACTGCGTACTGACACTGGCCTACTCTGCTCCCAAGGACCTGCCCAGTGATCCCTGCTTGGAGGCAGCCATGGGTGGCGGCCTCCTAGTGACTGGCAGCACGGACGACACGGCCAAGGTGTGGCAGGTGGCCAGCGGCTGCTGCCACCAGACACTTCGGGGCCACACAGGAGCCGTGCTGTGCCTCGTGCTGGATGTCTCCAGCCACACAGCCTTCACGGGCAGCACGGATGCCACTGTCCGTGCCTGGGACATCCTGAGTGGAGAGCAGCTGCGGGTTTTCCGGGAGCACCAGGGCTCTGTCATCTGTCTGGAGGTGAGACCTGTCCAGTGCTGCCCGACTGCATGTCCTATTGTTAAAGGATGGAGATGGAGGGAACTCAAGCCCATGAACAGTACTAGGCCCTTGGTAGCCTCAGTTCATATTGTCAATCTGTTCATAGCATCAGGACATCCATGATCTCACATGTGGCATGGGTGGGTTTCTCATGATCCAAACATCTTTCTTGTTTATTTGGGGGTTGTTTTTGTTTGTTTGTTTGGTGGTTTGTTTGTTTGTTTGTTTTGTATTTTTTGTTTTTCAAGACAGGTTTCTCTGGGTAGTCCTTGTTGTCCTGGGACTCATTATGTAGACCAGGCTGGCCTCATACTCACAGAGATCCACCTGCCTCTGTCTCCGGAGTGCTGGGATTAAGGGTGTTCGTCACTATGCCTGGCCCCAGCCTACCTCCTCATGCTTGCTTGGGAGAAAGTGTCCAGCCTGTGCTTTGGGAAAGATACATTCAATCCTAGCAGTGCAGACCTTGCCAGGAAAATGGACCCTTTGTTGGCTGAAGAGGTATATTCATGAAAGTGTATCCAGATGGGGGAGGTAATGCCACAGAAGCGGGCAGACAGAGAGGGGCTTTTCACAGGCCGACCTGAGCGAGTGTGGTTGAAAATACCTGGGCTCCTAGTGTCTTGTCGGCCAGGAGGAAATTTGAAGCCAGCTTGGGCTACATAGTGAGATCGTCTCAAAAAACAGGGCTGGGGAGGTGGTCCAAGGGCTTGCTGTCCAAGATGAGGACCTGAGTTCATCCCATCACCAGGTAGAAAAGCTGGGTGTGGTGGCACATGTCTGTAAACCCAGCTCAGGAGAGGCAGGGACAGGTGAGTCCCTGTGTCCTGCTGCCCAGACAGACTAACCTAGGGAGCTAGGAAGATCAGCAGAGGTTTACCACTGGACTACACATGCATCTGTGCAGGCAGATGCACATGCACGGATGCATGGATGGTAGGAACATGAACTCACACACACACATGCACACATACATGCATGCATGCTAGGAACCTGACCTCACATGCTTATGCGCACACACATACTTGCACACACACATACACACACGCACACACACAAACAAACATCAACAAAAGTCCTAAGGCCTGTCCTGTGTATGTGTTTCCTGAGCCTGAGCTTCTGTCTCTAGTGATGAGAACCTTTTTCTTCCCCTGGAGACAGTACTTTCCAGCTTTTAGGAATACAAGGAGTATCTGCGCATGCTGCCTCTGCTGCTGTATTTGGGGTAGTTTATTGTTCGCTTTCGTGCTTTTGGGCACCAGTTTTCACACTTAACAGATACTAATGATGATGACAGCCTTCTGGGACTCCTGCCAGATGTGAGTGTGGAAGGAACCCGACCTCACCTGGAGCAAGACTCAGTGTGTCCCCACTTGCCAGGAGTACTGGGGGGGGGAGGGTCACCACTGTGGGTTAAGATAGGGTGTAGGCAGAGAAAGGGCGTCTGTTTATGTCTGGGCATTAAGCTTGCTGGCTGGTGACAAGGCTTCCCCGGTGTCCTCTGGAGGACCAAGGCTTTCCTAATGAGTCTGTGGCAGAGCAGTCAGACAGTGGAGATGCCCTGTCTGTGTGGCTGTCTGGGGCCCGGGGGTCTCTGTCTGAAGGCACTCTGCCTTCTGGGCCGAGGCGCACCAGAGGACAGAGGAGCCAGCACTGCAGTCTGGTGCTGCAGTGGGGAGTGGGGACACCTTCTGGGCTCACCCTGACTTCCCCATTGAGACCTGCCAGCGTTTCCTACCTCGTAGAGAACAATTTGAGGGCTTCCCGGCCATCAAGGCAATTGGCTGATCCTCCTCTTTTTCCTACAGCTCACAGATCGGCTCTTGTACTCAGGCAGTGCGGACAGGACTGTCAAGTGCTGGCTGGCTGACACCGGAGAGAGAGTGCGCACATTCCCGGCACACAGACACGGCGTGAGCGCCCTCAAGTACCACGCAGGCACCTGTAAGTGATCTGTCCTGGCACTGCCCATGCCACCCAGGCCACTCACCCTACCTTTCTTTCCTGGTTTGCCTCTCTCATGCCTGCATGCTTTGTTTTAACGGAGCCCAACTAACTTCCCACGTCACTGGTGTCCTAGGTGATGCAGGTCCTCTCTCCACGCACTTGCTTCCCAAGAGGGATGCACGGAAGGTTCAAGTAGGGGCTTGCAACTTCCTTCTCACCTTTACAAGAATGTGGGAGACCTGGATACTCAGGGTCCTAGGGTCAAAAGCAGGTCTCAAGGATAAATTTTTAGCGTCTCATGCTCTGCTGACTGAGTTAGCACTCAAGGACATGTTCTACTTCTTCAGGTGAGACAGTAACATCTTAATGTGACCAGGCTCTAGGGCCCATGGGTTTGACCTCACCTGGCCTTAGGTTTGACAGCTGGTAGGAGATCTGGGCATTAGTGGCTGAACGTCCTCCTCCTCCTATTCAGCACACATCTTAAGCAAGGCAACATGGTTCAAAGGTGGCTCATGGAGAACCAACAATTGTGTGGTGATTGAGGCAGAAGGAAGAGCAAAGGGATGCATTTCTTTTTTAAGCGAGTAGGCACCCTTGAGATCTGGAAACCCCACTGGAAGTTTTGACCCCTCTGTGCAGGAAAGGTAGCATCCCAGTCTAAGGTGGGCCATGGCTGTAGAGATGAATCCTGGCTACTCTGGATAGAATGGCTTGTAGGGTAGGGAGGAAGCCTTCTGTTTTCCATGTCCCACATGGTCACACACCTTGGCCTTCACCTTCTCCTCAGCTTCACTGATGGCTGTCCCCTTCCTGTCTAACAGAGATGTTAGACTGCCATAGGGTGGGGTCACCCCTGCTGGCCAGCAAAGAGTGGCACTGGGAGACCAAGGCCTTGGCCAGGAATTTTCAGGGGTTGCAGCCCTGGCAATTCAGGATCGGATGAGGTATTTAACTTTGTAAATAATTGGTTGGTTCTGGGCACCCTTAGGTCCGGTCAGCCCTGTCGTAAATATCCAGGGAATATCTGATCTTCAAGTCAGTTTGGAATTTTCTGACATATGAGATATAGCTGCAGCTAAAGATGGGAGAGTGATTAACTCATCCTGTGTCTGTTCTGAGAAGTGGGGGCTGCAGGCTTTTGGTCAAAGGTCAGGAGCCATTCAGGAGAAAGATCGGGACCATTTGGCCCAGTTTCCAAACGAAGTTCATCTCACAGGCGCCGGCCAGTGATTTTCTCCTAGTAGAAATCTCTGCTTGTTCTCATCCTTATCTCTGCTCTTGAAGATGGCCAGTGTCAGGAACTTTTACATTCCTCTCTTCTCTGGAGAAGCACTAAGAGGCTTTAATTAACATGGGCCTAAAACTTGAAGATATAAGTTATAAAGCAATTAAAAGAAACATAGGTTACAAATTTAGTCTGATTCAACTGCCAAGTGGCCTCTTGTGCCCCTCTCTTTGGGGCAACTGGCAAAAGTCACTCATGGGCTCCTCCCACCAAGACAGAGCTTGGTTCCTGGTCTTTGCCAACAAGGCCACAGAATGGGCTTAGCTCCCAACTTTGCCTACTTGGAGTGCCCAGCAGCCCCACGGGGCCTAGACCCTACTACTGAGTTTGGGGAGCGACAAGAAAGGGAATGAGGAATTCCAGTAAGAAAACTCCCTCCCCAGGTCCATGTGCACCCTGGAACTTTAAGCCAAGGAGAAGTTTGTGCAAACAAAGGCAGACAAAGGAATGTGTGAGAAATAGATCAAAGGCCAAGGGGCAGCCAAGAGATGCTGGCTTTAGCCAGCCCCATAGTGGCAAATACAAGGTGGCCTTGGGTCTCTCTGTTGTTACCACAAATACTCTGGCAAAAGGCAACGTGGGAGGAAAAGGTTTGTCTTCCAGTTCCAGGTTGCAGGGAGGTCCTCGCAGCTTGAGTCAGCTGGTTACAGCGCATTCAGTCCAGCACAGAGAGAGGCGAGCACACCCTTGCTGCCTGCTGGTTGCTTCTGCTCACCGTTCTTTCTTCACACAAGCAGTTCAGGGCCAGGATCATAAAATGCTGCTCCCGGCCCAGGAAATGGTGTTCCCACCTTCAGTCTTCTGGCCTCCATTAACAATCAGGAAATGCCGCAGGTTCCCCTGATCTACATAATTCTGCACTCAGATTCTCTTTGCAGGTGACTGTAGCTTGTGTCAAGTTGACAGTTAAAATGGAGCAAGTGGGGTTGCTGGGAACCCAGGCGCACTCCCTCACAAGGGATATTGAAGAGTATGGACACACACGTCCATACTAGCTGGACCTGCAGTTTCTCCAGCATCAACCCCAGCCACTGCAGTAGCTCTGCTCGCTGACAGGCCTCATGTGGTCCCTTTTATTTTGTCTCCCCATTACCTCCATGCTTCCTCACTGTCTGCCATGTGACCTGCTGGCCTGTTCAGGGCCAGGGCAGCTTCTGGGGAAGTCAGTGTGGGACATTGAGCCACTGAGGCCCACAGGTAGCACCAGCCTTACCAGTGCCGGTTACAAAGGGGTCACTGGCCTCCTCACTGCACCAGAAACCATGACGTGACACTCAGCCATCTGTCTTAACCAAATATTCCAGGGACTCTGGTGTCCCTGGTGCCAGAACACTACTCAGCCAGGTTATGCCAGGAAAACTCCAAGGAGGGAGATGGGTTGTGGGGTACAGGTGAGCTCTGGAGAGTCTGGGCTCTGCTTCCAGGCCCTCCTGTTCTGAGGAGGGCAGGTGGGTTGTGGCTGGTACTGTAGGTACAGGTGATGGATGGGCAGGTGGAGACCTGCAGGTGGTGGTGACTGCCGTGGAACCACAAGGCAGCAAAATAGGGTATAAGATGGGTACCTGGCCCTGAGACGTTCTTGAGGGACAGGGCCACTCAGAACAGCACCAGTTGACTTAAAGTCAAGGAAAGCATGGCAATCAGACTATGCAAAGGCATCTACACAACACGGATGTTCTGGAGCCCTCAGTGACCTCCCCAACTCCAGAGGACTGAGAGCTTGAGTGACTCTTCACAAGGCTTCTAGATTTTTTCCAACTGACCCTTCGGAGGCCACACCACTTTCTCACCCTGTCCTGTTCCTGGGGAAGTGGCAGAGTGGCAGTCAGAAGGGCCCAATGTACTGCTGTGTGTCCACAGTGTTCACAGGCAGCGGAGATGCCTGCGCCCGTGCCTTTGACGCCCAGTCAGGAGTGCTACAGAGGGTGTTCCGAGGCCACACCTTCATCATCAACTGCCTCCAGGTAGGAGCCTTCCTGGCCAGCTCCCCCCCAGGGAGGCAAGGTGCCTCCCCCCGAGGGAGGAGACTCCAGTGGTCTGCTCATGGCCAACAGCTGTCCTGCCTGCCCACAGGTGCATGGCCAGGTGCTCTACACAGCATCTCATGATGGTGCTCTGCGCCTCTGGGATGTACGTGGCCTCCAGCCGGCGCCACCTCTGCCACGCAGGCCAGCAGCCAAACGTAGCCTGTCACGCCTCTTTAGTAACAAGGTGGCCTGCGCAGAGCCCCTGCAGCCAGCCTGAGTGTCTGGAGAGGAGATGGTGGCAACCTGCGGCCTCGCTCACTTTGTGTTCCTGGGCTTACAGTGGCCTGTAACAGGGCGTGCACCTGCCCTCAGAACGTTTCCCACAGTGGAGGAAGGTGCCTCTTCCCATGGCCTTGCCACCTGGACACTTACAGCCAAGGCAGGGACTTCAGCTCATCTGCCTCCAGCTCTGATGGCTGAAGCCTGTGCTTGCCAGGCCCTCCCTGCTGAGAGAAAATAGGCCTTCCTATAAAAGCCATGGAACCAGATTGTCATATTAGCAAGACATGTGCCGTGAGGACCTCCTAAAGAACTCAAATACACCTCGGTCAAAGTGCTCTAAGTGTAGTGTTTGGTTTCCTTTTGGAGCCTACTGGCCTCTGGTCAACAGCTGTGCCCTCCAATACCTGGCCTGTGTCACTTCCCCTTCTGGCTGAGAACCAAGGTCATTTCTATGGCAGTGGCCTTAGGAGAGGACAGGGAGCAAGGAGCCTGCTCTTCAGTCAGCCAGCTTGACAGGAGGCCCTTCTGCCTTGGAGCATCTTTTGAAGATTAATCCAGGGTTCTCTCCTATCAAGGTCTAGAGTTGAAAGCTAGGTAGGGGCATTTGGTCTTATGCAGAAATGCCAGCAGTATGCCAGGTGTGGTAGAGTCATTGCACATATGCAGGAGCCATTGGATGCTGGAGAGATGGCTCAATGCTAAGAGCATGCACTGTCCTTGTAGAGGATCATTGTTGGATTCCTAGCACCAAGCTGAGCTGTCACAACACCTGTAACTCTAGTTCCAGGGAATCAAACCCCTTCTCCTGGCCTCCTTGAACATAGCTATACACAAGATACAACATAAATGTAAAAATGTACTTTTTTTTCTATTGTTATATCGACTGAGGCAGGGTTTCTCTGTGTAGCCCTGGCTGTCCTGGAACACTCTGTAGACCAGGCTGACCTTGTACTTACAGGTCTGCCTGCCCCTCCTTCTGGTGTGTATACCACTATTCCCAACAAACAAACAAAAAACCTACGGTTATCTCCCCTAGAGAGAACTCTGCCTGGAGGGGTGGCAGGAAGGATGGGGCCTCAGACTGTCTGGGAGCCAGGTGGGAGCCTCGCTCAGTGTGGAGCCTGTGATGGGTTGCTGTATGCGTTTATGGAAAAACGCCGGAATATTCTGCATTGACCCAGCACAACCACTGGGTTTCTACTTCTCTAGCATAGAGACCTTGGTTTCTAGCATAGAGACATGGGGATGCCCCACGCTCTTTCCTGGTTCCCAGCACCTTCAGGCTGCGTATGTGTAGACTTGTTGAATGCTAAGCCACAGGTCCCCTCTGGCCAAACCAGGACAGGGTGTGGTTCAGTGGTAGAGTGCCTGCCTAGCCTCTGAGAAGGCAGGTAGTATATGTTCAGGTGACCAGAGGAAGGAACGGGATTTTCTGCCAGATACTTGGCCAGGAGAACAGACAGGTATGGTAGTTTCACCAGGGCAAG
>CM053763.1:58537443-58605033 GCA_028658305.1 Pachyuromys duprasi | reverse complement strand
CACCTGTCTTTCCCCTACCCTGTCCATAATAGAATTTGTACCAATTCTCCCTCACCCCCCCCCCCGCTGCATTTAAACAGTTGGAAGCTAGCACCACAGCTGGTGCCATGCCCAGGATGGTACCTGGTTGGCCAGCAGTTTTAAGCCAACTCTCCCCAGCCTGCACTTGTCTCCCTGCCTCACAGTCCTTTGCCTAGATTTGCTCATTCCTGGTCACACCTGACCTCCCCCCCCCACCACTTTTTTTTTTTCTGAGACAGGGTTTCTCTGTTTAGCCTTGGCTGTCCTGGACTTGATTTGTAGACCAGTCTGGCCTTGAACTCACAGAGATCTGCCTGCCTCTCCCTCCCTGAGAGCTGGGATTAAAAGCATGTGACAGCATTCCTGGCTTAAACCCTGGTTTTCAAATGTGTCCTTCTCTGCTGATGCTGGAGATGTATCACATATGGGCCCAACAAGCGTTCTGCCAAAGCCACACCCCGACCACCATCCTGCTTTTGAGGTCAGCACTCCACTCACTCCTAGCACAGAACAGGATGATAATGATCACATGAACAATTGGGAAGCAACTCACTGTAGCTTCGCCAAAGACATTCAATTGCATTCAATTTATTTTGATCAGCATCAACCACTTTCAAAGAATAGCAAGGGAGCCAGCAAGATGACTCAAGAAGGGAGACTTGCCACCAAGTCTCACAACCTGAGTTCAGTCCCTGGTGGAAAGAGAGAAACAATTTCCACTTGTTGTCTTCTGAATGCCCAGACTTGTGCGATGGCGTGTTTGCCCCATACCCCACACAATAAGTATGTGTGATCAGAAAGAAAGCAAGAGACAATTACACTTGTCCAGTCTAGTCTGCTGCCAACGCTTCAGGTAAAATGAAAGGCTCTCAGGAACAGTGGCACTTGGTCCATGCCCCATCTGACTGCTACTATGCCCAGGGTGCCAGAGGCTATCCGTCTGGGCCACACTCAGGATGAACCAACCAAAGGCTGTCAGGCCCCTTCAGGAACAGTATTCTGTGACCTGGCTATACAAAATCCAAGGAGAGAAAGCACATTTCAACCTCAGCAGTCTCTTAGCTGTCAGTGAGCTTTCTCTGACAGCAGTGTAGAGATGTTAATTAAAAATAACTTGCTTTGGCTAGCTTTTAAAACTTTTCCATTTAATAAAAGATTTTCACTTTGTATGAGGAATTTAGAATCCATATAAACTCTGATTGGCAACCTTGAATTTTAAGTACAGATTTACTGATCTAAGAGCACAAAACACTGACATTTTGAGATCTAAGTATCTGCCACCATTTGGTATGGCAACTGCAGCCTATAACTCTGTTGTGCCCCACAGCACTTGGAATGAAGATTCAAGGGGTGAGGCAGGCAAGCAAGGGCTGAGGTAAGCTTGCACAGCAGAGGTGGTAGTGGAGGAGGGCAGTTTCAGCAGCAGGATAGGAGAAAAAAAGTGCACAGGAGGGCTAGCTGAGAAGACAGGAGACAGATGCCCAGCCCCCCTACAGACCTTCCCAGGGAGCACACCCTGCCTCTAGGGAGCCTGCTTTTCAGTTCTGGATGGAACCAACAAAGTGGCAGAGTCAGGGATGCAGACCTGGAGGAGGAGGGGAACAACAGAGCTAGGCCCTTTCCTGGATTGTCCTCTGACCAACAAAGTCTCTTTACTATGCTGGGTCCCTGAACCTGAGGAGGAAGCCTACTTGGAGCAAAACTGTTGAAAAGCAAGAGGAACGCAAAGAAGAGCTGCATTCAGCCATTCACAACGACAGAATTTATAGGCAGAAATGTAGCACTTATTTCTGTTCAGTTGTTCTTTGCGGCAGACTTTATACTTTCTACGTAGGACAGGTACTCAGCAATAATGACTTCTTCATCTTCCAGCGTGGAGTCCAGGTAGTCCTCCTCATGCTCTGGAATGTCCTCCAGGATCTCATTGACAGCCTCTGTCTCCATGTCTTCATCTGTTGAGGCACTAGAGGTTCCTGCAGTAAAACAGCACAGGGTAAGCAGGTCCCAGGAGGAGGGGTGTCCTTAACTGTGCCTTTGGTAGCCCCATCCTGGCAGAACCTCAGGGATGCCCTTCAGCCCCCAGGTTAGCCTCTGCCTCAGGATCACAGCTGCTGTTAGTGCAGACTTGGCACAGTGCAGCCATCAGTGAGGCACCCAGACATCAGACCTACCTGCAGAGTCAGATGGGGATGTGGACGGGGTGGAGGAGGAGGAAGAGGAGGAGGAAGAGTCCTCTCCCGAGAACTGCAGGTCGGGAGGGAGGCTTCCTCCATGGTGTGCAAGGGTCTGAGCTGCCAGCTGGACATTGCCTCCAAACACCCTTAGGGCAGCTTCAGCCACTGCTGTGTCAAAGCCCATGTACACCAGCTAGGAGAGATCACAGGGTTAGGACTGGGACCGTGAGCTCAGCTCACACTGTCATGTGGACCACCACATCTGTTTTGTCACCTCAGGCACTGCTAGGGTAATGCTGCTTCCTAGGAAAGCATTTGTAACTAAATATTGCCTTTCTGACAAACCCTTCTTCGGCCCCCACAGACACTGCACTCTGCAGAAAGGGCCTCTGAAGACCTGGCCCAAAAGGTCCTAGGCACCCACTTTCAGGACATGAAAGCAAGTGTCATGAAAATCTAACTATGAGTATCACAAGTCTCTAAGTATGAGTATCACAAGTTAAGCGACCACAATACATGGGACATGCTATATAGTGTGGTATCAAGTGCACAATGCATGAGACTTCATGGATGAAGTCTCATGATATGCTAGGTGAGTTGAGTCTCACAGGACACAGGCAGAGACATAGGACTGATATAGCAGTGGAGCATGGGAAAAGGGCAAATGAGAAACGAAGATAAAGGGTCCCTCCTGCTGCAGTTCTTGTTGTTTTTAGGAACTCTCGTTCCATAGGCCTGGCCTGGCCTTGAACTCAAAGACCGTTCCTATGTCTCTGCCTGTGTCCTGTGAGACTCAACTCACCTAGCATATCATGAGACTTCATCCATGAAGTCTCATGCATTGTGCACTTGATACCACACTATAGCATGACCCATGTATTGTGGTCGCTTAACTTGTGATACTCATACTTAGAGACTTGTGATATTCATAGTTAGATTTTCATGACACTTGCTTTCATGCCCTGAAAGTGGGTGCCTAGGACCTTTTGGGCCAGGTCTCTCTAGATGCTGAGATTAAAGGTGTGCACTACCATGCCTATCCCCTTTCCCTTCTAAGAAGCACCTCTCATTCATTACCCCCTATCAACATTCACCCCACTGCATATGCCTGAGGTCCTCCACGGATGGCAGATCCTGCTCAAAGCCTAGAAGCACACACCACCCCACTATCCCAGCCAGCGCTGCCCAATCCAAGAGTGTAACACCCGCCGCTTACTTGGTCGATGCTTTCCTGGGAAGGACTTGCTTGACGGCTGCTGTTTTCAGGATCTGAGTCTTGTAACCACCACAAAAGGGGGTTACTGAGGAGAATCTGAAAGCACATGGGCATCCTTTACTCAGCCTAACTGCAGCTTCACAGCCCACCATCTCTCATGTGTAGCCGCACAGCTCAGCCTTGTGCACTTGGGAGACAAATGAGTGCAGAGCATCACAGGAGGTTGAGCACAGAGTGCACAGAAAGGGGGCTCCTGGCTGACCAGTGAGTCCCAGGGACCCTCCTGTTTCTACCCTCCCAGCACTAGGATGTGCCCTGCCATCCTAGCTGGCATTTTCACTTGGGTTCTGGCCATCAAGCACAGGTCCTCATGCTTGAAAGGTAAGTACTTTATAACTGGCATCTCCCTAGCGTCATGACCTCCCTGAATTAACTGTCTCCATCTCACTGTTTCTTCAGATGGCTAGCCTTCCCTGTGCTTTTTGTCCAACCCCCAAACCTCAAGCTTCATATTCAAATTACATTCTAATTTAATATACACATATGAGCTGGGCATAGTGGTGCATACCTTTAACCCTAGGCACTAGGGAGGCAGAGGCAGACAAATTTCTGAGTCTGAAACTAGCCTGATTTACATATCAAGTTCCAGGACAGCTGGGGCTCCATAGTGAAACCTTGTCTCAAAAAAATAAAACAAACACACATACACACAAATAAAAATAAAAAAGTGAGTATTTCTGAGGCAGAGACTGGGGACAGAAGAGGGGTGCAGGCAGGCTCTGCTGCCTGTAGCACAGGTCCCTGCCTCTGTCCAGCCCATCTCCAGCTACAGTCCCATCCCAAGAGCTCCAGGACAATATGCCCATCCCCGCTGTCCAGAGGGCAGCTCCCCAGAGCACAGCTCCTGCCCTGCCCCTGTGCATCCACCTCTGTCTACCATTCATCTGTGACAGTGTCCAAGCTGAAGCACAGAGCTTACTGTGTCTCTTGACCAAACAGGCCGGGAAGTGCAACCACTGCTCTGTTTCTTGGAAGATTTCTTTAAAAAGCCCCCTTCACCAAGATGTACCACGAAAAATAAAACCAGATATGCAAACAAGCATATCTTAAACTGAAATGTGACCCATCCCTTCAAGCTGCACAGTCAGTCACTGATGCCGCAAGCCAGTTGCCTAGGGCCATCATTCTGGCCCTGCTGGAGGACAGCAAAGTTGCCTGCCTCTACAGAGGCTCAGGAGGGAAGCGCGCAGAAAGGCTGCGGAAGCCGAGTAAACCTGGAGGCAGGCTGGTGCGGTGCCCTCAGCTGCTCATACCTTCAGGGCATCGTCCAGGTTGCCTCTGGCCTGGTGAAGGGCCTGTTTGGCGGCACGTGTGGAGTACCCCATTCCTCTCAAAGAGTTAATATTTTCCAGGCGGCGTCTCCTCTTCTCTTTCTCCTCCTTCCTTATTTGGGCCAGTTCCTTTAGGAAAACAAGGCCCTGCGAGTTAGAGGTAGAGGCCACGCAGGAATTTGAGGTTCTGTTCTGCACGGTGTCTCAGGGTCTCTGGGCTGGTGAGCAACTAAACAAAAAGGGACCGCTACCTGTTCTTGCCAAGCAAGAAAGGTGGCTGGAGGGCCAGGGCCAGGGCCAGGGTCAGGGTTGGGCTGAGGCCCAGGAGTGGAAACGGCCATCGCCGCACCTCATCAGAATGAGCAGTCTCTTGTGCTCAGGTGCTGGAGGCCCACGGGCAGACAGCTACAATAACTCACAGCACAAGAGTTTCCTGTGGGGTGGAAGCCATCCCAGCCTCAGCTTACCAGGGATTCATGTCAAGGGGCTCAGAATGTCACGTAGGGGAAGAGACTACTCCATTTAGCTCAAACCCAGAGCTGCAGGGACTGAAGAAGCAGCCCCCACGGGACTGCTCTTCTATGGCGCAGGAGCGCCTTCCCAGCACCTGTCCCGAACTGCTCTCAGTTGGGCTCTGAGTGGTCTCAGCTCATGTCAGCCTAAATGAGAAGTACTGGCTGGTCAGCAAGAAGCAGAAGGACTGGTGATTCAGGGTGTAACCACACTCAAAGAGGAGGGACAGAGACAGGCTGAGTAACCAGCTCACCTAAGCCCAGGATCACTATCTCCAAGGCTTTTTCTCTTACCATTACAACTATTCAGAAGTGCTCATATGAATAACATGTGTTCACACACATGCACATAGGCTCGTTTATTTTTGCGGTGCTAGGTGGCAGTCTCCTATGTACCCCAGCAATTCTGCACTATTTTATTTTATGTACGTGTGTGTGTCAGAGGACAACCTGTACGAGCCAGTTCTCTTCTACCATGAAACTCAGATCGTGAGGCCTGGCAGGGAGGGCCTTCCCTGCTGAGCCACCTCCCTACCCTCCCACCATACAGTCTCTGAGCCACAGTTGGTCTCATTTCTAACTGGGGATTACCTTCACAGTGGCATCACAGTAATGGGTAGAACAGAATAACATCACAACTGAGAGAATGACTTATGAACTACTAAATATTACACCATATTTTCAAGGAAACCACGTGAAAACGGCGGCTTTCCACTGCAATCATGGTGTGGAGCAGCAGTGAGCTCACTCCGTGCTGTGCTGAACTAGACTGCACAGCTTCCCCTAACCTGTCCCTGACTTTTGCAGCGAGTCCCAGGGACAAGGACTGGAACAACAGTCAAGGGCTGACTGTTGTGCAGAGAGACATCCCTGCTGACAGGCCACTACACAAGCAACCCATGGCTCCACTCCTACAATAAGCAGTGGCTTCTCCTGCCCCTTCTGAGGCCTGTGGGCTGCTGTACTTCAGGTTTACCCTGGAAAACGGGATTCACACAAGAAGGTCTGGATGGAAGGCTCTAGGAGACTCAGTTTCCAGTGTTGTGAGAAGACTGATACCATGTCACTAGCTCTTTATACTTCAGTTTCTTTGTTGGACAACTGGGCACGACAAGGTCCCTTCCTTCCAACACAGAATTCTAAAACTTTCTTCTGGGTACTTGCTATAAACGACTGCAGCTTTTAGGACCTTGTCTCTGTGATCTGGCATGTTTCCAGGCAAGAGGGCAATCCTAAACTATCACAGTGGCCTCACAGCCACTTTGAAATAACTTCCAGAAGAACAATAGGGCATTAAGAGGCTTGTATAGCCCCAACACAAGAAGCTACCCTGGTTCAAGCTGACCCGATTAAGACATTGTGGTGGGGATGCAGCCCTGCCGGTAGATGCTTGCCCAGCATGGGCGAAGCCCCAGGTTTCATCCCCAGCATTGCAGAAAACTGGATATAGTGAATGCCAGTAATCCTGGTCCTCATAGCTGCCAGGAGGTCAAGGTCACCCTTGGTTTTAGAGCAAGTTTGATGCTAACCTGGACTACATGAGCCCCTGTCTCAAAAAAAAAGGGGAGAACAATGTACTCCTGCCCTTCTGACTCGGAGTCCCTCCTTATTCACACCTCTTCTGGCATTCTCTCCAGTCTTCTCCTACCAGTTCAGAAATGAAGCTGCAATGTCTTTGCTTCTGAACCTTCTCAGAGAGTCTAAGCCTCATGGGCACTGAAGACAGAAGTGAGAACTTACCTCTCTACGGTTGGAAATGTGAGTGGCTGCATGGTCCACATTCCCATCACAGGCCCTCAGGCCAAGCCGGGCTTCCTGGGCAGTGAACCCCAACTGCAACAAGTTGTGAACTTTTGACGGATCAATGTACAGCTCTTTGAAGAGCTGACGTGCCTACAAACAGGAAGAAGCAGAAGAGTCAGTAACAGCAACAACAGCAAAGCTTGGCAAAGCCAAAGCCCATGAGTGCAGCTACCCAGTAAGAATTACTGTGTGTGAGACTCAGACAAAAGCTAAGCTAGTCTGACCTGGCTGCCATCATAACTAACTCATGATATAGTACAAATAGGCAGGCTGAGTATTCTAGGAGTGCCGGAGTGACTGTCCCCTTCTTTCTGTAATACGTTCCCTGAGTTTAGCAGGCTGTGGTGATGCATGCCCATAATCCCAGCAATCAGGAGGCAAAGGCCATCTGGGCTACACAGCAAGACCCTATTCAAAACAAAGGGGGAAAATCCACACATCTGAGCTGCAAATGGCATCTATCTCCCTTGCAGCT
Source organism: Pachyuromys duprasi (assembly GCA_028658305.1). Classification (NCBI taxonomy): domain Eukaryota; kingdom Metazoa; phylum Chordata; class Mammalia; order Rodentia; family Muridae; genus Pachyuromys; species Pachyuromys duprasi. The sequence goes on along the minus strand of CM053763.1, from coordinate 58,597,501 downwards.
GGGCTGGCTGGCAGATCATTCGGTCAACTGCACGCAGTCCTGTCTCCATGTAATTGTCTGCTCTGACTCTCTGGCCCTCTCTGCTGGTGGCAGAGACACCAGCAGGAACAGTGGGAGCCAAGGCCTCCAGAGCTCATGCTAGAGAGCAGGGCAGAAACTACCCATTTAAAGCCACTGCCACTTTGATGTGTCCTTATTACAGCACCTTGCCTGAACCCTCACAGATACACGTGTTCACACTACCTGTGAGGGACGGCAAGGGAGGGAGGTGCAGGGCTCTGACAGGGCAGTGTGGGAATGACTAACAGGCCCTCTGCTGCCAAGCCACAGGTGCAGGTGGAGCCTTTCTTACCTTGTTGAGGTGCTCCCGAGCCTCCTCTCCATTTCCACTGTGATAGTGTCGAATCCCCTGAAGCAAGTAGAGTCTTAAAAACAACACCTTCTCTTTCCCACAATTGCCCTGCAGTCATTGGGAGAAAGAGAATAAGGTGTCTTATTTCTGCTTAGAGCAGCACGCTCACTGGCAGCACCGGAACGTCCAGGGCACCGCTGCTGTCACGTGAAGACTCCCAGGCAGTACCGCTTCCACACAGAAGGGATCAGGCAGGACACCCGTCTCTAGCCACAAGTCACCCGTTCTCTCCTGGGCAGACTGACTGGAAGCAGGGTCTATAATTAGTAAAGTGGTTTTACAAACCACCACAGAAGCAGTGAGACTGAACTGGATATGGTGCACACCTGCAACCCCAGCACTCCAGAGGCAGAAGCAAGAGGATTAGGAATTCAGGCACAGCCGGGGCTACATAAGACTGTTTCAAACAAAACTGATAAAATAAAATAAAAGCCAGCCAGACTCCTAACACTGAATACCTGCTAAAGCTCTGGTTTACAAAGGGTATTATCTGCCGCTGTCCAGATGAATCACCTCTGGCAGCAGTTTCCATGGTTGGACTGAATAGACATGCCCCAGAAGTGGGTTCAGAAAATCAATTACAGTGACATACTTTTATGTGGACCAGTCTCTGGTGGTTCTCTCCGTAACAGTTTTTAAAGCACTTCTGTGCCAAGTTCAGCTTTTTCTCTGCATCATCAAGGCATTCCAGTTGTTCCAGGCGGAAGTAGCACCACACGATGTCCAGCTGGAGAACCGCATAGTTGTCCACAGTGTCCAGCAGCTCTTTGCACTCACTACAAGAGAAGGCAGCTGCCACTGCTGGGCCATTCAGCCCTTTGGGGGTCCCCGGAAAGCTTTCTAGCTCTGGGTGTGTTTCTAGGATTAACTAATGAGGCCTTTATTTACAATATGGATCCTCTGAACGGATAAGGATATTAGGGTTCTCAACAGCAGCATGGTGGCATCTGGCCCAGTACACAGTGGCTTCCAGCTCTGGCTGTGAATTATAATCACCAAAACAGAGGAGTCTTTTTCTTGGAGATACTGATGCTGAGGACCTAATTAGGGCCGCAATAACAAAGCTCTCCATACCCAGAGCTGAACGTCCTAGTACTAAAATCTCCCTGGTAGAGTCTAATATGCATGAAAAGCTAACATGTGGCTTTAAAGACAGCCTGAAATCCCCAACTTCCTAAAAATGCCCCAGCTGATGACAGCTCTGACAAGACATTCATACTCCGGGACTTTCTCATTGGGGAAACAGTCTGGAAAACACCAGGCTAAATGCCTAGCTGTTCCTGAGGGCCCATACCAGGCTGAGGCAGACAGAAAAGAATGAAGACACTATCAAACTGCTTATTTATACTCTTAAGTTATGATAATGCTCAGCGCATAGTACAGATCTGGATCTCAAGACAGAACATCTGCAACCACGGTCCACACAGTTAACTCCACAGTTTTACCCGTTTGCTTCCAAGGGGATGCTGTCAAACATGAGCTTTCTGCCTTGCTTACCAAAATATGCACATCCAAGAGCCTAATGAGATGGATTTTGTTATCAGCACACTAGGCTGCAAACAGTCCAGTGGAGGCAAGAACATACAAAACACTGGTTTTGCATGCTTTCTTCCCTGCCTCTTCTAACTTTCCTATTCATCACGGATGTCTGACAACAAACATGCCATGCTGCTACACACATACACACACACACACACACACACACACACACACACACACACACACACACACACACACACACAGAGTTCCATGGAAAGGGCTTCTCAAAACCTGCAGCTCAGCCTGAAAACTTGACTTTGAGAAGAGGCAGAGAAGCTGTAGGTGGAGGTCTGCTCTCAAATCAAGACAGACGCCCTGATCTGGACCCTCACAGCTTTAGCTTTGTGGGACATAAAGCCAAGCCAGTCACAGAATGCAATGGGCACTCTGCCACTCATTAACATCTGAGGCCTGTGAAAGGCCCTTTCAATGCCTACAAGACAAGCAGCAACGAGAGGGACAGAAATGGCTTCATTGGAGTTGAAAATAAATTGAATAGTGGGACCCAGAACTCAATTTATGTGTGGCCAAAACACAAAACCAAAAATACATCAAAACCTCAGTCTCCAGCTGAGCGTGGTGGTGCACCTTTAATTCCAGTGCTCAGGAGACAGAGGCAGGCGGCTCTCTTGAGTTCCAGGCCAGCCTGGTCTACGGAGAGTTCTAGGACAGCCAAGGCTACATAAGGAGACCATGTCTCAATAGAAAAGAAACCAACGCCTGCACACTATAATTTGGAAACTGATCATGTCAACTGGGGAGGGAAAGTCTAAAAACAAAAATTTAGCATAAAACTGTATTTTAAAAGATAGCCAGAGCTACACAGAGAAAACCCTGTCTCAAAAAAGTAAATTTCTATTAATGACTTGATTTGCAAAAAAGAGTTGCTATTCAACATATTTTCATGTTTAAACAGCATTAAAATGAAAGCACTTAAGTTAATTTAAGATTGGTTAACAGAATTAAAACAATTTTTAATTTATTTTTATTTTACTTTGTGTGTCTATATATGTACATATGTGCTCATGCAGTGCCTATGCAGACCAGAAGAGGGTGTTGGATTCCCTGGAACTGGAGTCCCAGGTCGTTGCAGAGCACCAGAAGAGGGAGCTGTGAACTGAACCTGGGTCCTTTGCCAAGGCAGTTAGTGTTCTTAACCACTGAGCTACCTCTCCAGCTCAATAGAGCTTTTTATGTTCTCCTAGTGAATTTATGACTCTTATGTAATGTGTAAAGAGAATTAATTTCAAGAATGATAAGCTAAGCTTAAGTATCTTTTTTTCAAAGCTGGTTAAAAGTCATTCCCAGTTTTATTACTGGCTTTAAGGAAGTAGACTGTCATGTGCCTTGGTATAGCTTTCAAGGCCTTCTCCCATCTCTTCGTAACCTTTGTCATGTCATGTTGGAAGGTCTCTCACTGCTGTCTTTCACATTTATTACTTTTCTGCCAGGCCTGCTCTGGACCCAAGCACTTCCCCCATGGGGGCTCTCTGCTTTTCCTCTTCTTTTTTTCTAGGTAGGGTTTCTCTGTGTAGCCCTGGTTGTCATGGACTAGAGTTGTAGGCCAGGCTGGCCTCAAACTCAAGAGATCTGCCTGCCTCTGCATCCCTGAGCGCTGGGGTTTCAGGAGTATACCACCATGCCTAACTTCCATTCCTTATCATAGGATTCACTTTGGGTCCTCTGCACTTTTCCCATGGCACTCTGTTAGTTTGTGCTTTTGTTTGTTTTTCCTGAGACAGGGTTTCTCTGTATAGCCTTGGCTGTCCTAGACTCTTTTGTAGACCAGGCTTGCCTTGAATTCACAGAGATCCACCTTCCTCTGCCTCCCAGAGCGCTGGGGTTTTAGGTATGCGCCTCCACGCCCAGCTTGCACCACCCTCTTGAACATAAGAAATATAGCTGCTGACTATTCACTGCAGCTTCTGTGTACTTTCTGGAGCTGCTTCTGATTTCTATCTCCCTCTTGGTCTCACTGTGGACTGCAGGTTTATAATTGGGAAGTGTATGTTTTGGCTACTGTATACTGAGCCTTGTTAGGGATGTATTAACATTACATGAAAACAGTGGCTGAGGCCTACTGTTGATGAAAAGTAGGCCTGCTTGGAGGCAGGGCAGGACCACAGAGTTCTCTATTCCTGATGGTACCAACACAAACTGCTCCTGATCCTCTGTGGGTACCAAGGGATGCCTCTGCTACTTCTTCCAAGTGGTCCCTCTCATACACACACACACACACACAGAATAGAAACGATTGTAGCAACTGTACATAAGATGAGTAAAAGGTATGAAGAACTTCTGTTTACTTGGAGAAAGAGGGAAAGCAAGCAAGCAGAATGGCAAGGTTTCTTCTAATAGCACCTGGGCTCCTGTTACAGTTAAAAGTATACAAGACACATTGGCTGTAACAAACAGATTCCCACTGAAAAGAGGTCATTCTTTGCCATTATGTCTGCAATGCTCCCCAAGGGCCATGTTTGGGTTTATGTATGGTCACACTGGAAGTGAGTGAAATCTTTAAGAGCTGGTACATGGTAGAAAGTTTTATGCCATTGTGGGTGTTTGTGGTGGTTTGAATAGGTTTGGCCCCATAGACTCATATGTCTGAATACTTGTCCTATAGGGAGTGGCATTATTAGGGGGTGTGGCCTTGTTGGAAGAAGTGTGTCACTGTGGAAGTGGGCTTTGACGTCTCCTATACTCAAGCTCTGCCTAGAGTGGAAAAGAGCCTCCTGGATGCCTTTGGATCAAGATGTACAATTCTCAGTTCCTTCAGCACCATGTCTGCCTACATGATGCCATGTGTGCACATTTCCTGCCATGAGGATAATGGACTGAAATTCTGAAACTGTAAGCCAGTCGCAACTAAATGTTTTCCTTTGTAAGAGTTGCCTTGGTCAGGGTGTCTCTTAGCAATGAGATCCTTGAAGGGATTGTGAGAAGCCAGTGTTTTCTCTTTCTTTTGGTATTCCAGCAACCCTAAGGGAAGCAGTTCCATTCCTCGGCCATGTACTCACACCACAAAGCAGTAAAGACAGAGGGAGAGGGGAAAGCAACGGGACCAACTGGTTACAAGCTAAAACCTCTAAAACCGTGAACCAATAGCCCTTGCTCTCTGTAAGCTCATCACCTTGTGCATTCACGACATAGAAGAAAGATAACTGTCCCTGCTTTAAAGGTGCCGACAGTATCACTTCATTATCACACTTGCTACTCAGTGAAGGCATTGATGTGTCAACCTGATGACATGGGTATTTTTATTGAGGAGTCTGAGATCTGAAAATCATTTAAATGATTAGTCCAGGGAGAAAGGTTGAAAAAAGCTAACACCGAGGAATCAAGACAACTATTTCTTGACACTACTATGGCAGATGATGAGCCTGTGTAAGTTCACTACAGCAGCCTTTCCCTCCAATACGTCTAAAATCTTCTCTACTAACAAGGCAGGAACAGCTACACAAAGATGTGAAAACTTCTGCTCAATTTTAAGGCCTCCACTTAAGTCTCCAACATCTGCATCAGAAGAGGAAACACACACACACACACACACACACACACACACACACACACACACGAATGTGTATATATATATATATATATATATGTATATAAGAAGGAACAGAGACAGAGGGACAAGGCAAGATCCTGAAGCCCAGACCACCTTCTCATTGTTCCCAGCCTTGCCCCTCCATCTCCTCCAAACATTTGGGACAGTAAGTCTCTTCTTTATATAAGTTAGTTTGGGATTTACACATTTAAGCCCTATCATAAACATTTGTATTCATTTTTTGACATACAGATGATTATCATGGAAACTCACTAAACAGCAAGTCCATGAGGCTACTGATTATTTCACAGAATCAAGTCTATCTCAAGTCCAACATGCCCAAAGTACGTTCTCTACCATTCCCATGAACAGGAACTAGGAACCCTGGTAAACTTCAGAGACTACCAGCACCAGGGCAGAAGGACACCGGGGCCAGCCAAAGATCGGAAAGCTAAGCACAGATGGATGAAGCACACAGATCAGATGTGTTAAAGCTCATGTTAAAAACACGTGTGTATACATACATATATGTCCCTAGAGGCAAGGTCTTGCCAGGTAGCCCATGCTGGCCTACAACTTGTGCTTCAATCTCCCAAGTGCTAAGATAGCAGGAATTCACTCTTGGCTTTACCAGTTAATATTGGTGGAAGGGGAAAAAAACAAACAAAAAAACAGGCTTCAGTTTGGTCACCTTTGAGGAACCAACTAAATTTGTAAAACTAGGAAATACGTTGAAAGGAGCCAGGTATTTTGCTTTTTTTTCCTGTAGATGCTACACTTCAACAACACTAAAGAGCTCATGAAGTAAATGCTTCATTTTAGAGAAACCCAGCAATGACAGCAGAAGAGTGACAGTGTCACACTTTGCAGCCTGCAGTACAATGTGGCTCAGGCCAGCGCCATCTGCACTGACAGCTCATGTAGGAACTTGGGGAGCAGTGTGATGGACAGTGCCAGAAGCAGTGAACTGCGGGTGCACAGCCGAGACACTAGGGTGAAAATGAATGGGTATTCTGCACAGGGAAGAGGGTTGCTTAGAAATACAAAGGAGGAAATAGCCGTAAACTGGTGTGTGCCTTAACTCCTCACTCTAAGAAAGCACTATAGTGCTTCACCTATAGGGCAAAAATCAGTCTGCAGTTGTAGGCAAGTGGGTGCCGGGGTGGGGAGTGGAGACTTCCCCTTAAACCAGTATCTGCGGAATACAAAAGCACCTACCAGAAGTATCTGTCAGCATCCAGAAGGCATGGCAAGGCTATCCCATACTCTTTTCTTTTCAAGAAAGCTCTGCCCTTCTCATGATATCCCATAGCTAGCATAAGGGCCTAGAAAAGAATGCAAATTAAAAAACAGCTCTTTCCAACAAAATTAGAACAGCATTAATAAAACAAATTAAAAAGCATATGAGCTTTACTAAAAAACAAGGCAAAAAACAAAACAATTCCATCTAAAAGCCAACTGAACTAAGATGTAAGTAGAGCTTTCTCTTGTTGAAGCACTGAAGCCTCTCAAGCATGTTCCAGCCAGAGCGGTGGCAGTCTGCTTCCACCTGCTGATCTAGATCTGTGTCTAGTTTGCAAGACTAGATGGGAGCAGCAGCCAGCCATTCTTGTGGCCTTTCTAAGGAGCATCTGCAGGCATGGTAGTGTGGGCTGTGATCACATGGGGACAGCCTCCTAAGTAGCAAGACTATCCAAGTAACTAAGTTTAGCAAACACTCATTTTTTATTGTGGTTTTGTTTTTGATTTGGGGTTCCTTGCTTATCAAGACTCGAACATCAATCCCCCATCACTTACAAAATATTTGACAATGCCAGAATATGCAGGGCAACGCTTCTACTTTACTGTGTGTATATGGGTATGTGGGTATATGGGTGTGCATCAGGGTTCTTCTTCCACCATGTAGGTTGAGATGGAACTCAGGTTGTGATGCTTGACAGTAAACACCTTGACCTGCCAAGCCATTTTCTGGCCCTCCAAACCCAATTTCTTTTTCTTTTTCTGGTTTTTGAGACAGGGTTTCTCTGTGTAGCCTTGGCTGTCCTGGACTCTGTAGACCAGTCCAGCCTCGAACTCACAGAGATCCGCCTGCCTCTGCCTCCCTGAGCGCTGGGATTATAGGCATGCGCCACCACGCCCAGCTCAAACTCATTTGCAAAAGGTTGCAATGGCTTAGACTGTGTACCAAATGAGGGCTTGGTTTCCAACCTCCCCAGTTTACAAAAACCTCATTTTCTTATTTTAATCTTTCATTGTACATGTGCGTGTGTCTATGTGTGGGCATAGCTGTGCACAGAATGCATGTGAATTAAGAGGACAACTTGTGGGGGTCAGTTCTCTCCTCTCACCATGTACATTCTGAGGACAGAATTCAGGTCAGCCCAGCAAGAACCTTCACCTGCTGAGCTGAGCCATCCCTCTTGTCCCTTGATTCTCAAGCAGAATAATTCAAATAGTCATTTAAATACCAAAAGCAACAAAGCAAAACAAATGCCTACAATGACCTTGCTCTCTAGTCAGAACTCTTCATTTTAAGAAGCCTTGTCCCACTTCCCATTCTGACAACCACCCAGTGAGCCAAAGCCCAGACTTACTTTTCTTTCGGCAGGGGGAATTTTGATTGACCTGCCTGTCTGGTTTGCAATGTCTAAGTAAGGCATCGTTTCCGGATCTACCATCTCCGCTGCAACAAAGCCATAGGAGCCTCATTAATTCAGGGTCAGAGCAGTGACAGTGACTACACTTGAGATGCTAGGGAGAGGAATTCCTCAACAAGCACAGTACTCTATCTGTGTACTTGATGTATCTCAGGGGGATGGCAAGCCAAAATTCTGCGTACCTCTCTCTGCCAGGATCTCCAGTCCCCTTTTGGTCCTCTGAATGCGCTTTTCCTTCAGCTCAGCCTCGTTCTGTTCCTCTTCCTCTATCTGTAAGTTTTTCCTCACATCCTCTTCAGACTGTTTCAGCTCTAACACCATCGCCTTTACATTGTGAGTGACTCCTTGTTCTTCAAGGCTTTTCCCTGGGAACAGCAGAATTGCCTGTCACACAAACTTCCTGGGCAACAGTCCATTTCCTGTGGTAAATGGAGTTCTTTTTTATTAATTAATTAATTATTTATTTTTTTGAGTGTGTGTGTGTTGTCTAAATATAAGAATGTGGGGTGGTTTGTGTGAGTTGAATACTTGTGTTTATGTGCAACATGCAGGAGCGCCTTTTTGCTTCTACCATGTGGGATCCCAGGATCAAACTCAAGTCAGCAGCTTGGCAGGGTTATTTAACCACTGAATCATCTCACCTGCCTCGAAAATGGAATTCTAAAACCTGTATTCATTCACACTTGCAGACCACATTCACTGTTTCCTATTTTTTTTCTCTTCACTCTAAGACCAGACTGAAGCAATGACTACTTAAGCACACTATGCCAGGCAGCATGAAAGGAAAATGAGAAAGTGTAATCCATATCCAAACGTTCCTAACCTCTAGCTGAGTAAATAGCTCAAGAAGCCACAGTGCAGTAAGAACAGCAAGGACAGCTCTGGCCATGGTGAATAGCAGAGGCCACAATGGACCTAACTCATCATCTGTTTTTCTAGGACTCAACTTCCTCTGGGAATGAGTAGAAATAAAGACAAGAACAGAAACCCATGAAACAGAACAAAGGGGAGTAGCCAGTACAGTAAAAAGGTGCAACAGAGAAACCTAAAAAAAAAAAAAAATCCTGAAATACACATAAACAAAAAAGAGAGGTCAGTCCATGCAGACAGGTGCCAGCCTCTTCCGTGCCCCCGTTTCCCTTCCCGTGCTCCTGCTCTGCCCTCCCTGCACTCCTGCTCTCTGCGCTCTTCTACAGCGCTTCCCTTCATAGTCCCTTTGTCATAAACCTGACAGCCATTTTAACATTCAAATACAAAAATCAAGAGAAAGGGGTGGCAAGAGGGGAAGTTACCTGACTAGATTTTTTCTTTTAAAAATTTTTTTGAGACAGGGTTTCTTTATGGAACCCTGACTCTCCTGGAATCACTCTGTAGACCAGGCTGGCCTCAAACTCACGAGACCACCTGCCTCCGCCTCCCGAGCGCTGGGATTAAAGGCGTGTGCCACCACCTCACCACTTTAGTTTTAACAGCATCAAAATTAATCTTAATTCGATCTGTCCAGTGAAGATCGGAACAAATGAATGAGATGTCAGCGAAAAGGCAGCTGTGACATGTGAGGAAACAGCTAAAGGTTCTGAAAGACTGGGACAGGCTATGGTTAGAAATGTGGAACTGAGATTCCTAAGGCTCCAGAGACCCTCCCTGGAGATTCCTGGGACCTTGGAAGCCACCTGAGCTGCTAAAGAGTGAGTGCTTCTACAGTTCCACTCAGGCCTTCTGCAGACTGCAGCCAGCGATCGGTAGCCACACACGCCCATGGGTCACTCTGCAGTATCAGTGCCTTCCATTTCCCTGAGGACAAACTGAACTAGGTTCATTTTCACAGGCTTCTCGGCAGCACTCAACCCTTGGGCAGAAGTCTGTGATATGGGCAGCTGTGGGGATTCTCTTGTATTTAGCAGCTCTGATCCTGACTCAGTAAATGACAGGAGTGCAGCTCCCCACAACTAATTATTACAAAATGTCTCCTCAGAGAGTCAACTGTCCCCTGCATGAGGACATTTTCTCTGGCTGACAGTCACTGCCAGAAGACTCTCATGGCTCCTGTTTGCTCTCCACCCACAACTCAGACCCCACTCAGTTCCCTGGGCTGCTGGCAGAGTGCTCCAATGTGGCCTTGTCCTTCTGTCTGTCTCAGGGTTCTCTCTTCCCTTGGAAGGAACTATGTTAACCCCAATCCTCCCCTCAGCACAGACTTCCATTCTGGAACATTCTATGTGACCGTAATGAACGTCTCCCTTCCCCACTAGCCAGAGCAGGCCATGAATATCTTATATTTTTATTTTGGTAAACTCTAACACAATCAACTGTAGATAATAAATGCAACAAGGCGAGGCAGTTTTCAATAGCAGAAAATCAAGGAAAAAACACAACAATGAAAAGTCACTTCATCACGTGCACTCTTTGGTATGACTTACCTAGTTGAAGCTGTTTCTTATTTATTACGATCTTGATGTAGTTTTCTTGAAATCCAAAAGTTTCAGCTATTCTATAAGATAAATGCAGAGTGAGCTCCAGGAAAGCAAGTTTGTCACTTGTTACCTACCACAAAGACTTAGATTATGATGTCCACTTTTCCACTTAATACTTTTTGATTCAGAAAAACCCTGGCCTTCCCCCTACTGACCAGTAAGCGCCACTTTACAATAAAGCTAGCACAATGGGTGCCTGCTGGAAGACACATGAGACACTTGTTTCTAACTTTGTTTCTGAGTTGAGGATTACAGGGCTGTTTAATTAAGATACATCCCTGCTGTACTTCCCAGCGTCCTCTGAGGATCCTGCAACTAGAGCTATTCTATACCACTGTCTACTTGTGGGCACTGAACCAGCAATACTTCTTGATTCTCCAGCACCCATGACAGAAGCTAAAGAAGGGAGACAAATACACTCAACAAACACTTGGCTTGGCTGGCCTTTGCTAGTCACAGCTGCCTCCTGTTTCCATTTCCCTGCCACTCACTCCAGTACATGTTGGGCACCTCCTCCTTCTCCTCCGTGGGCCCCAAGCTGCAACCCTCCAGAAGCTGCACTACAGGTAAGCAGCTCCCATGAGCAGGCCTCAGGCAGCCATGGGCACACCTAGCAGTATGAGCCCAGCATGACCTCTCATCCTACCCTCCAGGTCTCATTTCCTCTGCTGGGAAATGAGGGAGAAGGGTCAACTGTCTAGCTTGCAGGACAGATGAAGGTATCTATTAGCAGGGTAAGAGGAACAGACCTGCTAGGACACATATTTCAGATACTCACTTAGACCTCAGGTCTCTACCAGTGACATGCAAGTGGGTCTCCAACAGGCTTTTCTTATCCTGTTGCAAAAAGAAACAAAACAAAATGTACTTGCCTGTGACACTTTGAACTGCTGCCTACATGTGAAGGTATAAGGTGCCATCAGAATGTAAACTCAGGGTTCTGCTTAAGGACCAAAACACTGCCTGTACAGAGCATGTCCAACACAATCCAGCACAGACCAAGAGGAAGACCTGACCATTCTTTGGCTGCTCAGTGGGACCTGTCACATGGCCAGACATTATAATCAAATTTCATGATACTGGAGAGATGGTTCAGTGGCTAAGAGCATATACTTCTCTTACAGAGGGTGTGAGCTCTCTTCTCAGCACCCACTCCGGCAGCTCACAGCTGACTGTAACACCAGCCTAAGGGATCCAACTTACGATTGGCCTCTAAGGACACTGTGCTTATGTGCACAAGCCCAGAGACACATACTTACACATAATTAAAAATAAAATCTTATGAGGAAAAAAAGTTTAATGGAATCTCTGAACATTCCCAGTCATCATCCCTTGCTAGACGCCTAGCCTGCGCCCCATCCCTCTCCCCCCAGCCTTGCTATTTATTTTCTGTCTACAAAGTTGTCTGTTTCAGACATTTCACATAAGCAAGACCATATAGCCTTGGGTCTTTTCTGCATATCTGAGGTTAGCTCATCCTTTAGACTACTAGTATTGTGTATCTGTACCTGCAGCTGTTTTCTGTGGCGTGGCTATATCTACTGATGGAAGCTGGGCTGTCTCTACCTTAGCCATTATAAGTGGTGCTACTGTGAGTGCTCACCCTCAAGTTATTATCATATCTGGTGTGCTGTGGTTGTATTTGTTAGTGTGGGTATGCATGTGGAAGCATGTGTGTAAAACCCATAGCTTGATGGCAGGTGCCTTTTCTTGATTACTTTCTACCTTTTTTTTCCCTTCGGAGTTTCTCTGTGTAGCCTTGGTTGTCCTCAGCTTACTTTGTAAACCAGGCTGGCCTTGAACTCACAGCCATCCGCCTGCCTCAGACTCCCTGAGAGCTGGGCTTAAAGGCGTGTGCCACCGCACCCAGCTCCACCTTTTCTTTCTTTCCTTCCTTTCTTTCTTTTTCTTTTTTTCCTAGAGGCTCTCATTGACTTGGCTGGCCAATGAGCTTCCGAGATTCCTCCACAGTCTCCCCAACCCTGTATTACCCACTGCTAGGGTTACAGGAGCCCTGACATGCCTGGCTTTTCACATGTCTTTTCGGATCTGAACTCAGGTCCTCACGCCTGTGTGACTGGCATTCTCACTGAGTCATCTCTCCAGTCAGTCCTCCCCGTCTACCGTTTAGGTTCTGAGTACAAACCCCCATCATTTAGGCTTGATGAGAAAACCCTTTACCTGTTAAGCCATCTCCCTGGCCCATGTGACATTGTTTTTGTTTTTTTTTTCAAGACAGAGGGTCCCAGGTAGCCTGGGCTGGCCTTGAACTCACTATGTAGTTGAGGGTAACCTTGAACGCTAGGATCCTCCTGCCTCTGCTTCCCAAGTGCAGTGACTACAATGTGCCCCATAATGTCCCACTTCTGACACCCATGTTTGGAAGGTCAGACAAGAACAAGCTTACCTCAAGGCTTGTGCCAGGATAAAGTCTGTATCATCAGCTTTTAACACATAGAGTCCCTTATGCATTCTGCTTGTAGATTTACCAAAACAGCTCGCTGGGCATGGTGGTGCAGGCCTTTGGTCCCAGCACTTGGGAGGCAGAGGCAGGAGCATGAGTAAGCTAGCCTGGTCTACAGAGTGAGTTCCAGGACAGACAGGACCACACAGAAAGACCCTGTCCCAAAACACCAAACCAACAACACAACCCCAACTCACCTGATTACAACACTAAGCTAGCCTCAATGTGCACTGGACAGTTACTCACCTTCCGGAGTCTTGGAGGCAGAAACACCTCAATTGTGGCAATCCCAGTTGTTCGGTAGTGTTCATTTCCTGTGCCGCGCTCAATTGCTTTGCAACGGATTTCTTCTATTATGTTTTCCACTTCATTTTCACAGCACTCTAGCCGGTCAGAGTACTTCTTAGCAAGGTCCTATGCAGAAAAAAACAAAAAGACGCAGTTCAATATAGAGGGACAGTACAAAAGAGTTTTGTTCTCTTTTTTCTTTTTCTAAATATCCCAGGTAATCCCAGCATTCTGGGAGGCAGAGCCAGGTGGTTCTCTGTGAGTTCAAGGCCAGTCTGGTCTACAAAATGAGTCCAGGAGAGCTGAGGCTACACAGAGAAACCTTGTCTCAACCCCCCCACCCACCCAATAAAAGCAATATAACTTTGACAAGCAGAGGCTCCCCCACCCCCATACTGAAATTCAATCTGGGCTCTCAGAGAGGATTCAGGAAGAAATTAAAACACTTATAAAGAGTAAGAATACGCTCCACAGGCAAAGTGGGAGTAACTGGGACTATTCTAGGAGGCGGAAAGAGGGATGGGTATGCTGGGACTCCTGTGATCGTAATATATTAAGAAATTACTTTAAGAAGCAGTGAACTAGAGCCATCAAGTTGGCTCAGCAAGTAAAGGCACTTGCAGCCAACCCTGACTCCTTGAGTTCAATCTCTGTGCCCTACATGGTAGTGAGAAAGAACCAAGTCCCATAATTGACTTCTAACCTTCAAAGTATGAGCCCCCCTCAAACTTATTTTTTAAAAAGCTGTGAGGCTGAAGAGATGACTCAGTGGGTAAGAGCATCTGTCACTCTTACAGCAGACCTGGGTTTGTTTCCCAGCAGCCACATGGTAGTTCACCACTATCTATAACTCCAGTTCCAGGGAATCTAACGTCCTCCCTCTTTCTGACTTCTGAGGACACCAGTCATGCATTTGGTGCGCTCGCATACACATCAATGCATGCACTCACACATGGGTTTCACTGGATATGTAGCTCTGGTGTCCTGGAACTTGCTCTGGGCTAGCCTCAAACTCAGAGCTCCACCCCAGTGAGTGCTGGGGTGAAAGGCATAAGCCACTACCACCCAGCTGTTGTTTGTTTTTTATTTTTCTTTTTTAAAAGATTTTATTATTTAGCATATGTGAGTGTTTTGCTTGTATATATGTCTGTGCACCACATGTGTGCCCAGTGCCTGAGGAGATGGTAAGCCTCCGTGTAGTAGATACTGAGAAGTGGCCATTTTAACGTCCATGCTGCACGTCTGTGGAGGTGCTGGTGTGACCGTGTCTTCTGTGCTGCAAGTCCTATCACGCACAGCATGTGCTGTTTCATGAGGGCAAACGGCTGCAGGATCAGCCTTGGTTCGGTTAAAGTGTGCTCCTTTGACTTTTCTGAAATAGATTACCAGGTGTGAACCAAGCTCACATCTTGGGCATATCACCCACCCACAGTCTTGGGGCACCACTGGGGGCAGTGGTGAAGGCAAGACTGTGTAAACCAGCTGACTGCCTGTGAACTGGTGAACCTCCTGCCTTAGCCTGCAGAGTGGTAGGATTTCCGGTGGGTACTACTAGGCTCAGCTCTATTTATTTTCAGTCCAGAAATACCTATTATTTTTGTCACTACAAAACACATATTTTTTTTAAAAATAAAATACCTTAAACATCAATTTCAGGGCCAGTAAGATGGCTCCCTGCCACCAGGATAGCTACCTTTCTATTTCTAGAACCCACATGGTGAAGGGAAAAAACTGACTCCTGCAAGCTGTCCTCTGATTTCCCATGTGCAAGCCCCCACCCCCAGCACACAAACACAGGAAAGTATCACTTTCTAAAAAGTCTAAGGACTCCCGAGCATGGTGGAACACACCTGCCATCTGAGCACCCAGGAGGCAGAGAAGGACGATCAGGAGTTAAAGGTTCTAGGGAGTTTGAGGCCAGTCTAAGCTGCATAATACCTGCTTCAAAAAGTCAAAACAGAACAACACACCAATCTGTCTACCAACCAACCAACCATCACCCTAGTTACCTAAAATGGTTATTTTCTTCTTCTGATAGCAGGAAATTCTGACATTAACTTTGGAGCCAACAGTTCAACCTGCCCTTGACTTCACAGGTTTCAGGGTGCAGTCCTACAAACACCCCATGTCAGGCAGCAGGTGTCAAGCACACAGTCTCCAGGTTTCCCTCACTGACTGGCTACAAAGTATGGTGCTCCGGAGTTTGACAATTTGCTACAAAGACTCAGAACTCAGATCAAGTCCTGATTCTAGTTACCCACAAAGATGACAAGTAAACAGAGGGACAATGTGAGGTGAGCTGGGCCCTGGGTGGAGTCCTTGCCCCACAGTGTGCTACCCAGGTCCTGGGTGTCTAAAGTAGGGATCCTGGGAGCTATCACTTACATATTTTTAATGGAGGCATGCTATCGGGCATGCCTGGCTAAACCCTGGGCCACTGATGATGAAAGCTTTGATTAGCCCCTTCTCTCCCTGAAGCTGTAAAGCACACAGCTTTTAATCAAGGCTTCTTCCTCCTGGCAACTGTCCCTTCCTGAAGGCTGCTACAGCCAGCCAGCCTCGTTAAGATGCAAGATGCTCCAGACATCCTGGCCATTCTAAAGAGCTATAGCTCTGCCAGGAACTGCAGATAAGACCAGGGTCTTTTTATAATGTCTTGTTAGTTCTCAAGCCAAGAGATCATAGTAAGCAAGTTCAAATGGCATTAAAAAAATAGCACATGCATGCCAAGGTTTGAATGTCTCCTAAAGGCTCTGTGTTAAAGGCTTAATGCACAGGGTGGCACTGCTGGCAGGTGGTAGAACCTTTGGGTGGTGGGAAGGTCCTTGAGGAAAAGGCCTGTAAGGGGTTATGGGACCCACTGGCCACATCCTCCCTTTTCAGTTTCCTGGTTCAGGAGGTGAGAAATTGCCTTCACCACTGGGGATGCCCAGGTGACTAACACAATGCCTGGGGAATCAGGTAACATAAGAATGACATGCTAGTAATAGAACTGGAGGTTGGGGGAGTGGCTTCATGGTGAAATGCTTGCCTAGCCTGGGTGAAGCCCTGGGTTCACAGGGCTGAAAAAAAAAAGGTGGGATTTTGTACATGACTAATGGTTTTGGTGCTTTTCAAAATTTCCACAGCTGTGCCTGGTGATTTCTGGTGACTTCAGAATAGTGTTTACTAAGGAGGTACAATATTGCAAAAGATTTAAATGTTAAAAAGAATACCTTTAAAGGCCAGGCAGTGGTGGCTCAAACCTTTAATCCCAATGCTCCGGCAGGAGAGGCAGGCAGATCTCTGGTCTGCAAAACGAGTTCAGGACAGCCAGTGCTGCACAGAGAAACCCTGTCTCAAAACAAAACAAAACAAAAAGTGAAAAATACCTTCAAGGCCAAACCAACTTCTTTATTTTCATCAGTATATGGAGGTTTCCAAAGCTGAATTCTGTCTTCCCTTAGAAATTGGGTCAGTTTTGCTTGAAGATATTTCTTCTGTGCCATCCTTGAAAGTAGAACTGCAAATCAATGAAACCCACATTACATTTGAAAATGTTTTACAGGGTACCTAATCCACTGAGGTGTTCTGTAGAGTTTCCTCTGTGCTTCTGTCAGCTCAACCTAAACTATTGTATTCAATTATATGAAAGGCAACATAAACTTTGTTCTTGTTTTCCAACCAGGGTTTCTTGGTGTAACCCTGACTGTCCTGGAACTCACTGTGTCAACCAGGCTAGATTCAAACTCAATGATCCACCTGCCTCTGCCTCGCAAGTGCTGGGATTAAAAGTGTGCAGGATCATACCCACCTTAAAATCTCCATCCCAAACTTGCTAATATGTAGCAAGCAGTAGTATACTCCCATTTTATATTACCTATTATGTGTGCTGGGCCTGAGCTCTACTCAGTAACAGCCCAGCCGTCCCTCTCAATTTCTCACACTGGTATTAGTCTCAAAAAGATAAGAAAAGGGGCTGGCCAAACAGCTCCAGAGTTAAGAGCACTGGCTGCACTTCCAGAGGACTTTGGTTTGGTTCCCAGCACCCAAACGGTAGTTTACAATTACCTGTAACTTTAGTTTCAGGAGATCTAAGTTCCTATTCTGGTATACAGACATACATATGGGCAAAACTCCCAAACACAAAAAATACTTTTTTTAAAAGACAAGACAAACCTTTTAGCAACTCAATCTATAACTTATAAATTCTCTTACACTTTGGCTGCTTTAATTCAAAACCTAAGACTAAGCACACAAAAAAAGCTAGCCTGAACTATGAACCATCAGTAATAAATGTTTATACAGTTGAACTCTGAAACTTAAAAAGTAAGCTACGTATAGTGATGCACACCTTTAATCCCAGCATGTGGGAGGCAGAGACAAGTAGAGCAATGTAAGTTCCAGGACAGCCTTTCAAAAAACAATCAATAAATAAAATTAAACAATTTACAACTGCCACTACTTCACTTTGTGTTATTTTATTTATTTACTTTTTTTGAGACCAGGTCTCACTTTGTAGCCCAGGCTGCCCCAAATCTCAAAGCCGTAGCCTACACAGTGCCTGGCTAACAACAGGCATGAGCCATCACAAGGGGTTCGCATGATTTGTTTCTTGGTTTTGTTTTTTCACCGGTACTTTTGAGAGCCCAACAGCACATTTATATCTGTTGTTCAATCTAATTAAACTGATGTAGAGAGCCTGACCATTTTATTGCTGAGAAGCCCCAGACCCCAGGTTTGTAAAACCACAAAATAAGCCAGAACTGCCACGAGATGTGTGCCTCCAGTACGGACTCTACTTTGTGTCACAATCCCTTGTTGCTGGTCCTTAGCATGTAACCTCTCTTTTCTACATCTCACACCAGCGCAGCTGCTCCACTGGGTGGGAAGGCTGTTGGGAGCCATGGCAGCTGGAATGGGCAGTGAAGCATTTCAAGGTTCGACAAACCAAACAAAGGAGGAAGTTACTCACTCCTGATTAATGAACATGAATTTCAGAAAGTGGAAAAAATGTGGCAATATAACTTAAATCCCCCCCCCCCCATGGAGGGCAATACTTTACAGCCTCCTAAATTTAATCCACCTGATCTTTAAGCCAAATGTGGTGACTTACAAATTGCTCCTCACAGCAAGGGACTTCGGAGCATTTGCTTTGCAAACACTAATCTCTTAAACCACCAAACACAAGTTTCATTATAGGAATTCTGAAAAAAAGATCACCGCCATGTAATTTATTTTTAGGTTTTTCTTAATGCTCTCTTTTGTTTGACTTCTGAGCCACAGTGGTGGGAGCCACTCTTAAACTTCCAGGGGCTGCCTCTAAAGGAAGCAGGGAACTGAACCCTGGACCCTCAGATTCAGGCTCAAGAGCCTTATCAATTGAGCGAGCCACGACTCCCAGATCACTGCCATCTCATAGGGGAGAGTGGCAGGGATAATCTACCAGCTATTTAGAAGGTTAAAAACAGCCCTCCAGACTGTAACCAGTACACTGTCTGACAAAAGGAACCAAGAATATCACAACCCTCATCTGTGTGCCACACTGCTGCCAGGTCTGAACAACATACATCTGTTGTTTTTGTTTGTTTGTTTGTTTTTTCCAAGACAGGCTTTCACTACTTAGGTTTGGCTGCCCCAGGACTCAACTCTGTAGACCAGGCTGGACTTGAATTCAGAGATCCGCCTGCCTCTGCCGCCCAAATACTGGGATTAAAGGTGTGCCCCACTGTGACGGGTTTAACAGAAGATTTAATGTTAAAAAAAAATTAAACCACCGTTGCCGGCCATAGTGTTGCACGCCTTTAACCTCAGAATTACGGCGGCGGAAAGCTGGCACACCTCCATGAGTTTGAGGCTAGCCTGGTCTACATATTGAATTCTAGGCCAGTCAGAACTGCACAGTGAAACACTGTCTCAAAACAAAAACCCTGAATTCAAACGTATGAGACGCTGGATACAGGCAACAGAATGACACATGTTAGTTCAAAAGGAAGAAAATCTAATGGCCCAGTTTTCCATTTTAACTGGACAACTGTGTCTCATGTATGTCGCTGGGCGTTTCACTTCATAACGCGGAAAGGCCGTACGTCCTGAATAGCAGCGCTCGGAACCGAAAGTGAAACGTCAGGAATTAACGTTGAAATGTTCATTTCTCACTTCTGTAATGGACTAAGCCAGCCTGTCTACAGCCTCACGCACATTCAACACAAATTCCCTCTCGGGGGAAATAACACGCGATTAGGTTCTCGTCTTTAAGAGAAGGAGAAGGGAAGGAGGCGAGCACAGTGCGGGTACAGAGAGCTCGCGTTGTCACCCACCGCGATCCGCTGTCCGCACACGTCAGCCCGGGGCAGTGCGCTCGGCGCAACTCGGTCTGAGCGCAGCTGTCCGCCCCGCGGCGGCCTTCCCCTGTCCCCCTCAAGCCCGCCCCGCAGTGTCCACCCGCCGCTCCCGCCGCGCCGCCCGGCCGGCTGCGCAGCCTAGCCCAGGCCCGGGCCGGAGCCCGCCGCAGCCTTCTCACCTGCGCCACCGCCGGGCCAGCCGCGACCTGCCGAGTGCCCGGATGCCGCAGAGGCCGCCGTTTGTTTTCATTCCGGGTGAGGCCGGCCCCGCCCCCGCCCCCTCGCGCCGTCCGGAAGGCGGGTCGTGGGTGGGGGCTGCATGGAGGGGTGGGGCGAGCGGAAGACGAGGACCAAGAGGGAGGAAGCCGGGAAAACGCGGCTGTGGGTGGGGCTAGTGCTTGCTGGGCGGGGCTAATGTGGGGCGGGACTAGGGCAAAGATGGAGGCAGGGAGAGTGTGGGAGGGGCGGGACTAGTGTGGACGGGTGGAATGAAGGGGGTGGGGCGAGGGCCGCGAGGTAAGTCAGGCGATCTGTGGGCGGGGCTAAGACGGGGAGGGGCGAGGGAGAAGCCAGGGACAGGGCGGGGCTGTGGGTGGAGCGTTAGGTGGGAGGGCGGGGCTAAAACTGGAGGCGAAGAGGGGTGGGGGCGAAGGGGCGTGGTGAGGAATGAGGGAGAGGCAACGCGAGCCTGGAAGCGGCAGGCAACCGACTCCTAGACCCAGTTTTTCTGAGGTCACAAGAAATTGAATCTGGCTTTGTTGCCCAAAAAGCCTTGACAGGGTAGAGCAAGACTGTCTTCCTGAACCTTTTCCCTCCACTAGGCCTAGGGGGACCCCCTAAACTGAAGGATCCTCACACCACCCTCCAGGCGCCTCGCACAAGCCCCCCAGGGTCCCTGCTCCTGATCCCCAGGCCTCCAGCTGCCCTGCTACTCATTTCCACCCACTCCCACCATGCATACAGTATCTCCGGACGTCTGCTTTGCCCGGCGCTGTGAAAAATACCAGTGTCTAACTGGCATGCGTCCTTACGTCTAGGCAAGGAAAAATCCAAGCAGGCATAAAAAATGAGCCAAGCTCTCCCCTTGAGAAACAGAACAATGTTCTGGTGTTGAGACCGCGCTTGCTGCAGTGTGTGAGAAGGCCTGAACTAACCTGCAGAAGCACAGCAACCAGAGGAAAGCCCAGGAACCCCAAGAAGGAGCTTGCCAACTGCCAGCCTGTCAGTGAGGCTACATTGATCATTCAGCACCCGCTTCCCACACACGGTGCGAGAGCCCAGCACAGACCCACTGAGAGTCTGGCCTCTGTGAATCAGGAGTTAACTAAACAAGTTATTTTAAGTTTCAGATTGCAAATAATTTGCAATGCCCCCAAAGCTGACAGCTTCAATATCAAGCAAAAGTAACTGAAAGTTAACTGGAGAAAATAAGAACTGTCGGTAACTGTTACCACTAGAAATGAATTGTTAAGGCCGTTACCTTTTCGTCTTTGCAACTAAGTAATAGATTACTTGCCAAAGTGAAAGGATTCTTTCCTCCCAAAGATCCTGCTCCTGCTCCATTTTTATAAATCCGGCCTTCTGTAGATAATTTTAAAGTTTTTTCTCCTGGGGTTAACGTAGTATATTTTTCATTTTAAAAACAATTTTATTGAGAGCTTATAATATGTGGCTTATAATATTCAAATTTAAGCTATGTGATTTAATGCTTTTCAGTATATTTGAAGAGTTGCATCCATAACCACAGATAATTTAAAAACATTTCATCATTGTATAAAAGAGGAAACAGTTAAAAAGTAAAGACCATTTTTTACTTTTCTGTTTACAGAAGAGAATTGAAGGCAGTTACTAGGAGGTGGAATTGGGAGGAGACTGTTGTAATGGTTCATGATTTCAGTCTGGTGGACTTTCGGTTTTCCTTATTGTCCTAGTCTCATATCCATGGCTGTGATAAAATAACCTGACAAAAAAAGCATAATGGGAGGGGGTGTTCAGAGCACTCTCTTGCTCTTCCAGAGGTCCTGAGTTCAATTCCCAGCAACCACATGGTGGCTCCCAACCATTTAACTGGAATCTGATGCCTCATCTGATGTGCAGGTGTACATGCAGATAGAACACTTATATATGTAAAATAAGTAAATATGTTTTTAAAAAATCATAGAAAAGGAAGTTATTTGGTTTACATTTCCAAGTTGCAGTCTGTCACTGGAGGGAAGTCAAGGCAGGAACTTTAAACAGCTGGTCACATTACACCCACAGCCATGAACAGGAAAATAAATGGTGCACCCTTGCTTGCTTGTGCTCAGCTCAGTTTCCCCAGTCTTGTCCAGGACTCCCTGCCTAGGGAATGGTGTCACCCACAGTGAGCTGGCTCTTCCCACATCAATTAGCTTAAGACAGTCTCCAGTAGTCCAGCCCAATGTAGACTATCCCTCATTGAGACAGATGATTCAAAGTTGTGTCATGTTGATGATTAAAGCTGTCTGTCACACTAATCTTTGACAAGAATTCCATCCTTTCTCCAGAATTTTCTCTAGCAGAACATCCTGTCTCCTGAGAACTTTCTGAACCTCGGCAACTTTGAGCTTCTTTCTCAGTGCTTGTAGAATCTACCCAAGAGCAAGAATACTGCTACTTCAGCTTGGTGAAACCCTGAAGCCCTTGGGATATGACTGTCAGTGTTACAGTTCTGAGGGGAAAGGTATCCTGGCAGTCAGGAGCCAAGGAACACCATAAAAATCACACTACACAATAAACCTCACATAAGAGATTTATTGGGAGGGAAGAACTCAGAAGGGTGGCTGCCTCTGCTCAGGTGAAAAGCAGCAGGGAGCTGAGCAGAAGACATGGTTTATATAGCATTTCTTTTGGGTTAGGAGAGCTTTCCAGGGTGGTCTGGGATTGAAGGGATAATGTGGCCTGATCTTTTCACGTAAGCTCAGGGAATTGGTGAATATATATATTTTTGGGCTGAGCCTGGCCACTCTCCCACCTTAGGTTGTTAGTAAACAGCACTGAGAACTGTTGGGGAAGTCTTGGGGCAGGGCCTGTCCACTGGAGGGCCTGGAGATGTGAGGGTGGGGTGGGGTGGAAAAATGGCCATTTTTCCTTCCTTAAGGGTTTACAAAGTTTCCGTGGCAGGGAAGGCCTGCTTGAGTTGGCTTGAATAGCCAACATCCCCCCCTTTTTTGTATACTATTGATAAGCAGTCCCAGATCAGAAATGGGGCAACCTTGTCATTAGACTACTTCCTGCTGATTAGGAGCATCAAGGTCCTTGTGGCAAGTTTCATCTTCACTGTCAGGATATAATCTGGTATTGCAGGCCTCTGGCTGAGAAGCTAGAGGCCATTAATCCTGTATTGGAAACTGATTAAAAGTCTGGCTAGAAGTCTTTTGGGTCAGTTGTTGAAAAAACTCTAGACAAGAAGTTTATGAAGGGTATTATCCATACTGGATTATCAATGATCCAATGGCCGGAGGCATGGAGCTGTTTCTTATGTTTTTGGAGATCCATCTGGAGTTACTGGATCTTGTATTTTACTATGCCCAATTGGTTAGCATTCCTCCCTGAAGAAGAAACAAAGACCACCTCTTTCTGCTGTTAGTAAACTAATCCTCACAGATTTTGTAACACTACTGAGGCCAGTGAGTCTGTTTCTCACTGGAGGGTGAGCATGGTCTGAGCTGCCCGTTGGAGATCCCAGATCAACTTAAATGAAAACTGATGGTAAGTAGCTAGGAAAGTCGCCAACCCTGCTGCTCCAGTCGCCATGCAAATGGTTATGCCCAGGACTTCTAGAAAGGGCGTGACATGAATGTCTCATTTATCATGCTCTGCCACTACATGGCAAGGTTCTGCACAGGGCACAAGTCCAGACCACCTAGTAGGTAGGCAGAGATATACTTTCATGCCACAGGTAGTTGAGGCATTGTGAATGTTTGCACCTAGGGGCTTGGTGGTGGTAGTAAGGGTTAAGATATTATTACAGTAGTGTGCCCACAGAGCATGTTCCTGAGGACCTAAAGCAGCCTGTGATATTGAAGAGAGAGATGTGGGAGAGATAACGGTTGATAGTGATATTTGGCTTAGAGCCATGAAGTGGTAAAGTAAGAGAATCTAGTAAGACAGTGGGCAAGGCACAAATGGTGCTCTTGAGTTTGACCCAGGAGGGACACACAGCCAGTATTCTTCAAAGTGGAGCATTATTCAGGTAGAGCATTATTCAGTAGCTGATATACAGAGGTTAAGGTCTGAAGCAAGAGATGGTGTGATGGGGGGTCAGGGGCCAATGCCATCTAAAAGGTGTGATATTTGGGATGTGAGGACCTTCG
The DNA here is from genome assembly GCA_028658305.1 of Pachyuromys duprasi. Taxonomy (NCBI): domain Eukaryota; kingdom Metazoa; phylum Chordata; class Mammalia; order Rodentia; family Muridae; genus Pachyuromys; species Pachyuromys duprasi. Next base: position 58,573,463 of record CM053763.1, on the reverse strand, counting down.
AGGAGCTTTGGACCACTTCTACTGTGTCTATTCTTAGGGTTTGAGAGAGTGGGGTATGAACTTTCTGTATGCCTGAAGGGTGGCTGTGGAGAGGTGCTTTGTCAAGGTGCTTTCTTATTGAGTATTCATTGAAAAAGAAAACACGTTTCCACCCTGGCCTTCACCTTGAGACAGAGATAAGAGGATGTTTCGACAAGTTCCTTAAAACTTGTTTATGTGACCTTGGACCATATCTGCTCCAGGGAAGTAGTTTAATAAAACAAGTTTGGCAGTTCCATGAACTTCTTTCTTGTATTGATGTGACTTGTTTTTGCTTTGCCTATAAAAACGAATTGTGGGTCTGGAGAAATGGCTCAGAGGTTAAGAGCACTGGCGGCTCTTCCAAAGGTCCTGAGTTCAATTCCCAGCAACCACATGGTGGCTCACAACCATGTATAATGAGATCTGGTGCCCTCTTCTGGCATAAATGGAGGCAGAACATTGAATACACAATAAATAAATAAAAACAGAATTGTGGAATAAACTCAGGGCTGCAGTCTTACTGACAGCCTTCTTGAGCTGATCCCGCTTTAATCATTTCAATCCTCACTCCCCAGGTACTGTTTGACTCTGCCGGTGGGCTCTGCCAGATGGCTGTGATGATTTTTATAGGTAAGTTTAACAATGACCCCCATCTCCCATCTGGTGTGACATGGGTCTTTAATTAGAATATAAAAGATTTTTTTTCGATCATTTGTTTGTGCAGTGACAGAAGTTGCCATCATTGAAAATCAAACATGTCAGTTTTCGCCATTTGAACTGTACTAAGGCCAAGCTGTTTGTGGTAACAGAGTGAGGCTTTAATAAAATCTGAGTTCGTGAAGGAAGAGAAAAAGGGTCACAAAACAAACTCTGCTGGAGGAAATTTCTATAAGCTCCAAGTGGGAGCTGAGAGGCAAAGAAGCCCAGGATGGCATAGAGAAGCTGTGCGAAACTTCCAGGACAGAGCTACAAGACAGGAGAGACAAGGTTGCAGAGGCCCAGAAGGATTTAAGGAAGTTGTGGGCCTTAGGAGGCAGCTTTTATGGGGAGGAGGTAAGGAAACAGGAGGGTTCCAATAGAAGGAGAACAGCAAGTGTCTTAAAAACTAGAAAGATGTCCACGTGGCAAGGCTCCAGAGAGTGTAGCAGGCTCAAGGAGCCAGAGAAAGGCTCCTTAACAGGTAGGCGAGGAGAGATGATTGGTTAGAGCAGGTGGAGGAAAGACGCTTCTAGAGAGGAAGACTCTAGAATTTGGAACCAAATATAATAAGTGGCAGGAGCCAGCAGAAACCAATGGCCTGTAGACGCTTTTAGAGAGTCAAGTCAGTAACTTGAGTCAATCTGGACTGCTGGGCTGTCAACATGGCTGGAAGGTAGGCATAGCATCCTCTACAAGTACACCCAAAGAAGAGGACTCTTGAATCGGGTAGTGTTGGAGACCCTTGTATGCTAGGATGGTATAGATGGTGGAAAAGATGAGTGCGCTGGGTTACCTTTTGATTTGCATGTAAGAAGCAGTTCAGCTGTGACCAGAGCTCACAGACAAGGAGCCCACCCTTGGATAGTTAGGTCCAATTTTTTGATAAGTATGCAAAGGGAACAAAGGAAGGTTCCAGTTGGTGACCCAGAACCCCAAGGTCATATTCCTCCTTTTCTATAACATAGGGTGAAAAGGGGGAGTTAAGTTCAGAAGATGTAGGGCCAGGGCCCGGAGGAGGACCTGTTGAAACTTACCAAATGGCTTAATAATGGGTTCAAGCAGGGGTTAATATGAGGGACCAAGGGCTGCCTCATATAGGGGCAGGAGAGAAGAGAGAACGAAGAATCTGAGAGCATAAGTTGGCCATCGCTAGGAAGGATTGAATTTTGTCATGATGGTGGGAACTGTGAGTGACCAAATTAAAGATAATTTGTGACTGGGGGCCCAGAGAAATAGAAAAGAAGGCACCTTGAGGTCTAGTTCAGAGAAATGAAAGGTCTCTGAGAGGATGGTAGAGCGTAAAGGGTTCAGCACTGTGGGGTGAGGAGGAACCACTGCTGAGTTGATAAGTCAGAGATCTTGAACCAAGTGATAGGTTCCCTTGGGTTTTTAACCATGACTATGGGGGCATTGAAAGGGGAACAAGTGGGACACAGGAGATTCTTTCTTAGGAGGTCAGAGGGTCCCCTGATGCTGTGAAGAGAGAGTGAGTATTGAGCTGGGCTGATATATTTTGTGGGCTTTGGTGAGGCTGGTAAAGCTGTTCCACCACCATGACTATAGGGGAACAAGAAGATGTGGGGTCCTAAAACTTCGTAAGAACTAAATATGTGTCCTTGGTATCCAGAAGAAAGAAGATGGATCATCCCCAGACTCTAATGTCTACCCAAGGCTCCTGGTCAGAGATGGCAGTGGTTGAACCAAGGGAACCAGGGATCCCTCAGTCATCCATGGCCAGACCTAGGAGGTCAGCTGAAGGGCCATCTGAGCTTGATGTCCCCATGCCATGAAGGACATGGGGACTGTCAACAGACTAATGCCCCCTTTGATGACATCTTGTACATGTTCTGGATGTTTTACAAGTGTTCAGGTAGACCTGGGCCCAGAAACCCTCCAGAACTCATTTGAAACAGGGATCGGGAGATTCTTAGACTTTGGGAGGCTAGGGAACCTTGACAGTTGCTATGCCTGGTCAAAAGGTCTTCCCTAGCATCAGGTATTTTTGTTTTCAGGCTTTTTCATCTCTCTCATGGTATACCTTGAAGGTCACTAATAAGACTTCTACCTGTGCAGTCAAGGGTCCTTTCTCTAGACATTTAAGTTTGACCATAAATCAGGGAAACTGGAAGAAGTAGGTCATAAGGAATTGTCTTCCATCTGGGCCTCGGGTATTTTGTCCTCACTGTTAATAATCTGCCCCTCTATTTTATTTTACTCTTTTCTCTGTCACATAGTCAGGTGGCTTGTCTGATATGAGACAGAGACTTTGGAGGACACTTTTAAACAAGCATGCTTGGGTCTAGAGACAGAAGAGCCATACCCCAACTCAAGAGTCAGCTAAAAACTGATACAATTAATTAAGGAATAAGCCTTATTAAGCCCCATGTATACATTTTCAAAGTAAGTAAGTAGAAACAAGAAAAGTTTATTCATTTAGACAGATGGTCCTCCAGCACTTCAGAGATCTGCAGAATATGGCATTTAAAATGTTTTAATGAAAAAAAAAAAGCTTTTTGTGACAGACAGACACATCAGCTTCTGGCAGCACCCCTAATCTCCTCCAAAGAAGATGATGGGCACAGAAGACCCTTTACCCAAAGCTTGCATCAATATATGGCAGAGATGGCCTTTGGACTATAAACTGCCCTTTGCCTCAACCACTTACAGCATTCTGTCCAACCTGTGGACAAGCACGACACCAGGAAGTTGATTGACTCTCAATGCCTAGACAAGGTAGGACAGTCCTTCCAAGTTCCTATCTTACAGGAAAGTCTGTCAAATCTTCCAGGCCTGGTGCTCAAAGAAGGATGTCCCACCAACCACAGAGGAACCTTGGGTGACTTGACTGTCCCGATAGCAGGTAAGTCTCTGCCGTTTTTATAGACTCAGACACTGTGTGGTCTTCACTTTCTGCTTACTTGGGTGAAATTTAGCTTTCTCAGGTCTCTTATGGGCTTAAAGAGTAAAGGATTTATCATTTTAACAGCATCGACTAAGGCTTCAAATGTCTTCCCAGTCCTCCTCAAGTGTAAAAATCAGGCCTCATGCCTCATCCTCCTAGAGCTGCCAGTACTAGGTCTAGACACAGTTTATCTCATTACCACACTGAGAAAAGACATTTCAAAGTAACTCTTTACTATTCCTTTATCTAAAGAAACTTTATTTCCACTGACTGCTCCCAGTAACCAACTACCTGTGTCTCATGATGATAACAAAGTGATTTAAGATATATAAAAGGAATGAAAAATACTTCAGATTTCTTCCCCTTGTTATGAAACTGTTGTATTAAGACAGTTCAAAAGTTCAGAGCTTTAACATTAGTCAGTGGAGTTCTGATAAATTATTAGTCTAACTCTGGTAAAGCCTTCTACCGTATAATCCACTTTTACTATAGTCAAGATTTTAAACTTTCTCTGTAAAATATGGGATAAATTGGGGATCTTTTCTAATCACCTTCTCTAGCTCCCAAATAATGACACTGAGACCTTCACATGGCATTCTTAAATGAGTTGCATAGGTGCAATATCTTATACAAGAGTCAAAACATAATACATAATATCTATAGTATGTGTGTTGTTGTAAATAAAAATGAGTGTTGAGCTATATAATGTTTATTATTAGCCCTATAATTACTGTGGAGATATTATTTGATCTGCTATCACAAATAATAAGACACAGACACTTGTTAGATTTTATAATTTTATTACCTTGGGCCAGGCAGATATTTCTACCTATGCTATTTCAATAACCTCATCATCCATTTCCCAGCCCCCACCCAATGCCATCTGCCTTAGCCATTCCTCTCTGGGCTACCTTCCATCCACAATCCCAACATACTTGATTGTATTCTTCAGCCTTTTCACACCACTATTGGAGTCCGCCCTCCCGGCCCATGTGGTTTCTTCTCCATGCAAACCCATAGCGGCATCTTCCTTCCTCCTCTCTTCCCATCATCCGTTTCTCATGATTCTGCTGTCCTCTAAAGCCTGGGAACCTTAGCCATGCCTACTCCATTCTGCCCTCACAGGTATAGGCCATTTAATCAGCCAATCAGGTAGGTTTACACAAAAAGGAAGGTGTATTGGGGCAGTAACCAAATGTTGAGGGCCAGTAATTTGCATCAAAATAACCCCCAACATATGTGTATTAAAATAATTTTAAATTTTTATCAATATACAATAATCTATACCAATGTAAAATATTTGAGACTAGTAATTATTTTTAGTTTAAGAGTAGATTCAATAATTTACACTTATGTTCTATTATTTCTATATTATTCCTATATTCCTTTTTTTCTTTTCCTCCTATTCCTTCTTTTCTCCCTTAACATTATATAAGAGGGAAAGAAGGGCAGAGGAAAAATAAGCTGCTATACCTTGTTTCCTCCCTGATCAAGACCGTTTAAAAACTTGCAAATAACCCCCTTCTAACAACAACAAGCTTCCATCACCCATTGAAAAACTAAAAACTATCCAGTCCTTTTGGGTAATGGGGCACTGTTCTCTTAAAATTTCTGTCTGCTGTTGTTGGGCCAATGTTTTCTTTTGGGGAGGGCAAGAAAATGGGGATAATGGCCAAGTCCTAGAAGAGCTAGTTGTATCACTTGTTGTTCTGTGTGCTGCGAAAGTGCAGGGCTTAATGGAAGTACTGACTGGAGCAGTCTGTGGTAGTGGACAATCTAGCTACATATAGAAGTTTTTCTGGATGCAGATTTTTGAGGAAACAGCTACTGAGGCAGTTTCTAAGGCTTAATCAAATAGGATGCTGGAATAAATATGTCATAGTATCTCAGCATCCTTGTAGATGAATCTTGTTAGAGTCACTTTAACTTCATTGGTATCTGGTCCTTTTATTTTGTGAACACATAAACTTTTACAGGTAATGCATATTTTTTTTTTGCACAAACCCATGTATGAAATGTGCAGTGTGCACAATTTAGCAGAAATGGTTTTCTGTTCTTTGAGCAGGTAAAAGTCATCAGTCTTTTTTCATAAGCCAGTCTGTATTGTATAAATAATCTATAATATAAATTTTTATCTATGCCATATAAAAGGATGGTATGATAAGTCCTGAGGAGTCTGTAGCCAATGTGATTTGTTGGCTAAGCATAATTGAAGTAGTGGCTGACACAGAGCTGTTCCCATGTAGAGGGATCAGCAAATAATTATGTTATCTGTTTTGTTGGACTTCTTGCTTTCTTTCTTCCTATCTGCAATCAAGGTGTTCTCCTCCCAGGGTTGGGGGGAGTCCATGCCAGTCATATCTGATTTTTATCAATTTGGATGGAATCCATAGTTTTTCTTCTTGTGTTGATACAAGTACAAAGCCTCTTCTTCAATGTAACATATTTTCCTTTTTCCGTTTTGAAGTTAGGACTCCTATAGTCTCATCTAATTTAGCAGTCCTTTCTAAAATCCAGTGCTTTTCAGCAGCTGTGTCATTTGCTCAATGACATATTAAAAAATTAAAGTCAACAAATCATTATTTAATCTATTTCTGGGAGATCCCACGCCCCCCTTCTGTTCTATGAGCACTTATCTTTAAGGTTTTATTAGATATCTCCATGGATGTTTGTCCTATAAGATTGTAAGATATGTCTGTAACATTTTTTATGCCATAGTACCTGAAATATTACTATATTCTGATGGATACATATGTTAAAGCATCATCAGCTTTAATCTGTAAAGGCATTTTAAAGATAGTCATCACCTTTAAGAAACTGCAACCTCAGAGTCATTCTTTTCAGAATTCAAGGCAGAAGCCCATTAGAATTCTGAATATGAGCCTGTGGCATGGTGTACATTTTTTTAGTTTTCCAAAGTCTGCAAAATGTAACACACAAGTCATTGTATGATATTGTATTGTGACATTAAACAGAATCTGTATTTTAAATTCAGTATATAAACCTTTATCTAATTAAGAACCTTGATAATAGAAATATAGTATCTAGTCTGACTGTGTTGGTTTGTAGCTGAAGCTTTTTAAATCTAGTATCTCTATGGTTCACCATGCTGTAATTTCCTTAAGCTTTTGTGGATTTCTCTCATGTGGGACTACCTTTTTTAATTGTCACTGTGGGCTCCAGATTAAATTTCTCTGAAGATTCTTTATTCTGATTTAAAGAATCCTATAATCTCTGGTTTATGGCCTTCATTCTAGCTTTCAATTTTTCAGTCTTTCTTCTCTAAGTCTGTTTTCTTCTGATCTCTCTTAAAGAGGATATATAAAATTACAATCATTACTGAACATATAATTATTTCTATGCTGATAGTCAAAACAAAATTATATGGGCTCAAAAACACTCTCTTTTACAGTGTTTTCATCTTTATTTTAACATGGAAAATGCTTTCTTTTTTACTCTCTCTACTCTTTTCCCTTCTACCAAGACTTGATTATTTAAGCTTAACATTTCTATGACTGTCTATGTTCAGTTTGTTTATTTTCTTTAGCGTCTATGCATCTTTAAAAACATGTGTATCTATTTTTCTTTCTTTCTCCTTTGTTTGGAGGCCTTATTTTATTATTTAAAGTTAATATTTCTTTCTATGACTGTCTATGTTCAGTTTGTTTATTTTCTTTAGCATACATGTACCTTTGAAAACATTTCTAAGCCAGAGCAGTGGCACACACCTGTAATCCCAGCACTCTGGGAGGCAGTCAGGCAGATCTCTGTGAATTCAAGGCCACACCGGTCAACAAAACAAGTCCAGGACAGCCAAGACTACACAGAAAAACCCTGTCTCAAAAAATAAACAAGAAAGAAAGAAAGATTTCTTTGTTTTTCCTTTTCTCTCTCTTTTTAAGAGCCTTTACTTTTTCTTTCTCCTTTCTTTAGAGAATTTAATTTCTAAATGTATTTACTTATCTTTTACTGCATTTTAATTTAATATCTTTTGTATTTAAATTGTTTAAAACCTTTTTTTTTTTCATCTTTACATGGCTTATTCTTTTTATATTACTTAACTTTCTTCTAAGGACTTCGCTTTATTACTTTGAAACTATTTTTTTCTATGACCGTTTACCAGTTTCCCTTTTTCTTAGCATCTAAGCACAGTTCCAAGGTTTTTGTTTGTTTGTTTAACTGTTTAGAAGGTCGGCTGTGCTAGGATTCCTTCTGTGTGTTCTGTCTCCCTCTGCTGTTCAGCCGTCTTGCTGGCTGCGCCTCCGAAACCTGAGGGTCCGGCCAGCTGAAGGCACAGCCAACTAGGCGGTGGCAATGATGGCTGGGTCTGGGAGGCTTCGGTGTCCGAGCCCACTCTGCTCTGCTGAGCCTGTCCCCGGACCACAGACCACGCAGGGCTAGGTCGCCCCCCAATTCCGACCTTTGCTCAAGGAATAGTGTGCCGCCCTCGGCGTGCAGCCACCTGAGCGCTCTGCAGGTCCTCTCCTCTTAAAGGGACACCCGGCTTAACTAATGGAAAACAGCAACCTATAGACCTATAGATGGGAAGGAAGGAAGGAACCCCAAATCTGCGCAGCACTATTGGCTATAAGACAAACAAGTAAGAAAGCAAAGGAAAATATCTATCTTTTCCAGTTGGTGCTTGTGCAATGGTCCCCAAAATGGGAAATCACAAACTGGCAGATAAATGGCAAAGATATCTGGTTATGGGGGCATGAATGGAAATGGCAAAATTTAGCAAAACCATAAAATATTATGTAACTCCTACAGGCAAGACACACAAAAATAATGAAATAGTGGACAAAACTGGCTACACATTTAGTTAAGATTAGAATATTAAATTTTGCCAGGGAACAAATTCAGAGTAAATCAGCAAGAATGATAGATTACACATTCAAAAAACTTGAAAGTTGACCCCTAACACGAAAAAATAAGAGAAAATGGAGAACCAAATTAAACCAGGGCAACCCTATGAGAATAACTATTAAAAGGAATTCATAACCAGGCAATGGTGCCCACCTTTAATCCTAGTGCTAGGAAGGCGCACAGCCTGGGGAGGCAGAGTACATAGCAATTACAGTGATTTAAATTTAAAAGCCACTTGCAAAAGGCAGGCTGAAATTCAAAGTGAATGTCCTTTCTGATCTAAAAATGAATATACTTAAACTTTGAATTTATATATAAAGAGAAAGGGGAATATAGGTATATTTAGCCACATATACTAAGGCATATTTAGTTTCAAATTTTCAAAGGAATTTTAAAAATATCAATTGAAAGATCATACTCTTTCCGTTGCCAAAAGCCATTTTGCTCTAGGAAAGATATAACCTGCCCAAAAAGGAAACCTCCAGAGTTAGGGTTGGGGCAGGAGTTTTGGTTTTATATTTCCAGGAGAATAAAAACATCCAACTAAGGAATCCAGAGACCACTGGACAAGTGAAACATCTGAAAAAAAAAAGAGAGAGAAAATGTCCCAAGAGAGTAAATTGGCCGAGTGGTGTCGCCCACCTACAGCTTGTCTCTGTTGCCTTCTGCAGACGTAAGTGGCGAATGGTCTTTATGTGGTCCCGATTCAATTAAAAATTAATGCTGGCTTTGGGTTTGGAACGTGGCTCCCTCCTTCTCTAAATCATACATACTTGTTAAAATAAAATACAAATTCTCTATCTCATATCAGAAAAGCCACCTTGTATAGGACAGAGGAAAACAAATACGGAACTATTCTATTGCCACGAATATTACCACCCACAGACAAGCCAGAAGGTAGTGGGCTTTCTGTGCCTCCTCCATCTGGGTTCAGTGCTGGCCTGCAGCTTGCAGCTCCTCCTAGGTCATCAAGCAGCTGTCTTTATAGAGCTGAGGACATCTTTTCTTCAGGGAAACTCACCTGTCCAGAAGTTGAAAATGCCAGCAACTCACCCTTTCAGTGTCCCCAGGAGCTGCAGAACAGCCAAGCTGGGGCCAGGGGGTGGGGGGAGGGGCTGGAGCTCCTGGGCGTGGCTGCATTCCTTCTGAGTGACCACCGCAGCCTGGCTTCCTGAAGCCAGGAGGCGTGGTAAAAAGGACATGATGTGACTGCCCAAGTCCCCCAGGACTGTCCTTGGGGGCCTGTCTCTGGGAATTCAGCCACCAGACTGTGAGGAAACCCAAGCCAGCTGGTACACAGGGAGCCTGTAAAGAGGCCATATGCCAGGCTCTGGCTGACTGTCAGTCCCAGCTGCCAGGCCGTATGTGAGAGAAGATGGTTCCGCATGCTCCCAAACACACACACACACACACACACACACACACACACACACCACACACCTTCCAGTCATCCCAGGTGACCCCAGTCTGGCAGAGCGGGGACAACTTGTCCCTCCCTCTGCCCTCTCAGAATTTCCCACCCCCTGTGCCTTGAGAGCACAAGAAAATAATTACTAGATTTTAGTAAGTCTGAGGTGGTTCGTTAGGGGCTTAAGCTGGGCAGTGGGGGCAGCCATGGTGAGCTCCCTGGGACTTGGTGACTCCTGTTCCTGACTCCTGCTCATCCTGAAGGAGGAGCCAGGGCTATTAGGGCACAGAAATATAACCAAGGGTATGGAGGAATGAGGGGCCTGAAGACTCAGGGACAATGTCCTAAGGGTGATGGCTGCTGCCCATGACAGTCGTAGAGGAAGAAGGGACCTGTAGAAACACACACTTATCTTTCCACACTGATCTGTCTACCAAGGTAGGAATGAAGCTGGGAAGAATGATGTCCCGTGGGAGGACATCATTGTCCTGTGGGGCTGGGAAGTGTAGGCCATATGTAGTGTCCTTTACTAATAACGAGGTGAGGGGCAGCGCTGCTGTGGAGGCCCAGTGGGAGAAATGGCACCTTTTTGGCTACCGTGGTGTGGAAGGAGCTTGCCGGATGTCCCAAAGGCGGTCAAGAGCAGGGTGTGAGGACACTCACGATGTCCTTGGTTGTCAACCAGACTGGTGTCTCAGAGGAGACTCAGCTCTGGTCATGTCTGAAGATGTTTCCAGAGAGGCTTGTCTGAGGGAAGACCTGCCTGAATGAGGGGTGGCGCCTCATCATGGGTCCCCCAGTGGGAAAAAGAAATAGGAGGCAGCAAGAAGAGTGAGCGGAATGCAAGCATCCGTTCACCTCCCTCTGCTCCTGGTCACGTGGTGAGCAGGTGCTCCAGGCTCCCGCCGCCGTGCCAGGGCGCACTGGATGCGGAACCACGAGGCAAAGCAAACCCTCCTCTGCCTGAGCTGCTTTTGTCAGGTATTTTGACAGAGTAATGAGAGAAGCAACTAATGCCGTGCCCATCTGTGCTCACCCTGCCTTCTGGCTGCCCTGGGGAAGGTGGCGCCCACACCTTTCAGACACGGTGCACAGAATACTAAAAAATTTAAATGCTGCAATCAGGACTCTGGGAGTCATGGAGCTGGAATTATTTCGGGAAATTTACAAGTTAAATAACCTAAAAGGCTGCAGATGCAAATGACATGAAATCTGCAAGGGCGGGGGGAACAGACCACAGAATCACAGAGCCAAGGAAGGGCAGAGGACTGTGCTGGGCCGTTTGTTGTCAACTCAACACAAGCTGGGGTCACATGGTAAAAGGGAACCTCAGTAGAGGAAAAAGCTACAGATTGGCCCGTAGGCAAGTCTGTGGGCTCAGCACATTGCAGGTGGTCCAGAGTGCTGGAAGAAAGGAGGCTGAGCAAGCCAGGGGGAGCACTCCACTGCCACTGCTTCATTTCAGGGCCCGCCTTCGGGTTCCTGCCCTGACCTTCAGCAATTGCCTGTGATCAGGGGCTGTACACCAAGTAACCCTCCCCTCCCATGAATTGCTTTTGGTAGTGGCGTTGGTCACAGTAATAGAAAGCAAACTAAGACAGCATCCCAGCCCAAAGTATGGCAACTTAGGGCTCTATCACAACAGATTTCACATCTACAGTGACTGCATGTTACAGAACTCCAGAATTTTTTTTTTAAAGCCTGGCCTGGCAGCATGCGCCTGTGATCCCAGCTCCAGAAAGGCTGAGACAGGAGGATCCTGGGGCTTGCTGACCAGCCAGTCCAGGTGAGCTGGCCAGTTCCAGGTGAGAGAGCCTATCTCAAAAGCAAGCTGGAAAGGGGCTAGAGAGATGGCTCAGGGGTTAAGAACGCTGCCTGGCAGAGCCCACTCCCTACGCTGCCTGTGTGCGGGAGAACCTCACACCTCTGGCCTCCACAGATACCTGCACTCCCATGTGTTTACTCACACAGAGACAGATTATTAAAAATAATGTAGAAGAAAAAAAAGCTAGGCATCATGGAGCACACCTTTAACCCCAGCACTCGGGAGGTAGATGTAGGCAGCTCTCTCTGAGTTCCAGGCCAGCCTGGTCTATAGAGCAAGTTCCAGGACAACCAGGGCTACACAGAGAAACCCTATCTTGAAAATCAAAATAAACAAAAAAATAATAAAAAAGTTTTAAAGTTAAAAAAATAAAGTGAAGAGTGACTGAGGAAGACATTTGACATCAACCTCTAGACACTATACATGCATGCTCACCTGCATATATGTATATATGTACACATATGGGTACACACACACATACACACAAAAGGGCATGAAGCTGCTTACAGGAGCTGACCCAGCCTCAATTAGCACTTGCTGCTGGCTGCCCTTACCAGCAATCTTTCAGCAAGTGGAAACCCAGACATTCTCTCTGAGAACTTCCTGCTTCGCTGGGAACGACTAGACCTAAGGACCCGACCTGGAGAATCAGTGATCATCTTAAGAACTTGCCCCTTCGGCGGAAGCTTAAAATCCAGTTAACCACGGCGGTTAAGTCCCACTCTGCAAACAGCACCCCCCCCCATGCACATATACCTCTTTCTACAACTGGATAATACCCCATAATGACCCCCGGGACTGAGCACGTGACCTTCAGATGGAAGGGGCTTTAGACTGTGCCTGGGCCAGCAGGGTCGCGGAGAACCCCTAAGCAGCGTCCCCTGCCCTTCAGCTCTTGAGGAAGCAGATAGGAGAAAGGCCTTTGCCTGCTTATCAGCCGTACCTGGTGCCTGAGGCTCCTTGGCTGAGGTGGGACTTCGCTCAGGCTGAACACAGGGGCAGGGCATTGTTTTCACTGTACATGTCTCAGATAAGGAAGCTGGCTGCTACGCGTGGGGCTGGAACAGGCCTGGGATAGGCCCCACCTTCCTGGGGCCTCCTGAGTACCCAGCCACCTTGGGGGTGGTCGTTACAAACTGAGTGAGGTGCCGGGTGCAGCCCTCTCTCCATGGGCCCATGCTTTACACGCTAGCTGGCTTGACCGTGCTGGATGCGTTCCACCCACTGCCCAGACTAAGGAGATCCAACTAGCACTGTTGTGTTCATACGCAGGGTGGTCCCAACCAGCCAAAAAAAAAAAAAAAAAGCCACTGTCACATGCCATGTCACTCACTGAGTACTGTCCAGGACTTTTCAATCTGCACACTTGAGCTAATTGGTTCTAGGAAATTTTTGTATATTTTTAGAGATGTATTATTTTAAATTTTATTTCCTATTTTTAAAGTCATCGTCCTTGGTTCCAAAATTCCAACTTGTACATCATGAAACTATCTTCTGTTTTTGTCTCTTCTCAAACTTCCAGAGTTGGAGGCCATGAAATACACACTGAAAGGTAATTGTTTTTGTGACAAATCATATCTACTTAAAAGAGAGTCTTTGGACAGTGAGGAGAAAAGAGACATGCAGGTCCCGAGGGTCCGGGCCTTAGGATCAGACTCGCGCCCTGGGAGAACATGGCTGGGCTAGGGTGCCTAAAGGCTTCTAGGGTGGTGCTGGGTGCACCAAATGGGTCTGAGACTTCAGCTATTCAGTCGCTTCTCCAAAGCTGGTGCAAGACCCAAGCCAAGCGCCAAGCGGGTCTGGCGCTCCCCAGGGACTCGTTCCCAAGGTGGACGCCAGGTGGCGCCAGAGGCCGCGCAGCCTGCAGCCGCAATTCCCAAACTCTTCCCATGGACTGGAAGGGAGTCACTGCTTTCAAAGAAGAAATTCTTATTTATACAAAAGAAGACAGATTAGTACAGTGAAAAGGCTAACCATTGTTTCATCTGTAAATATCAGTTCCTAACTCAATAAAACAAGCACCTTTCCCCCAGCATTTTTAATGTGTGTGTGTGAATGAGAGACAGAGAGAGACAGAGAGAGGCAGAAGCAGAGACAGAGAAAGGGAGAGAGATTGATTTCCCCTCAGTGTCTCTTTCTAGGTCACTCGTTGTGGCATATAGAACCCACCCGGGCCATCTGGACTAGTGACATCCTTTACTTTAGCTCAACTGCAAACACCTTTGCCAAGCCTAGGCAAGGTCCGAGCTGTTAAGACCTGGTGTGTTTGGGAGCTGCAAGCAGCAGATTTTGGAGATGTGAGTGACTGGCTCAGGGTGTAGATGGAGTCAGTGAAGTGATCACCAATGGCCTCTCCTGGTCTCCCTCAAGGACTCTGACTGATCCTGTCACATGATACCTCCAACCCTGATCTCTTCACCACAACTGAGGCTTCACCTTTACCAATGGCCTCTTGGCCTCTCTGCAGAGATTCCAAGCCCACGACATGGTGCCAAGCCTCAGCTGCTCTCCGCGACCCCTTCACACCTTCAAAGTCAGTATCGCGGAGACTCTTCTATGTCACCAAGTTCAGCAACAAGCTAGAGATGCAGCCTTATCCCCCTCTGGACCACAGCCTCTGTGTGCTGACCCTGAGGAAACCTCAGATTTTTAGCCCGATGATACTTGCCTCTTCTTAATCAAAGCCATGTTCTCAGCCCCAGCTGACCAGCACTGATTGTCCCAGTCACACAAAGCTTCACCCGGCACTGCTGCTCTTGTCAACCACACCTGACTCTTCAGCCGAAGCTGACCAGAACCACACATTCTTTTTGTTTTGTTTTGGCTTTTTTCGAAACAGGATTTTTCTGTGTAGCCCAGGCTGTTCTGAAACTCACTCTGTAGACCAGGCTGGCCTGGAACTCAGAGATCTGCCTGCCTCTGCCTCCAGAGTGTTGGGATTAAAGGCATGGGCCACCACCACCTGGCAAAACACAGATTATTATTTAAACTTTCTATTGATTCTTTGTGAATTTTACATCCTGCTTCCCAATCCGACTCTCCAGCACTGTTCCGGCCAGCTCTTCAACACAGCTCTACTGTGCCCAGTGGAGGTGCCCAGCCTGCTCTCAGAAGCCCTGCAGCCAGTGAGGGGTAGGGCCAGCTCTCCTGCTCTCCTGCCCTCAGGGGTGAAGCAGGGGTGACACACTGTAGCCTCTTAAGTCAAAATCTCCAGTAACAGCCCGGTGGATTCTTTGCTTCCCTCTGAGCCATTGCAGGCTAGACCTCCATTGTCTCCGCTGCTCTCAGCGTCATTTTCCGAGCTCTGGGCACTCAATGGCCTTTTCCAGTCCAAAGCTCCAAATGCTTCCACAGTCCTCCCCAAAGCAACGTGGTCACGTCTATCACAGCAATAATCCATGTCTGGTACTAATTTCTGTCCTAATTTCCTTTCTGTGGCTGTGATAAAACACTGACCAAAACCAAATTATGGAGGAAAGGGGTTATTTAGCTTTTGTGTCACTGTGGGAAGTCATGGCAGGAACTCAGCCAGGAACAGAGGCAGAAAGCGTGGAGGAACGCTGGTGGTCCTCCTCATGGCTTGCTGAGCCTGCTTCCTTAAACCAACCACAACTACATGCCCCAGGATGGCACACATCAATCATCAATCAAGATTGTCAATCATCAATCATCAATGCCCTCAGACAGGCCTCCAGGCCAATCTGATGGCGGCAGTTCCTCAACTGAGGTCCCCCCCTTCCCAGGTGACTCTACTTTGTGACAAAAACTAACCAGTGCAGCCACCCAACAAAATCAAACACAGAAGGAATGACTCTATTGCTGGGTATGGACTGCAGCGATATCACACAGGGGCATTCAGGGAGGGTGTCCTTCCCCACAGAGGAACATGTCACTGTTAGAGCAGGACAGCCAGCCAGGCATGGGGAGTAGTAACTGATGACCTAGTTCCCTCACACATGCGTGCGCACACACAGCATGCATTCTTCATGCAATACGTATGCAAGTATGTAAACACATATTCCACCTGCAAGGACTCCTATGCTTCCCCGCTCATACTGACATGCATGTACACACACAGGCACAAGAAACCACTCCGAATCTCACTAGAATCCTGATTCAAACTACCAAGCTGTATTTTTTTCCTTTGCTTTGTTTTTTTGTTTTGTTTTTTCACATTCATTGTGTATGTATAGTTGTTACCCAGAACATCAGCCAAGGAGCTGTTTCATAATAATTCACATGTGTCCAAGATGGGAGAAAACCAGGCAAATGTCTCACGGTTGCTTCCTTGTTTCTGTGTGATCCTAAGATGGCGGAGGTGTCCTGTTCCCTTCACCTGTACTCTGGATGGTTCTGCAGACAAGATACCAGCTCTCCAACTGGTTTGCCCTCGTAGCAGATTTGATACACAGCTGTGAACAATGGAAACTTGTCCAGCAGCCCCTTCTTCTTGAGGATGTGGTATGCCTGAGCAGAGGTGTGTGGTCCTTGTACCTTCTGTCCATTCAGCAACTCTTTCTCCAACTCTCTAATACTCTTTCCCGTCCTGGCGAAGGCTTCGGCTACCTTGCGGTTCCGCCCCCCGTAGCAGGAGCTGACAAGGTCACCCACCCCACAGCTCTCCAGGAAAGTGGCCGTGGACACCTGGCCCTTGCAGAAAGCTCTGGCGAAAGCAATTATCTCCATGAGGCCTAGGCGGATGACAGCAGCCTTGGTGCTGTCTCCGCAACAGAAGCTGTCACAGAAGCCGGCCCCCAGGGAGACAACATTCTTTAGAGCCCCACACAGCTCTACTGTGTCTGACTCTTTCACCACGGTGACTCGGAATTTGGGGGTCTCTAGCAGCTCTTTGAAGAGAAGGCCGTTCTGGAACACCTTGCTGCCGATGGTGGTTTCACAGAACTGCTCTGCGGCCACCTCGCTGGCTATGTTGGCCCCCATCAGCACACTGACATCTATGCCCACCTTCTCTCGGATGATGTCAGAGATCAGCTTCAGGCCCTCAGGGCCCTCGTCTAGGCCCTTGATGAGGGATAGGCCCAGGGCCTTCTTGGGCACGATGCCAGCAATCTCATCACAGACCGTTCGAATGAACTGGTGGGGGGAGGCAAACACCAGCAGGTCGGCGTCCTGCACAGCCTGGCTGAGGCTCGCGGTGGCCACCACATTCTCCGGCAGCCTGTGTCCAGGCAGGTACTTTACGTTTTCATGGTCACTGTTGATGATCTCTGTCAGCTTCCTCCCGTTGACCGTTTCTTCAAATACCCACATCTTGACTGTGGAGGCGAACTTCTTTACGTTCTTCACGTTGCTCCCAATGATTTTTGAAATGACAGATCCCCAGTTCCCTGAGCCCAGGATGGACACCTTCAGGGGCTTTGCAGCCACTTCCAGCTTGGTCTCCTGCTGTGTGCATGGTGTCTTCCTAGCTGGCTGCTGGTCTAGCCTGCAGGTCCCCTGCCCTGCCTGCCTCCCTACCTGCACAAAAAGGACATTTACGACCCGAGGGTGGTAGTTCATGCCTGTAATTCCAGCACGTGGAAGTTCAGAGAACTGACTCAAATTCAAGGACAGCTTGAGTTGCAGAATGAGACTATCTGAAAACAAATAAGATAAATAAAGATTTAAAAAAGGAAGGCTGAATGTAGCTCAGTTGGTAGAGTGCTTGGGTTGTGCTTGAGGTCCTGGGCTCCCCCCAGTACTACCTAAGCCAGGTGTGGTAGTGAATGCTTGTTATCCCAGCAGTGGGAAGAGCAGGGCAGGAGGGATACAAGTTCAAGGTCAGCCTCAGCTCCAAAGAGAAGTTGAAGCCAACCAGGTATCGATACATGGGATACATGCCTCAAAATAAATAAATGAACAAATAAATAAACCGAATAAAAAGGCTACTTGACGTTTAAATGCTGCATACGTGATGAAGTTGAGAAAACATGATTTTTAAAAGCATGATTATGATGGCAATATGTTTATAGATGCATTTGTTTTGAGGCAGGCTCTCCTATTTTCCAGGCTAGCCTTGAACTTTCTAAGTAGTGGAGGATAACCTTGAACTTCCGATAGTCCTACATTCACCGTTTGAAGGCTGTATCTATAAGCATACAGCACCATACCCAGTTTATATGGTTCTGGGGGCGGAACCCCAGAGCTTCATGAATGCTGGGTAAGCGCTCTATCAGCTGAGCCACATCCCCAGCCCTGACCATGCATAGATTATAAAAAGAACATACGGTAATGCAAGTCTTTAGTCCCAGCTCCCAGGAGGTGAAGACAGATGGATCTCTGTGAATTTGGGGCCAGCCTGGTTTACATAGCAAACTAAAGTCTTTACCTTTAGGAGACAGTGTGTGCATGTGTGTGGAGGCCAGAGGTTGACATTAGGTTCCTTCCTCAGTTGATTTGCACCTTATTTTTAGAAGACAGGATCTGTCAGTAGATCTGGAGCTCACTGATCAGGCTAGACTGGCTGGCCAGCAGGCCCCACGGCCTTCTGTCTCCACCTCCCCGGTGCTGGGATCAAAAGGGGCTTTTGATGTGGGATGCAAACTCAGGTCCTCATGCTTGCCTGGAAAGCACTTTATCAACGGACCCATCTCTTCATTCACAGTCAATTATTTAAGGGCTAAGAATATTAGCTACTCAGTAGGCCACTTACTTAGCATCTGCGAGGCCCTGGGTTCATTCGCTAGCCCTGGAAAAAAAAGTTAAAATTAAAACGAACAAAATATAAAGACACAGGGTCCATCCCAGAATTACTGATCAGCTCAGATTGACGCCTGCTGCTGGCGTTTTTTTTTTCTCAAGACCGCTCCAGAGGAGCACGGCTACTCTCCCTCAGGGGCCACTAGGGGGCGCACGAGTCCGAGCAAGGCATTTTGAGGAGCGATTCAGACTCTGAAGGTCCGATGAGGGTCCTACCTGCAGCTCGAGGCTCCCGGGGCAGGTGGTAAAGTCCCCCAGTCTCCATTCTTCCAGCAGCTTACCTGTCCCCCTCCCTTCCCCGCTCTCCTTTCTGACTGAAGAGTGAGAACCACCCCAGACATGAGCAAGACTCACCTCAGCCCACACTCCCCACCTGCTGGATCCAGACACACTCTGGCGGGAGGAGGTCTCTGCAGTTTAGAGACAGGAAACCCCACAGATTTACAGGAGCCACGGGAGCCACCTAGATATCCTTGAGATTCCGGAGCTGAGGAGAAGGTTCTAGCTGTGTCCTCCACCCAAGATGGTACTGCCTCGGTCTCCTTGGCCTTTTGGGAAAAGGGAAAAGCAAACTGAAAGCTGCATTTAATGACTCAAATGCAGCCACTTCAGCAGCCTTTCCGCCCCCCTCCCCGCCCTCCCCGAGATAAGGTTTTTCTGTGTAGCCATGGTTGTCCTGGAACTCACTCTGAACTCAGAAATCTCCTGCCTCTGCCTCCTGAGTGCTGGGATTAAAGGTGTACACCCCCACAGTCTAGCGCATTTCAGCAGTCTTAAAGTGTGAGAGAACCGGGCAGAAAGAATGTGAATCTCCACCCTTTGTTGTGGATGATTTTGACCTTTGACCTAATTGGATTGAGACTCACTCAGGTCAGGACCTTTCTGGGGAGGATTAAGGGAGGAAGAACCCCAGCCGTGAATGCAGGCGGCACCATCCTGGAGGGTGGGGACATAAATAGAATGAAGTGGGGGGAGGGAGGAAAAAAACCTGGCAGTGAGTATTCTTTCCGTTTCCTGTCCACCAATATGTGGGCTGCTTCTCACCATGTTCCCCGATCACTTCAACGATCTGCCCAAAGCGAAGCAGCTAAGGGACCATGGAAAGGATGCCTCTGAATCCGTGAGCCAAAATAAGCCTTTACTTTCTTGTTTTCTCAAGGTATATTCTCACAGCGATAAGGACAGCTTCAGCGTGAGACACTCAGTGTGTAAGGGCACTTGCCACCGAGTCCAGGAACCTGAACTGGGTCGCCAGGATCTACACCCTGGGATGAGAAAGCCAGTTCTCACAAGGTGTCCTCTGACCTCCACACAGGGGTCATGATTGTGCACACACACATGTGCGGCGGGGGGGGGGGGTGTACACACACACACATGATGAGATTTAAAAAAAAAAGAAAAAAAAAAGCTAGTGAGCTGTGAGGCTGGGGTAAGTACACAGCACGGAGCAGCCAACCTGCACAGAGCCTGACCCATCCTTAGCTAGGCCAGGATGACCTGGCCATATTCCACTTGTCTGCTACTGAGACAGTAGGACACAGTATCACCCACAGCCTCTTTTTCAAACACAGTGCCTAGAACACTACCTGACACGTTCTTAAAGAGGGAGGCAGTAAATGAAACATCTGAACAGACACCTGCCCAGATACCTATAAAAGGATGTTCGGCATTTCCAGTCACTAAGAAAGATGAAAACAAAATTTAAACAAGTTATCACAGCACATCTAGAGAAACAGCCAAGATAATACTGACTCCGGCAACCCTTGGCAGAGCTGCAGAGCAAAGGGGACCCTCACACACTGCTGATGACATGGAACAAGAGCGCGCGGTAGTTCATGGGAAGGTGAAACACAGACTCTGTAAGCCACTTGCCTCGTGTGACAAAATGACTGAGATAACTCAAAAGGAGGCAAAAGTTCTTTGGGCTCACAGTTTCAGAGACTTAATCGTGGTCAGAAGGCTCTGTTATAGCTGTTTCATGGTGAGTCATCACGGTGGGAGGGCTTGCTGGAGGGAAACTGCTCACCTCATGACCACCAGGAGGCAGAGACAGAGAGGAAGGGGACAGGGACAAGATGCACCCTTTAAAAGCATAGTCTCCAGTGACCTGCTTCCTCCAGCTAGGTCCTACCTCAGTCAACTATGAAGTCATAAACGGCTTAGTTCCCCTGATAAGGTCAGAGCCCTTATTGCGAAACCAAAGGATTAAAAAAACCAGTGGCTATTATCGTAAAGTTTAAAGCCTGAACTAAGGCTAGCCAAGTGGAGATATGTTCAGCCACCTTCAGGGAAAAGCTAGCCTTAATGCCCTGAGGGGAAGAATTAGCCTTACTGCATTCTTTCCTGCCCACTAGAGATACAGTTGCTAGGAAACTGTCCCTTCTTCCCTAGGAAGGAAAACCAGACCACTAATAGGTTAGGGGCCCTCCTATAGCCAATCAATTCAAAATGCAGCATCTCTTTTCGACCAATAGATGCTTGCCAGGCAGGAATCCCCTTGCTTTGGGCATGTTGGGAGGGACTGGAATCTTTAAATCACCCAAACTAACCCGAGCATGAGGCTCTTGGCTCTCAGCTCTCACTGATTTGGTGGTGAGGGTGTGTGAGCCCAAGCTGTAGCTTGTAATAAAAAGATCCTCATGTATTTTGCAACGGACTTGACTCCTGGTGGTGATCTTTTGGGGACTCGTGATTTGGGCATAACATTATGATCTAGTCATGTCTCCAAAGCCCATTAGCTGCCAATGAAGCTCTTATTGTAGGAGACTTCTGAGAACATTTTAGGTTCAAACAATAACATGTACCTCCCATAGGATCCACCCATTTCTCATCCAAGCATTTGTACAAACAACAGGAAGAGGAGGTTCTACAAATAGAGTATCACAGGGACTCTTTTAAAATAGTTTTAAACTGGAAATAACTCAAATTTTCATCAAAGGCAGATACATAGTATTTATCAGCAATAAAAACAAGCTATTGATACATTCAATTATACAGTAACTTCCCAAATAATGCCCCAAGAAAGAAGCAAAATGAAGAGTGATACTAGGTGATCTTCTGACTTCTAGAAAATTCAGTTTAATGATAGTTCAGTGGTTATATAGAGATGATGGGAGAGAAATTCATAAATTACTAAAAGACAAAGAAACTTCACATGATGATGGACACATTCATTCTCCATCTTGATTATGATGATGGTAAAAGTCATCAATTTACATATTTTAAATATTTTCAGTTTGGTTGCCTCAATTATCTCTCAATAAAACTGTTAGAAAAAATAATAGACATACTAAAAACAAGACTTGATTACAGAAAACCAAGGGAAGAGTAGAAAATAGCAATAGACTCTTAGGTGATCTAGACACATTTTTAAATGAATTGGTTAGCTGGGTGTAGTGGTGAGTGCTGGCTTTTCTGATTGGGTGGGAAGGTGTCAAGGAAATCCATAACTCAGAGGCCTGGGAAGGTATCCTAGTTCTGAGATGGGGTAGTGTCCCAAGGAAAGAGTATCCTGCAACATGGGAGCCCAGGAAGAATCCAGGTCTGGAAGGGGGCTTCCTCAGCAGAGAGGTTGCGGCTCCCAGGGGAGGGTTACCCCAACCCCTGATGGTCTGAGGAACCTTGGAGATTAAGCTCCTCCTCCTTCCCTTCTTCTTCTCTTTTTCATTGTTTCTTCTGATGAGAGAGTCACATCAGGCAGTGAATCCCTTAAAAGTGATTTCTTAAAGGGTTGAATCCAGGAAAGGAGGGACACATCCAGAAGTGGCTGCCTCTTCTCCCAAGTGAAGACAGCAGACAACTGGGCAAACACAGGCTTTATAGAGAGTTTTTTTTAAGGGCATAGCTTTCTAGGGCAGAGAGTTCCAGGGTGAGGATTGGTGGGATTTCAAGTCCTGAGCTTGGGGGAAGCTTAGGGATTGGTAGGGTTTTGTTCAGCCTTTTCACCTAAAATTAGCATAAATCTGGTAGTAGTCCTCTGAGGGGCTGGTGATGGCCTTTGTGACAGTTTGAGGCTGGAATTGCCAGTTTGACAGAGAAATGTTGGGGAAGCTCTATTAGTTAGCCTCTGCCCTAAGGTTTTTTTTTTTTTACACAGACTGGAACTCTAAACTAAACAACTTTCTTTCACTAAACAATGAACTTATACTAAGGGGTCAGGTTTCTCCTTCTGGCTGGAATGTCAGACCACGTAAAGCTGCCGGCCTTGGAGGAATTGCTGGTTCATGCATTGTTGCCACAAAGATGGCACTAGAGCTCACAGACTAGCTCTGGTGAATAGGCCTCCCTTTCTCAGGATTCCCTGTCAGCAGCAGCCGTAACCGAGGCCTCAGGTGCTGCTGCTTTCTCTTTGGCTTCAGTTTCTTAGTTTCTCCAGGCTTCTGATCTCAGGTCCTAAGGCTGTGGAAATTTAGCCTCGGCTACTCTGGAACCCTGAAGTCTGGAAGTATAGATAAGGCTAGCAGCACAGCCTGCAGATCTGAGCACCCTTTTTAGGTACCACACAGGGGATGGTACCCAGGGGAGCTGAAGAGGGGGTACCCAGGGAAAGATGTAGGGGGAGCCCAGAGGCAAAACTTGAAGCAGCAGGGGCCTGACACTTTCCTGCAAAGTATACCAAGTTTACAAAGTATGCAGAGTAAACAAAGGGAGTCTGTCAGGGAAGGCTTTCCCTGCGGTGAATAGCCAACAGTGAATACATGCAATCCCAGCACTCAAACCCTGAGCTGGGAAAGTCACAAGCTCCCAGGAATTTGGCTGCATAATGAGTTCAAGGCCACCCTTGATTATACAGCCAGACCCTACATAGAAAAAGAAAGAAAAGAAGACATAAGTTAAAATAATGATGTTCAAGAGTAAGGCATGGAGAGATGTCTCAGAAATTAAGAGCACTTACGGCTCTGTGGACCACCCAGAGACTCTGCCAGCACCCACAAGGCAGCTCCCAGTCGCCTGTGTTCTAGAGGAACCTTTTCTGGCCTCCATGGGCATTGCTTGCTTGAGGTACATGCAGATAATACTCACAAATAAAGTAGCAATAAATAAATCTTATAAAAATTCTTTTTAACATGTATAGGTGTTTTGTCTATATGTATGTCTGTGTACCACTTGCACACCTGGTGTTTGTGAAAGCCAAAAAGGGGCATTGGATCCCCCGAATGTAGAGTTACAGATGGCTGTGAGCCACCATGTGGGTGCTGTAAATTGAACCTGCGTTCTCTGGAAGATCAACCAGTGCTCTTAACTACCGAGCCACCTCCTCATCTCCAAAAGTAATAAATCCTTTTTATTTTAATGTTCAAAAAGAGAAATATGGGCAATGGGATGGTTCAGTAGGTACAGAAAGTTGCTGGCAAGCCTGGTGACCCGAGTTCCGTCCATGGGAGCCACACAATGGAAGGAGAGAACCGACTCCCAAAAGTTGTCCTCTAGCTAATTGGTGGTGCTGCACACCTTTAATTCCAATGATCCAGAGGCAGAGACAGGCAGATCTCTGTGAGTTCAAAGCCTGCCTGGTCTACCGAGCCAGTACCTAAACATCCAGGACCACACACACACAAAAACAACACCCCCCCAATCATTCCCTGACTATACACTCACACATGCATACACACACACTCAGCTCACACATAGTCACACACTAACAGAAAGTGAGAGAGAGTGGGAGAGAACTTTCAAATTAGGAAGAAAGATAAGAAGCCCTGCCTGACCTCTAAGTAGAATAAGCACAGTGGATGTCCACAGCCAAAAGCCAAAGCCAAAGGGCTCTTAATACCAGGTAAAGGAAAGGAAACACATGGCTGCAAAAATAAAAAGCTGCAAATTAAAAATGAAAATACACAAATAGAAAAAGGACAGGTATGTGGCACGGGCCTTTGATTCCAGCACACTCGGGTCTCTGTGAGTTCGGGGCCAGCCTGGCCTACAGAGCAAGCTCTGGGCCCACTGGGGCTACATGGTGAGACCCTGTAGCAAAACTAATTAATTTTTAAAAGTCAAGATAAAATCTCATTATATTGCTTAGGATGGCCTCAGACTCTCTTGCATTCCGGCAATCCTCCTGCCCCAGCCTCAGGACAGTTTACTACAGCCTGGTGCCACAATGTCCATGAAGCTTAAAAAAAAACAAAACAAAACAAAACAAACAAAAAAAAAAAACACCCAGAATTTTCACAAACATATCAGCATTGAAGGGGATAGTAGGGCAGTTTATTTAGAAGAAAGGAAACACAGAACCAGAGAAAACACGGTCATGTAATAATGATGAGCCTTGGAAAGGCTAAATGTATGGGAAAATCTGAGCCCAGACCCATAAAGAACAAAGGATGCGTGGGGTTGCAGGTAGGGTCACGCAGGGAGTCTATCCCGTCTCTGGAGTCGGTGCAGTTTGCACGGCAGCAGTAAAGACAGCACCTGTGATGATAAATGCACGCATCTAAAAGGCACAAATAAATCTGGGTTCGTGCTTCAGACGTTGACGATTTCTACCTCTTCTTCAGCTCACAGCCTGCCTTCTCGGGGAGTTCCTACTCAACGGAGCATGAAACCCAACTGCTTCACAACATAGAATCGCTGTCTGGAGCTGCATGCCCACAGAGGACTCCCCCAAACTGTTGGGACGAATCTGCCTCAACTAGGATAGTTTGCTTTGGAGAGGAGCAGGCTTGGGTGTGGCTCTACACTGGTGAGTAGTGGTCAGGGGATTGCTGTGAGGTTAGGATCTTTGCAGTCTGCAGACAGCAAGTCTGAAGAGAACGGCATGTGGATGGAGGTGTCCTAAGGAAACGCCTGGATGCTAGGTCAGTTCCCGTGGCGGCGCTAGCTGCAAAGGATGGTCTCTGAAGCCGGTAGTCAGGCTTATGAGATCACAGTTTTGTCCTGTGACTGTCACTCGGTCCCTTTCCTCTGTCGACGAGCCTTCCAGGTGTGAGCCTTTCACTGAGCCTTACAGCAGAAAGTTCTCAGGTTGTTTCAGGTGAGCAGAGGTTAGCATTGAAGCCCTGAAGTTGCACCTTCCTCAAGGGGAGGGACTAGCCAGCCACCCAGGGGCAGGCTGACGGTGACTGCACCACTCCTTCAGGAAGGCAGCCTCACTCTCTTTCTGCCAGCACCACCATCTGAAGATTTTTCAGAGTGCCCTATATGTTGTCATGGTAACTCACACATCATCTCCAACCAAAGAATTCACGATGGGAAAATGCATGTGGCAGTAAGTTCACACCCATGAAATCCACTGGTCTACTGAGAGACCTCAGGACAACGGCCAGAGAACTTGGCCGCTTCCCCTCCCCAGGCAGGGCTCCCAAGTCTGTTCAATGGACAGGGCATCCTGAGGAGGCGCTCATTCAGTTGCTCTGAGATGAAGCCCAGGAGAAATGTTAGAGATTTGAAACGAGGAGGCCAGAGACACCCATCCAGCAGCCGGAGGGCTGAAGGGTTGAGGCCGGGGGTGAGAACGCCTCATTCAGCATTTTTCCAAATGACCATCCCGTGAATACTTGCTTCCCTTCCTTCCCCCAGAACCCTGGGCTCTGTCTGGTGGACCAGAGGGGCACTTTCCCAGGAAATACAGCCTCTTGTGTGGGCACATGTGCCAACAGTGCTGTAGAATAGTGTCCCCGGTTCAGCATGCCAGCGTCATCCTCTCTCCTGCTCAGGGA
The DNA here is from genome assembly GCA_028658305.1 of Pachyuromys duprasi. NCBI lineage: Eukaryota > Metazoa > Chordata > Mammalia > Rodentia > Muridae > Pachyuromys > Pachyuromys duprasi. The sequence goes on along the minus strand of CM053763.1, from coordinate 58,547,385 downwards.
TGTCTGGGCTGAAAGTACACTGCGGCTCCCTAGACAGCTGCCACATCGTCCATGACCAGGTCGGCTGGGCCGTTCTCCACCCCTGAGCAGCTTCTGAGATCCTTCAGCTGAACTCAATCGACACTGTGTTCTGGTTAGATTTTTGTCAACTTGCCCAAGGCAGAGTGATCTGAGAATGGGAACCCAGTTATGTGGACCTCTGGGGCGGTTTCTTGATTGATGAGCGATGAGGAAGGGCCTAGCCCACTGCGGGCAGTGCCATCCCCAGTCAGGGATCCTGGATGGTAGAAGAAAGCAAGCTGAGCGAGGCGGGAGGAGAGGTCAGTGGGCATCGTTTTCCTCCATGGCCTCAGCATCAGTTCTTGCCTCCAGGCTCCACCCTGAAGTTCCTGCCCTGATTTCTTTCCATGATGGGCTGAAAACTGTAAGCTGAAATAAGCCGTTTCCTGCTCCCGATTGCTTCTGGTCAGAATGTTTTACCACAACAACAGAGAGCGGCGAACTAATGCATGCTTTCTACCAGGACACAGTGTCAGAGGTTGCAGTTTGAGGGCTCAGTCCTTCGAGACTGTTCTACTTCAGATGCTAACTGAAGTCCCAGCCTGTCACTTCCACCTCAGCTCGGCCTGATCACCTACAAGTCACCCCTCCTCTGTCTGCCCCTGTGGCTAGTTTGCTAGTATGACTCACAGAACCCAGGGAAGTGCTCTGCTTACACTTGTATAAGAGACCTGGCTGAGACTGGCAGCCTCGTTTTTTGACAGTAAAGTGTCAAAAAGTGCAAGGCTAACCTGAGCTACAGTACAAGACACTGACTCCAATCAACAAACAAGCCAAGATGGATAGGTATGGATATCCAGGAAAAGAGAGGATCACCGCAAGGCGGGGGAGAGGTCTGGGGTGGGGGGAGGGGCTGGTACCCTCCTTCTGTGCCAGCCTCTCCCCCAGCACCTGGAAGCTCCAGAATGTCCTGGCTCAAGAGCTTGGTCTCCAGCCCCCTTTCTGGAATTCAGTGGCAGGCAGGCAGGCAAGCTGAAGGCTGCAGCCTCAGACTTCTCCTTTTGTCAGAGCTTTCTGGGAAGCTGTCTAAGTCATCTCTGTAAAAACACAGGCACCCTAGAGGAGCCCTTTAGGATGACAGAAGATACATTGCCCACCCAGGAACTCAGGACAGCTTTCCAGTGTGCTCCTCGTGCAGAGAGGTCTTCCCAGGCTGGGGTTCCACAGAGCTTTGAAGGCACATTCCCTGAGGTGTCTTGCTAATTTAACCTCAGGAGAGGATGTCTGGGTCATGAGCAGGTGGCAGGCGCCTGCTGAGGCTGAGGAGTTGCCAGACTTATTTTTTTGTTTTCCAAAGGTGCTGGCCAGGTCTTGGTTCCCACCAGCAGTGAGCAGGACGGTACTCGCTCTCCCTCTGTTGGCATTCTCGTTGCCCTGACTTCTTGATTTTAGTCCATAAGACAGGTGTAGCTGTGATAACTTTTTCCATTTCTTTTGTATGTGTGATGGTGCAGGTAAAATATACATTTACTGTTGTTTTTTTTTTCTTGTGACAGAATTTCATGTAGCTCAGGCTAGTCTGGGCTTCCCTAAAGCAGTTAAGGGTGGCCATGAACTTCTGACTCTGCTTCCTGATTGTTGAGATTACAGGTGTATACCGCCGTGCCTGGTTCATTCAGTGCTAGAAATCAAACCCAAGGACGTGTGTGAAGAATCTTAATGATTCTATAGAGTGAGCATGCTCTAGGCCTCATCTGATCGGCAGGTCTCCCGTTCAGGCTTTTCCTGCAGCTGGAACAGCCACAGCCTAGATGTTCCTTGGATTGGCAGGTTGATGCGCCCCCAGTTTCAGAGGAATGATTTCTGACGCTGAATAGCGGTTGGTAGACCCATTGGTGTTCTCTCTTTCCAATAAAGACGGCCAGGGGGGAAATGTGGCAGCTCCTAAATGACAGAACCATCAACGGCTGGAGGACAGGAAGACCTTTGCTGCCACAGGAGGTAAGGCTGAACTTCGAACACTGGCAGAAGAGTGTGGAGACCAGGCTGGGTGGACAGCAGCCAGCTGAGAGTGCCAGCTTTGCCGCATGGGGAGCGTCTGAGTCCAGTTGTTCCCAAAAACTTCTCCATGTCAACGCTGGTCACTAACATCAGTGCTCCCTGTAGGAAGGACTAGGGAAATGATTCACAGTGGTCCAAAGGCTGGGGGGGTGGGCGACGACATGGTGTTTGTTCCTTGAAGCAAGGGCCATGCTCTCTCACTGTCCCCCAGGACTGCAAACCCCAGCCTTCTGCTGTGTACCGACACCTGCAGCTCCCATCTTGCCTTGGCCGCTCCTGTTTCCTGCTTCTAATTGTATTTGGTCAATGATAGCATCAGCGGGAGGTGGAAGACACGGAAGGTGGATCTGGGAACATATAGTCACCTTGGCCATGGCCACGTGCCCTTGTGATCTCTGCTGGGTATGTCCTAGCCTGGGCCCTGATCCCCCCTACACACACACACACACACATACACACACACACACTTCACTTTTGTAGCACATCCTCTCTCCATGCCCTTCAGACCCCCATTGACATTAAAGTCTGGGGGCCTCAGCACCGTCATGATTGCTTATCTCCACCCACGTCTCACAAAAAGGCCCCTCCTCATTCCTCTCCACTTCATCACCCTTCCTGTGCTTACACACCCGGGACTTTCCTCTAGGAGTCTAAGGATCCAGAAAGCCAGAGTCCAGTGGGAGGCAGGGAGAAGAGCCGGAGATCCGGCTCAGCAGTTAAAAGCACACACCTGAGTTCAGTTCCCAGGTACCTACGGTTGCAACTTCAGCTTCAGGGACTCTGGTGTCTCTCGCCTCTGCAGGAAGCCCACACATGTGTACCCCCTCCCCATACACATCATTAAAAACAATAAAAATAAAATCATATTTTAAAAGTAAGAAGTGAAGTTGTGAGGGGGGGGGTGGCCAGCTGTTCTGAAGACTGGGATAATGTCCCCTAAGAGACCTTGGGAAAGCCATCTGTCCTGATGTCCTTGATGTCATCACCCACAGCGCAAGGATGGGACACAGGTGAGAGTGCTTGTGAGGACACAGTGGAAGTACACACATGGGACACTGGGGACAGAGCCAGTGAGGCAAGCTGTAGCCAGATAGTTTTTGTTTGTTTGTTTGGTTGGTTGATTGGTTGGTTGGCTAGTTTTTTTTTTTTAATTTGTTTTTTGAGACAGGAATTTCTTTGTGTAGCCTAGGCTGTCCTGGACTGGATTTGTAGATCAGGCTGGCCTTGAAATCACAGAGATTCACCCACCTTTGCTTCCCTGAGTGCTGGGATTACAGGCGTGCGCCACCACGCCCAGGGCCAGATAGTTTTGATGGAGAGTTATAGCAAGGGCTTAAAAGAGGAGGGGGTCAGATCAGAGCCTGTCTTGACAGAGCAGTTCTGGGGAACGTGTGAAGAGGGGAGTGGTCCGTCATCGGTAGTGAGTGGAGTAGAGCAAGACTAGGGGCAAAGATGTCAGAAGGGCTCAGCAGCTAAAGGTGATTGCTGCTAAGCCTGCCAACCTGAGTTCGGGCTCCAGAATCCCCATGCTAGAGGGAAGGAACAGCCCCCAACAACCTGTCCTCTGACCTCCACATGGGGGCTCTCCTGTCTCTACATCTCATCTTGCTGATGGAGTACTCAGGTTATAGCTCTATCTATAGATCTGTCTGTCTGACTGTCTATATCTATAACTCAGGTTATAAATGCTGATGTGCCCACCTATAGGTGGGGTCTGGGATTCAAACTCAGGTCCTCATACTTACATAGAAGTGCTGTACCCACTGAGCCTAGTCTCCCTATTTTAAAAATCCCTAGCTAGGCTGTGATGGTGCTCATCTGTAATCTCAGTGCTTGGGAAGGTTGAGGCAGGACTATCAAGGAGTTCAAGGCCAGCCTGGGCTACCTAGTGTGCATGAAGTTGGCCTGGGGTACAGGGAAGTTGTTTTAAAAAGGAGAGAGAGAGGAGAGAAAGAGAGATTTGTCAGTGGTCAAGAGCAAAAGAAGGTGCCAGCACTCACAACTCCAGAGCCAGGGACTCTGACATCTTCCTTTGGTTTCCAGAGACGCAGCACGTTCCCCTGGAGATGTGCCCTGCTAACCCTCCCCTTACCCATATTAGCATTTTCCCTCCCAAGCACAGTGTGCTGGCACATGTCTTGGCAAATCTCAGTGAATCTGAGGCCAGGTTGGTCTACACAGCAAGCCAGCCAAAGCTATAGGATGAGACTGTCTAAAAGAGAGAGAGAAAGAGAGGGAGAATCCTCCCCTTCCTCTTTTGCTTTATTAATATTTACCTATTACCTTTGGAATTGTGTTTGTGTGTGTGTACAGATATGGAAGACGAAGAAGGTGTCAAATGTTCTCCTCTATCATCTTCCACCTATCCCTTTGAGGTCTCTCCCTAAACCTGGGGCTCCTATTTCCTCTAGACAAGAATCCAGCAAGCCCCAGCCATTCTCCTGTGTCTGCCACTGAGGAGCTGAGGTTGCAGGCATGTGTTGGTGCTGGGCTCCAGACTCCAGTATTTATGATTATGCAGGACTCTTAACTGTTGAGCCAATACTCCAGCCAATATCTATTAATATATATATATATTAATATGGGGTTTCATGTGGCCCAGGGTGGCCTTGACTTTGAACTCACTGGAGCCCAGGATAATCCTGAACTTCTGATTCTCCGGTCTTTGCTGGGATTGCAGGTATGTAAGATCATGCTGGTTTAAATAGTGGTGGGGATCAGACATGGGACCTCATGCACGAAAGCAAGCACTCTCCCAACTAAGCTACACCCCCAAGTCCCCTGGACCACTTAAAAATATTTTATTTGGAAATAAGCGCAGATTCACATGCAACTATGAGAGAGAACATGAGCAGATGCTGTGTACCCACCCATGTGGGTCCCCCAGTGGTAACACCTTGCAAAACTACAGTAACATATTTCAGCCAGGCTGTTGGCCATATGTTCAGTTAGTTCATGGTAGCTGCCGTAACAACCACGAACTAGAAAGCTGGAAGCCAGAAGCCCTAAGTCAAGGTACAGGCAAAGCTGTGCTCCTCGCAGAGGCTCGAGGGCAGAGCCTCTCCTTTACCTTTGTTGGCTTTAGGCCTGACCCATCTCTGTGCTCTGTCTTCATTCCATCTGTGAGTGTGTATGTATGTGTGTGAATGTGTGTATGTACGTGTGTACCTACATGTGTGTGAGAAACAGAAAGAGATGGAGATTTCCCTCTGCCTCACTCTTTGTGTGTGAATATGTGTACATCCACATGGGTGTGCATGGGAGCACTCGAGTGTGAGAAGCTATTGTGTGTCATTTCTCAGGCACCTTCCATGTATCATTTGAAAGAAGTCCAGGGTGGCTGGACAGTAAGTTTCCAGGGACTCACTTGTCCCTGCCTGTGTCTGACCATCACTGGGATTACATGTGTGTGCCACTGTACTTGATCTTCTGTATGAATTCTGGGAGTCCAACTCAGGTCCTCACACTTGTTACCCACTGAATGGGGTCCCCAGCCCTTTGCTCATTCTGTAAGAACACTTACGATGGCATTTAGGGCTCACCCAGGTAAGCTAGGTTCCTCTTCTCTTTAGAGTCGAGCTTAGTAACAAGTCAGAGATCTTTCCAAAATATATGGCACAGGTTCTGGGCATTGGGATATGGGCACAGCTTCAGGAGCTATTGTCAGCCTAGCTCAAGCATGTAGACAGGCTTCTCCCCTCCCCCAGGATATCTCCCGCCTTCCTCCCACACCACCCCCTCCCGGCAACCACTAACCTGTTTTCCATCTCTATAATTTTGCCATCTCAAGAATGTTGTATAAATGGAATCATACAACGTGTAACATTTCTTTTTACTCACTTGTTTTTTTTTTTTCTTTCACGCTTTCTAATAACTCAAAAGATTGAAACAAGCTTTTGGTTACCCTGAGATTCCCCTGTGTAGTTCAGGGTATCAATAGAATATTTCTTTTTACAGCTGAGTGGTATTCTCCTGTCTGGAAGTACAACCATTCAGCCAATTTCCTCCTAAAGGGTACTTGGGTCCTTTCCAGTTTGGAGCTGTCCAGAGACTATAACTCAGCTGTGTGTGTGCGTGTGTGTGTGCGTGTGTGTGTGCGTGTGCGCGTGCACATGTGGAGGGCAGAGGACAACTTTTTGGAGTTGGTTCTCTCCCTGCACCTTCACATCGATTCCAGGAATTGAATTCAGCTCACCAACCTTACTTTTAGCTGAGCCTTCTCACTGGGTGACACTTTATTCTTTCATCTCAAAAATATATCCTTTGCCGCTCTTTTTTCTTAAGATTTATTTATTTTTATTTTGTGTGTATGGGTGTTTTGCCCACATGAATGTCTGTCCACCAGTGCCCATGGAGACCAGAAGAAGGCATCAGATTCCCTGGAACTGGAGTAACAGATGGTAACTCCAGATTTACAGTTACAGATGGTTATTAACCACCATGTAGGGCTGGGACTTGAACCTGGGTTCTCTTGAAGAGCACGAAGTGCTCTTAACTGTTGAGCCATTTATTTCCCTCCTTTGCTTTTTTGTACACATTTTAGAGTAATTTTCTCTATTTCTACAAAAATACTCACTGGGATTTTGGCAGAGGTGGGCAGAAGAATTGAGGAGTTCAAAATCATCCTTCACTACATAGTGAGTTGGGGGTTAGCCTGGACCATATGAGACCTTACCTTTAGAACAACAACAACAACAAAAAAGTCCTTACTGAATTTCTGATTAAACCTTTGGCAGACCTTCTGGACTTTCCTATATGACAGTATTGTGTGCAGACAGGGACATTTCTGTTTCTTCTTTCTGGCCCTTATCATATCCTTTCCCATCTTGTATTGTTCCACCAGGAGCAATGTGAGGGATAGGGTGATGCAATCGTCATCCATGCTTCCTCCAGTCTCAGGGAAAAGTGCTTACTATGTGTCAGCTGCCCTCGTCAAGATGATGAAGTTGTCTTTCTTTGGGGGTGCGGGGTGCCTATGTAGCTTTGGCTGTCCTGGAACTCACTCTGTAGACCAGGCTGGCCTCGAACTGACAGAGATCCACTTGCTTCTGCCTCCCAAGTGCTGGGATTAAAGGCATGCTTTTTCTGAGTGTTCTTACTGCGAATGGGTGTTGAATTTTGTTGAGTCTGTCTCCTGAACTGGTAATGTAATCCCACTTTTTTCTTCTTTAGCTCAGAGTGAAATGAATCGAATTGACAGTTTTAAAGATATCTTTTATTTATCCTTTGCAATTTCATACCATATACAACACATCTTCATCCTATCCATCTCCAACACCCCTTTCCATACCACTGGCACTCTCCAACATGTCCTCATGTGTCATTGTCCCCCCATTTCCTGAGTTCAATTAGTTCAACCTGCCTGCTGAGGATGCTGACAGTTCTTGCTGTCTTGTGCATGTAACAGTACCTGCAAGGGCCATGTCATGTCCAGAAGACAGTATTTCACAGCACTCCTCCTCTTCCTGTGGCTTCTACACTCTTTCCACCCTCTCTTCTGTAACGTTACATGAGCCTGGGGTAGTGGTGGGCTACATCTCGAATTTAAGACTGAGCACTCAATAGTCACTTACTCTCAGCTCTCTGATCAGTTATGAATGTCTACACTGATTGCTGCCCATTGCAGAGAGAAGCTTCTCTGACTGAGGCTGAGGGCAGCGCTAATACAAAAAGCAATAAGGCAGTTTGACCCTGTGTCCATTCAGCAGAACAGCAGCAGGTTCCCCTCCTAGGACCTGTGACCTCTCCAGCTTTTGGCCAGGTTTACTGTGCCAGATGTGTATTCCCTCCTGTGTGGCAAGCCAAAACCCCAACTAGACAGTCATTGGTTGCGTCCATAATCTTCATGCCTCTATTTCCTCTTGTCTGGCACTCAGTGTTGGAGCACTCAGAATTTACTGCTACATTATGGAAGCCAGCCAGCAGGGAGGATGTTTTCAGGACAGTTCTACCTTGATTTTTCTATGTCCTGCATCCAAATGTACAGTCTCCTCAGAAAGAAGATCTTACCGTCTATTTCTAGTGGGCAGCCAAGAGGAACAGCAATAGTCTGCTATGGGAGGGATGCTCTGGGACCTCTCTGACCAATAACTTATAGGGAAGTGTCCCATGCCCGACACCAAGATTTTCATTTAATAGCCCTTGTCTTCAGGGGGAAGCATTGTCAACCCATTCAGGTTGTCTGTGTTCAAGCCACCTCTTTTTATATTATCTATATTTGGTTGGTTGGCTGTTTTGTTTTGCTTTGTTTTGTTTTGAGGCAGGGTTTCTCTGTGTAGCCCTGGCTGTGCTGGCACTCGCTCTGGAGACCAGGCTGACCTCAGACTCACAGATCTGCCTGCCTCTGCCTCCAGAGTACTGGGATTAAAGGTGTGCATCACTGCTCCTGACTTTATTATTATTATTATTATATTTTAAAAATAGCTTACAAAGTATTAGGTTTATAAAAGGGTCTTAAAACTACCTCTGTAGTTTTGGTTACCTTATCCCCATCCCCTGGATTGAGCTTTGAGTGCTGAACCAGTCTTGCATGGCCACAGTGGACAAGTCACATATTTTTTCCTTGCCTCTTATCCATCTCTCTCATCTGATTAAGTTCCAAGTGGGCAGAAACGTTGGGTTTGTTTTGTTCACAGTGTACTTTAATGCCTGACTCTGAACAATGTTTGGTGCTGGTAAGACACCATACCCTGTTAGTAAATAAATGGAAGAGGAGAGGAGGCCCTTCCCAGGGTATTGGTGAGGAGTCTCTCTGGTGGGAACAGGTCAGAAGGCCACAGGAGAGCTTCTGGATGCCTTCAGAGGGGGTTTTGATGGTCAGCCAGGACCTTGGAGCTGACTTGATGGTAATTACCCAGGAAACTAAGTAAACAAACTGAGGCAGATGTGCGATGGAATCTTATCCCAGGCTAAAACAAACAAACAGATAGAAAGATAGATAAATAAGTTGAAACTTACACTGAAGGAGCCCAGGAGTGTACAGTGCTGTAAGAATCCAGTGGCTTATGGAAAAGTAAAAGATTAGCAGTTGCCAGGGGCTTGGGTGTGGGAGAGAGGGTTGAATATGTGGAGGAGGGAGGGCTTCAGGTGGTTGAAGCTAATCCATAGGACACCACAGTGGGGGTGCACATCATTACACAGTTGTTGAAGCCTGCAAACTGTAGTACTGAGTTCCTGCAGTGCTCAGAGTGAGAGCTGGAGACTGGGGATTGGCTCCACTGCCTCCGAGATCTTGGGTTTGATCCCCAGCACTGCAAAAAAGCAATTTTGGTGATGGATGCCTGTGATCCCAGCACTCAGCAGATACAGAGGCAAGAGGGTTAGTTCACGGGCGCTCTTTGCTACAGAGCAAGTCTGCGTCCAGCCTGGGCTACGTGGGAGCTTTTTATAGAAGGGAAAAAGAATACAAGGAAGGAAGGAAGGAACGAAGGAACGAAGGAAGGAAGGAGGCAGCAAGATTGCTCAGAGAGTCAAAAGTCCCTGCTGCCTAGCACGATGACTTGAGTTCGAGCCCTGTGACTGACACTGTGGAAAGAGAGAAACTGATTCACAAAAGTTGTTTTCTGACTTCTGCAGATACGCGATGGCATGGATGCACGTGCGCGCGCACACACAGAGAGAAATAAATAAAATATAACTAAAAGATTATGAGAAACTGTGACCTTCTCTTTTCATCTTTCTGGAGGAGTGCTTTGCGTACGTTCAGACTATATGTGACACACACATATGTAATACGTAAGTCACATGTACCTGCTTGCACGTGCTAACACTGACAGATGTTGGCATTTTTTACACACTGTCCTGTACATGGTGTTTTTTCCTTTGACTTGTAGCTGCAAACCTTCTAGATCAATATATCTTCTCACTGATATGTCATTAGAA
>CM053763.1:58511375-58537343 GCA_028658305.1 Pachyuromys duprasi | reverse complement strand
AAACCCTGTCTCAAAAAGAAAAAAAAAAAAAAAAAGGGCGGGGGGCGGGATTAAGTGATTTTTCTTCCAGGCACCTATTTATGCCTGTTACTCAGTTGACATAATCTGTTATGTGTTGGTGAAATTCAGATTGTTTCCAAGTCCTTACTACAAATGCAGCATTTGGGGGTACAGTTCTACCCCAATTGTAGCCTAGTCCAACACCAGCCTGGTTCCCCCCTTAGCTGCCTCACCCTGTACAGGCATCTCAGGGTGTGCTGCTGGCCCTGACTTCCTGAACCTGCCTCTTACTCGGTGTCTGGTGTTGGGTGTGGCCGGGAAGCCAAGGCTGACATACCTCCTGGTATCATTACAGAGTCCTTGTCCAGAGTGGCAGAGAGACATGAAGAGTGATTTACAGTCAAGACTAAGCACTGTGGTAATCTCGATGACGTTTCTGACATCGTTCCCTCTAACCGGACTGAGAAATGCCAGGGTGCCAGACTCATTCTCCATCATCTTACCCAGACCTGAGGTCCTTGGGTTGCTTCCCTACCAGCTCTGAGTAGGAGGATAGAAGAGGGGTGTCCCCCAGCCTGTAGACAAGGACCAGAGGGCTAGGGTGCCTGCCTACACTGTGATCTCAGGTAGATGCAGAGGATCGGGAGTTCAAGTGCATCCTCTCCCCCATAGCAAGACTGAGGCCAGAATGGGTTACTGGACATCTTGCCTTAAAGGTAAGGGGGTGTGGAGAGGTGGAAAGCAGCAGTTAAGTCATGCACTGACTGCTCTTGCAGAGTTTAGTTCAGCTCCAGGGGATCCAACACCTTTTTAACCTTTGCTGTCACCTTGTACACATGTGCGCGTAATTTCAAATAAAAGTAAACCTATTAAAAATGTTAAATTTTTGATTATGTCTATTTTTTCATGATTAAAGTTTTAGGACTATATAAAATAAGAAGACAGAAAGAGAGATCGGGAAAGCTCTGCTCATGCCTGTGAGACCCAAGGATGCCAGGGACAGCACAGCCAGGCGGAAGTGTCCACCATGTGAATGGAGCAGCCAGGCCTCTCCAGAGGACAACCTGAGGGAGCACGGTAGGGCCTTGACCTCAGCGCCTTGTCTTCCACAGCTCCCTGCTGTCTGCTACATCCTGGGGATGTGGGGTGTGGGGGGAGGCACTGTCCTCTGCTCCCAGGTATCTAGCAGGCTTTTTCTCTGTGGTCTGTGGTTCCTTCTCACAGGCTTCTTCCCACACACCCTGGCCTTTGCTCAGCTCTTTGAACCCATTTGCTCTACAGGTCAGCGTGTCAGATACTCTGCTAGTTCGGGTCTGGTTTTCGGAGGTGGAACTCTGGGAAGGCCTCAAAGGTGACTGGAATCAGGCTTGGCTAGCCCTACCTTCCAAAAGCCCTTCTGAAGGTCTGTGTCAACTAGCCAAGCTACACCAGAGGTCTCACCCAGAGCCAAGCTACACTGGGTCCTGAGAGCTGCAAGGGTACAAAACCTTCCTCCCACTGTGTGCACAGAATGCTACCTTAGGGGAGAGAATTTCCTTGGTAGCTAACATCTGCAGCACTTACGATGTTCCCACTGTGTGTAGGCAGGTGCATTTTCAAAGATATCTGTACACAGGCTTGAAGTTCACCACAGGTGGGTCTGGGTCTAGCAAGGGCTCAGCCTCAGGGCTCAGTGCTGAACATAAGACACACCGATGGATGGGGCAAAGCTTCTTGCTCCGATCCCTAACTCACTATTAAGTGCCTAGCTCTTTGCAGACGCTCCCTGCGCCTCCCCCGCTCCAGGCTGCAGCGGCGCAGGCGCCAAGTCGAGCCGAGCTTGGAGCCGAGGGCGGGCAGCCACGCTCCGGGCCGGGGTCCCGAGGGAGCAGGTGAGCGACCCGCACCGCGCGGCCCCCACGGCCCTAGGCGAACACGCCGCCCAGCCGCGCTGCGCCAGCGCCCCCGCCTTCCCTGCTGGCAGTGCTGTCTCGCCTCTGCTGGCATCCCCCTCCTCCCTCTGCCTGGCATCCCTTCTCTTCCCTGCCTGGCATCCCTCCTTCTGCTCCCTGGCATCCCTCCTCCCCTTGCCTGGCATCCCTCCTCCTCCTGCCTGGCATTCCTTTTCCTCTCTCTGCCTGGCATTCCTCTTCCCGCTGCCTGGCATCCTTCCTCCCCCTACCTGGCATCCCTCCTCCCTCTACCTGGCATCCGTGATCCTCTCTCTGCCTGGCATCCTTCCCTTTTGCCTGGCATCCCTCTTCCCTCCACCTGGCATCCCTCATCCCCTTGACTGGCATCCCCTTCCTCTACCCACCTGGCACTTCCCTGCTTTCCCTCGCTTGGCCTCCTCCCTTTACCTGGCTAGTCCCTTCCTCCCTGTCTGGCATTCTCCTTCTTCCTTGCTGTCATCTGCCTCTTTTCTGGTGTTCCCTGCCTTCCTGACTCTCTTTATTCCCTCTGCCTGATGCCCTCCCTAACCTAGTAGTACCTCTTTTTCCTATCCCTTCTACCAATTCCTATCCAGTCCCATCTCTGACACCACATTCCTACCTGGTACCCTCTCTTCCCACCCCTGCTTGGTACCTTCCCACCCTCCCTCCACCTGTGGACCCTCCCCACACCCTTGTCTGGCACCCTGCTGCCTGGCACCTTCCCTTCCCTGTCTGGCACCACCCTCCTTCCCGCTGCCTGGCACCTCCCTCTTGCCTAGCACGTTCCCCACCTGCTCCTCCTGGCAGCGGTCTCTCACTTGCCCTATGTGCCATCCTTTCACTCTTTCCCTCCCTGACACCTTCCTTACTGCCCACTGCCTGGCACCTTCCCAAACTCCACTTGCTACCCTCCTTCCTGGATAACCCTCTCCCATTCCAGTTATCGCCCGACACTTACCTGTCTGCAGACACCCACCGTCAGCCTCAAACTGTAGTCTTTTTCCTACACACATTTCTACCTTGTACCCCCGTGGTTCTGCTGTCACATGTACCACATTCCACCTCCGCATCCTCAGCTGGGCCCACTCCATCTTCCACCTGTGGCCAGCAGATCTCCACCCACACGCTCTGTGTGTTCCTGGACCACTCTCAGACCTGCCCCTGCCTCACCCATGGCACTGTACACTCTCTGCCCCATGCCTGGGGCCTCCCTGCTCTTCCCAGGAGGGAAAGGCCACCAGACCTGGGTGAACCCAGAAGGCAGTGTGTCCAGGAGAGCCTAGAGCATGTTGTTGACTGGGGCTGCCTTGATGCTAGGTGTAATCCTGGCCGGAAGGTCTCTCTTCGCTTCAAAGCTCCATTCCCCCTGCTGCGGCCTGCCTTCCTCTGTTAGAGACAGGTCTCTGCCTGGCTCTCAGCTCCTGGCAGAAGTTCTCTGTCCTGGACCCAAGTCCATGTGCATGAGGCACATGCTGCTCCCACCTGTGCTCTGCCTTGAGGTTGGCTCGTGCTGGCCCCAAGCCTGTCCCCTTCTGCACAATTTCCCATATTCTTCCTCAGACCTCCTAAGGGCCGCTGAGAGGAGACCTGGAATGTAGCCTTTCCCTAAGGCCCTTTAGAGCCTGCCCCGGGGCTCAGGACCCAGGCCACTCCTCCCACAGCCCTCTCCTTTCAGATCCTCCCCAGCATGGCCCTTGGTGCTACAGTCGTGGCAGGCTCTGGGCCAGGGCACCAAGGGGGCACTGGATGACTCCCCAGTTGCGGGACCCTGCCATCTATGACTCCAGGTCTTCAGCACCTACCCACCGTGGTACAGGTAGGTGCTTCCTTCCCCGCCAGCCTAGGAGCAGGAGCTTTGGCCAAAGCCTGCCAGCTCTAGGCTCTGGCAATGCCTTGCTCCCCACCCCCAGCGGTCTGCCCACCCTCCCCACTGGGCCTCTCTGCACTCTCCTGAACCTGATGACAACTCCCCCACATCTATGCTAACACTTCCTTATAAGTGTCCCCTCACCTCCCTAGGAGCCCCTAGGTCTTGCCTCTCAAAGCCAAGCTGATCCAGGAACAAGTTTACCTGAAAGCTCAATTCCTATGAAAAGGGCTTATGGGTCTGATTTCCTCTGACTTCCTCAGTATCCATAGACTCCTGGATGCCTGTCATATCTCCGTTCACACACATGCCTCCCAGTGATCTCCATTACCTGGAAGGAGCCTTCTGGTGCTTGACACATCCTGGGCTAGGCAATCTACAGACAGGTTGAGCAAACCTCTCAAAGCCCTGCAGAGGCTCAGACAAGGGGTTAGTCATGATAGAAGGGGGTGGTAGCCGCTCTTCTTAGCCACGAGGCAGGCTGCAAGCTTCTACTCAACCAGTAGAAGAGGAGGCATTGGGTAGTTCACAGCAGTTCCCCTTGTCTCAAGGGACACTCTAGAGCTCAGGAAAGAGAGGCCACCTATCAAACTTTGCTGGACATGGGAAAGGGCTGAAGGAAGTGCCACTGGTGCCGGGGACCTCTAAGGAGGGGGACCTCAGGAAAGCCCTGAGTGGGTGCAGCTTGAAGGGGATCTTGGAAGACAGGGCTTCCGGAAGGCCTGTGCCGTGGGGCCTGTGTAGGCAGTGAGGCCTCTCTCAGCCTCCACTTCCTCAGAGTGGGGCAAGAGGAGGCTGCCAGCAAGTGGGTGTCCCTAACACTTTCCCCAACTCCCCAACACACAACTGGGCCCAGCCCAGGGAAAAACGGTATAGGGCTTTGCCGGCTGGGTAAGCTCAGCCTAGCTTGGAGTGTTAAAGCCACATGGTACCCAGCACATTGAAGAAAGCACGGTATGGACATGCCCCTACTATACTGGGAGCCTTAGATGCTTTATTGCCCGCTGAAAAGTCATGCTTGTCCCCCGCCATCTGCCAGAGATGAGGTGGCAAAGCATATGGCTTGTTTGGTTTTCGATTTGAGAGTCACATGAGCATGAAGTCAACCCTCCCGTGGTTTGGTGGCACGCTTTTGCTAGCCAGGCGCATGAACAGGCATTTGGATGTTCACAGGCTGCTCTGTGGCTCGGTGGTGAGCTGTGCAGTGGCTGGCCCCAAGGCCTCAGTGTGCCTTTGCAAATGCTAGTGAGCTCTACGTGGCAGAGGCAATGAGCTCAAGGTGTCACTGGGGGGTGTCTTTGCTTCTGGGAGGTGGGTGTATGAAGTCCCCTGGGCTTTGGTAGGATTCTGAAATTCTGGAATAAACACAGGGGACAACCTGAGGCCGCTGTTTGCCTGCTGCTGGTGGACGCTCGGCCCAGGGTCATCTTCTGGGGACTGTAGCTCTTGTCCCCAGTATCCTTTGATGGTGAAGGATGTGGGGAACCTAGGAAACTCCTAAGGGACCCGGGGGAGAGCTGGCTGCTCACTTGGGCTGTGCTACCATTTGGATAACAAACGCCCACTCTGTTCCCTTTCTTCTCAGCTGTGAAACCAGTTTCCTTGTGACCTAAACTTACTTCTAGGGAATTTGAGAATGTGCCTCCCAAGCATGGTTCTGCACATGCCTTTACTGGAATTTACAAACTTGGATTGACTCCCATTTGGACCATTTCTCCAGACTAAAGAACATTCCGGGGCCCGGAGAAAGGAACAGGGTGCTCCCAGGGAGGGTAGAGAAGCAGAGAGAAGGTGCCTCAGGCAGATGTACTCCCACTCTGCTGTGCTCCAGAAAGGGCTTGGGGGACTTGCAAAGTCGGTGATGCAGGGAAAATTGGTACTGAGGGTAGATGAGGAAGGACAATGTGTTATGGTCATGGGTGAGGCTAGTGTAAGCATAAACTCCCACGGTTCTGTGACTCCAGACTCACCCTTCCTTACGCCAAAACCTAACTACTGATCAAACTACTGTTATTCTGGCCTGACTCTTGTTGAGTTGTAGAAGGACTACTAGTGTGACAAACCTGGGCAAAGTCTTCAACAGTGTCCAGCAATATCCTGGCACTGGGCTGTGAACTGACTGTCACACTGTCTGGCTATATAGATCTTTTATGCAGCCTGCTTAATCTGAAGATGCAATTTAGAGCCACTAGGAGCTGGACAGGTGGCTCAGAGGTAAAGAGCACCTGTTGCTTTCTGCAGAGGCCCCGGGTTCAGTTCTGTGACTCCAGTTCCAGATCTGCTGCCTTCTTTTGACCTCCACCTGCACCAGGCATGCATGTGGTGCACATACACACATGCAGGCAGGCAGAAAACTTGAACACATTAAAATCAAGGTGTTTTTTTTTTTTTAACTTAGAGCAACTAGCAGAAGGGATTGCTGTTTTCAAGAAGTAATTGTTATGTTGGTATTTGCGACTGTGTCTCATATACATTGAGCAGAGAGGGAGGTCAGTCTAAAGTCAAGGGTAAGTTCAGAGTCACAGGCTGAGAGTCTGCTACAAAATAAGGAACATCTCCATGTCTAGCAGGTAAGTTGAGGCACAAGGAGGACCAGGCAGCCACACTCCTTCCCTTTAGGGCCCAGACACTACAAGACCCAGACAGAGTCCAGGGACTCATTAGCCAAGAGAGGCTGGACCAGTGGAGGAGGCTGGACCACGAGGCCTGAATGCAGAAGGCCATCCTTCTGACTGGGGCTTAGGCACCTGGTTCATGGGAACAGGAACAGATGGCCTGTTGGGAACCCGTATGGGTTCCCCAAAAGAGCAGGGCTGACCATGGGGAAAGCTGCCCAAACATTCCCCTGTTGGCCTTGTCAGTGAGACTTAATACCTTCCCCTTTCTGTCAGATGGGAAAGAGGTGTGCAGAGAAGGGTGGAAGAGTTAATACAGGATCATCTCCCGAGGGATGGAAATTCCCTTGGGAACACATGAAAGAGCGAGGGTCCCCTCAGCAGTGGTGTTGGGGCAAGTCACACTGCCATCGGTGTTCAAGTCCAGATCTGGGAATGACCTTTGCCATCATCCACCTCCCTGTCTGTCCTTCAAGACAATCACCATGCTCTTTTATTGACTTAAAAGACATATTTAGATTTATTTCTTTTATGTGAATGAATATTTTGCTTTTATGTATGTATGTATGTATACCCTGTACATGCCTGGTACACACAGAGGCCAGAGAGTATGTTGGAGCCCCTGAAACTGGAGTTACAGATGGTTGTGAAGTACCAGGCAGACTCTGGGAGCTGAGCCCAGGTCCTCTGCAAGAGCTACAAGTGCTAATTGCTGAGCCATCTCTTCAGCCCCCTTTATTGACTTTTACTTTCTACTTATATCCCCATTCCATGTTCTTCTTTTTCCTCCTTGAGATAGGGTCTCATATAGCCCAGGCTGGCCTCAAATTTGCCATCCCTTGCTATCCCTTCTGCCTCCATGGCCTTCCTGCATCCTTCACCTTGGTGAATTGCATTCCGTTACATGTATATCTGAGTGAGACTTTTCCCATCCCTGATTAGAAGTGAAGTCCCACACAAGTCTCATGGCACCTCCTAAAATTAAATGTTTAGTTGTGCTGTTCCTTAAAGATATGGTCTACACTGTACAGTTGCCTTTTCCCCCCCCCTTCACTTTCCTCTTCAGCCCCTACTTTATCACCCTGTCTCACCCAGACTCTTACTTCTGAAGAAAACCCAAAGGCTGGTGGTGTGCAGCCCAGCGGCAGAGCTTTGTGCTTAGCACAGGCGCTTTCCTGCCTAGTAGGAAAAGTATTTCTGGAAGGAAGAGCAGATGAATGAGACAGTAGCAGGTAGGACAGAGGAGGCCCTGACTCAGAGGAGCCATGGTCCCTGTGGGTACAGCTGGCCTCGCAGTGGCCCTGCCTTGCCTGCTGACACCTCACTGTCCATTCGTGTGCTCTCGGCCTCACCAACTGGTCCAGCTCCTGCAGACCCCTGTTGGATGGCTCTCCAAGGCCAGACTCAACCGCTGCTCAACTGTTGCTATGGGACAGAGGGTTTCCCGGCCTTGGCTTTGGCCTGGACCTCAGGGGTTGCAGAGAGTAAGCCTGCTCCCAATCTCATCCCAACCTGCTCTCCCATACTTCCTGTCTCTTTTGGGGAGTAGTTAGCTCTGCCTTTCTAGAGAGGTTCCCTGCGGGCTGCACAGACTTGTCATGGAACATGAATGCTGCCTGAGCTGGGTGTGGTGATGCATACCTGCAATCCCACACCCAGGGAGCTGAGGCAGGGGGATTGTCTTGAGTTCAAGGCTAGCATGGACTACATAGTAAGTTAAACACACACACAGAGAAGGGGTGGGAAAAAAGTGTCTTGTTTGCAAAATTGGACACGAAGCCTTTCTTTCTGTAATGACTCAATGCATGTGAGCAGAGCGATATGCATGAAGCTACAGCTGGGAGATTGCTGGTGTCCAGCCCTGCCCTCCTCGGGTGTCCTCTTTAAGCTTTGGGGCGCCAGCTTCCTTGATTCTGGGTCCCTGCCTCTGTTCAAGGTGTCAGCTTCGTGTCCACCCTGCCCACCTTTCTTAAGAATTGACCGCAGTTTAGTCCATCTTTATTACGGACACCCCTCAGTCTGTTCTATCTGCATATTGGAGAGTACTCCTTTCCTGCCTTTTGTAAAGTTTTTCTTTGCGTTGTTTGTGAGGAGTTGCAGCTGGGGTCGTGAGCACACTCCAGATGAGCGCTCTCCCGCTGAGTCGCAGCTCCAGCTCCCAAATCGGTTCACTTCTAACCTACCGAGTCTCGAGTCTCGAGTCTCGCAGAGTACATCACTGTGCTTAGTGATGTAAGTGATGCCTTAGTTCCCCCTCTTTACAACTGCTCCGGTAGGCCTCTTAATTCAGAAGGAAATGCTGAGACACCCTCCATGTAATGCCGAGACACCCTCAGCTTGCTGTGTAGCTGAGACTGGCCTTGAACTTCTGACCTGGCAGCCTCCACCTCCCCAAAGCTGGCGTTACAGTCGTGTTTTATGCAGTTCTGGGGTTTGAAGCCAAAACCTTGTGCATGTTGTGCAAGTACTCCATCAACTAAGTTACAGCCACAGGTGTCTGAGACACTTAAAGGTAGCCCCCTCAGTGGGCAGTGAGCCAGCTCCTGAGGTACTCCAGCCCCTTCCTGCTTCCTCAGCGGTACCCAGTCCTGGAGCAGAGCACCCAGGCACCTGCAGGAAGTAGAACTCAGCAGGTGGGCGGACAGCAGCAGCCAGTGTCGCTTTCTGACTTTCCTGATTGTTTTTAAAAATGTTTCCTGGCTTAATTGAGCCTCAGGACACTGTGGTATAAATGTGGTTAGGACTGCCAACAGTTTTAAGACGATTACACTGAGGTTCAGAAATCTAAGTAATTTTCCCAGTGGACAGGGCATGAGTCCCAACTGGGGTGTCTCCACCACATCCGGCCCTCAGAGTCATGCTGCGCCCAAACCCTGCTGGTCCTCAGAAGGACAAACAGCCACCCTTTGTATAGTCCCTCTCCAACCCAACCCTTCCTCTCTTACACCCGGCACTGAGGCCCAAGGTCAAAAGTTATTTATCAGCTCACACAAAGCCCATGCTACTCTCTTATAATCATTGTTGGGCCCCTGAGGGGCATTTGGGTTGCAACCCCTAAAATAAGGAATGGGGAGGCCATATGGAGAATTGAGAACGTATCCCTGGAGAAGGACAGGCTTCTCTGAAAGAGACAGCCCTTCCTAGCCTTCTCTGGGGCATCCACATGGACAGGTCGATGTCAGTGACCAGGTTCTTAAATGGCTAAGAGAGTCTAGAAATTTCCCTTTACTCATAAAATCTCCCAAATTTTAAGGTTGGAACGGAATTAAAGTATTTAGGGCATAGTGTAAGGCCTGGAGGGATGGCTCGGCAGTTAAGAGTTTTTGCTGCTCCATCATGGGAAGCAGAGTTCAGACCCCATTCCTCACACAACAAACCAGGCATCCCACGAATGCCTGTGACCCCAGCTCTGAGAGTCGGGAGAGAAGAACATCACCGAGGCTTGCTAGCTTCCAGCCTAGCCAAGAAAAGTTGAGAGCAAGGTTCAGGGAGAGATATTGCTTCAAAGGAATCGATGGCAAGGGTAGAGGAGGACACCCGATGCCCGCTTCTGATCCCTGTGTACACGCCTGCACACACATGTCCATGCATTCACACAGACACACATACAGATGTACATGCATGTATATATACGTATGTATATATAAAAATAAATATTTTTAAAAAGACATTGTGTGGCCAGAGCTACATTGAACCCCCCTCACCCTGCCACCTGTTTTCCCTTTTCTCCCTCAGCCCAGAACCCAAACCAGCTGTCTCAGAGGCTAAACTCTGTCTAGTAAAGCATGTCCATTCATTTGGAGGTGCTTGACCAAAGTGTCCCTCCATGTGCTCACGGTATCATAGATAAGGAGGGCTGCATGGACGCAGTGCTGTGCTGCTGCCTATGGGACCACTGGCCCTGGGCAGGAAGGGGACCAGTGAGCCCACTCTGTGGCCTTTGCTGGTCACAGTGGCATAAGCTGTCCGACCAGAGCTGAGACAGGACTCTAGCATGATACTGGCTGGATGTTATCAAATATGTTTGCTAAGAATTAAGATGAGCTGGTCAGGGTGGCACACACCTAGAACTCTATTTGGGGAAGGCTAAGGCAGGAAGATCAAGAGTTCACGGCTAAATCTCAGCACTCAGGAGGCACTGGCATTGCATCTTTGTTAGTTAAACGCCAACCTGGTCTACATACTGAATGCCAGGCTAGGGCTATACAGGAAGACCCTGTACAGAAAAAAAAAGAGAGTTCAAGGTTAGCCCGAACTACAAAATAGGACCCTGTGAAAGGCCATGTATATATTAAAAAATAATTGGAAAGGAAGCCCACTGGGCACAGAGAAATCTGTAAAGCGGTTTTCTTCAATTCTGTCACTTTTCGATGCGGAGTGTGAAGACTTAGAGCGATGGTTTGGATGAAGACTGATGGCCACATTCCCCGAATGCCACACAGCTGGAGCTGGAGCTGTGTGAGGTGTCAGCACCCGCATCAAGAGGCCCCAGCCAGCTGAGTGATGAGCTGACTCTCCCAAGAGCCGTATTGGCAGGAGTAACCAAAGTACCTGTCTCTGAGTCTGAAGGACTGCTTTCAAGCACAGTGGGAGGAGAAAGGGTGTGAGGTCTCAAGGCACACGGGAATGGGGGACACATGAGTACCAAGTGTGGAAAGCTGCTATAGTGATGGCCCCGTGACCTGAAGGCAATGTTCTCGTGCCATCTCACTGCTCTGTGCTGGTCACACCGACCCAGGCAAGGTGGTGGTGTACCCATTATCACGCTGAAGGAATGGAGCCTTCAAGAGGCTCATGTGGAGTGGATGTGCAGTCTCGACACTTCTGTGGCATACTCAGATTCGGTCTGTAGGCTGAGGTCCCGCCCCGGGGTGCACTACAGGAAAGCACGAGTCTGGAGTGTCACATCAGTGCCTTCCAGAGCACAGATACTGTGCTGGGGGTCAGAGTCATAACTGAACTGGCAGTGTGTCTCAGGAGCCCGCCCCAGGAGTACCCAAGGACACTGCGTGAATGAGAACGAGGGTGCCGCAGAGGCTGGGCCCACACCAGCTTGAGCAGCAGCTGCAGCTCCAGGCTGAGTGTTCCTGCGCCTCCTCACGCCCCTCTGTGCACATTGCTCTGAGCCCATTTCCCCTCTCTACAGCGCACTGGTCATAGTGGACCGGGCCTTCCCTGTGACCCCATCATCCATGCATAGAGTCTCTTTCTAGGTTCATGTTCTGATGCATTGGAGGTGACCAGAATTAGGAGTTCACCATCCAGCCCGCATGGGGAAGGGAGCTGTGACAGCTGCCTTCTGTTTGGGGGGATATGCCTTTAGTCCCTTGGGTGAGGGGTTGGCTGGGGGTCAGATCTCTGGGAACCATGGCCCTGAGGACACACTGCTATTACTGAGTTGCTGGGGGATGGGACCCTGGCTGTCTGCCTGGCTCCAGGCCTCCTCATGCGGGAACAGGCAGAACCTACTGTGGCATTCAGTGCTGTTCCACCTGATGAGCCCCAGCTCAGGTACTGCAGCCAGCCATGCTTGCTCCCTCCAGCAGAGGTGGGAACACAGCTCCGTTCACTCATGCCACCTCCTTGTCCAGCTCAGCTGGGTGGGGGTTGGCTCGCTGAGAGCCACTTAGGGGATGACTGCTTCACGTCCTAGGGACTCCCAGAATTGCCAGCCCAGGCTGGGGGCCGTCCGGGAGACCTCATTGCAGAGCCCCTTACCTTCACATGCCTTGGGCTTTGCGACAGGCGCCACAGCTATGCTGCTCAGCTCTACCTTGTGGCCCGACCTGCTGCCATTTTGAGGCACTGCCCAAGGCAGGCGCTGCTATTAGCTCCTCTCTGTGCAGGAACCTTGTCTTCAGGAGTGTGAATTTCAGCCCCCAAAAGCTGTTCATGCATGTGCACATGTGCAAAGGCCCTGAGGTCATAGGGGCTCAATGAGTTTGAGAACTGGACAAAGGATTTGGATTCTGTTAACTCGATGGAAACTACTGTCAGTTCTTAAAAAGGATATATACTGTGCTGCTAGTCACACCTTTTAAAATACTGATCTGGCCATGGTATGGGAAACAAGCTGGAGAGAGAGAGAGGGGTGAAGAGATGAGTCCAGGAGAGAGATGGTTGTGCCCAGATCTAGGGTGGTAGAGGGCAAGTGATACGGATGGGTGTGGGGGGTCAGGAAGAGACAGAACCCCAATCTTAACCCTGTAGTGGGGGGGAGGGGGGAGGAGAGGACGTTAATAACAACAGAAAAACATGGAAAATGCTGAGCCAGTTGGTGATGGAGCTAGAAGGGAAGGGAGATTGGACCTTCGTGCAGGCAGAACTCCAGAAGCAGATACAGGGCTTTGTGGCTGTGTGGAATGTTTGTGAGGGGCTGTGGAGGCCACTGGCAGCAGAGGTGGGTGGGGCCTGTGTGAATGGGGGGCTTGGGGGCGCTCTCACTGCTCTCACTCAGCCCTGATTCGCAACGTCAGGCTCTGCCCTTGGCTATTTTATTTTATGAAGCAGGGCCTCACCTAATCCAGGCATAGAACTTGTTATATAGTGGAGGTTAGCTTTGTATGTCTAATTCCCCTGCCTCCACCCGCTGAGTTTGTTTATTTGTTAATTGAATATTTGGGGATGGCTTCACTCCCTCCTCCCACTTCTGTTTGCCTATAGCCCGAGGCTGCGATACAGACTGGAGGCAGAGGAGGCCCATAGCTCAGTTGGTAGAACACTTGCCTAGCAGGAACAAAGCCTGAAATTCAACCACCAGCACTGGATGGTACATGCCTGTGATCCCAGCATTCAGGAGGTGGATGAGGAAAATCAGAAGTTCAACATGGTTCTCAGCTACATAGAGGTTTCTCGGCTTGAAACAAAGGAAAACAAACTAGAAGTAGGCTCTATCCTGACTCAGCAGATGGCATGTGTCAGCTGTAATTCTTACTAGTTTAGTCTTAACCAGGCTGTCTGGACTCCTGCTATCCGTTCCCATCCCACCATTTGTAAGACCCTCAGCAAGATAAAGCCTGGGTACCACTCTCTGGCCCAGAATCATGGCACTCTACTGCCCACGCTTGCTTCACCCAGATGGGGCTTTTCCCGTATCTAGTTCAAGGCTCTGCATAGATGACCCAAGATGGCTTCTGTACCTCACTTGTCTGCTGCTGCATTCCCGTTCCCTGTTCAGAGCTCCTGGCACTAAGCCCTCTACCCATCTTGTCTACTCAAGGACTGCAGGAGCTGGGGTAGGGGGAGGGGCGGTGAGGGGTTGCTTCTCACAGCATGGACACTTGCTCACAGTGGGCAGAGTAGGTGAGCACTAGGTTCCTAGGCCCGGCTTTCTTCTAGGTGCCTTTGCTGTCAGCCCCAACTCAGTTCTTGGACAGTTGGCCTTGTGGGTTTGTCTGAGGTTCATGCCCAGGGCATACACTTGTGTGTGGCTCCTGAGTGTTCCTCCCAGCCCACAGCCCCTAGGCACAGCCTCTTCTGAAGTTGCAGGCCACTGGCTTCCCATGTCGTGACCCATCTGTACACTGCTGCAGGCTAGGCTGTTCTCTGCTGGGATGTGTCTAACGATTTGAGAAGTGTCCAAACCCCCCAGGGATCCCAGGGCCTAGCGTAATTAGTCATTCTGAGTAATTGCCTGGCTATTTTCTAGGAGCACTAGCCAATCTCTCACAGCTCCCTCCAGGACATTTGTATGGCCTTTCCCACTCTCCTCACCCCCCACCCCCAGCTGAAGGGCCCTGAGGGTCTTCTGCTGCCTCTGTGCCCTCCCAGGGATCAGCCAGCAGCAGGATCAACTGGGCCTGCAGTGTGAGGTGGAGGCAGGTGGCCAGTGACTCTGGGAGACCAAGAGAAGCTTTGTGTCAGTAAAACGTAAAGCATTGAACCACGCTATAACCTCATAGGCACTGTGAGAGAACGCAGGGCTTCCTGGGTTGCAGGCAAGGAAAATGAGTCTCAGGGGTTCCAAAGGACTCAGCGCTGAGCCAGATGTGAGACCCCGAGACATGACTGCTGAGATGAGGTTCTCACCTGAGGCAGTCCCTCCTTCCAGAGGCAGGGGACAGTGTCTGGCTGGTTTTTGTGCCCAGTATCACACTGGAGAAGATACTGGAGGCCAAGGATGCTTCAAACATCCTGCCATGCATGGGAGAGCCACCACAATAAGTCACTCTGGCACAAAGTATTGCTTTGTGCTAAAGAGACCACGCTTAGCAGCCTGCCCCCGGTGCCAACGGCACCAAACATGAGAAACGTGCCCTACAGCCTCGGTGCAGAGTATCACACCATGTTGCCTGCAGGGACTCCACTCAGGACAATGGACTAGGGACATAGAAGATGACAGGACAGGGCAGGCCAGTGAGGCCAGGTTGTCAAAGCCCTGGCCTAAGGTAGTTGATCTCCAGGTCAGAGTGACCAAGGCAAGGGCCAGTTCTAGGAGCAAGGCCTGCTGCCTGCTACCAACTGCCACTGGTCTTATAGACAAGGGTTCTTGAGGAGAGCAGCTGCCAGCCTTAGGTACAGAGCTTTGGAAAACTCAGGGGTGGGATACCAAGCGGGTCTAGGCTCTGCAGACAGGCCTAGCCTGTTTCCTCCCTCTGTCTGCCCACAGGGAGGCTTCTTAGCTGCCACCAAAGCCTTTGTCCACAGGAGCACTCCTTTCTGCTTCCTAACAGACTGTAGTGTTTGGAGATATACACGGAGATGCAGAGCCCCCCTTTGACCAGGAGACACTTGGTCATGGACACACCACACAGTCCCCATTGCTTTTCAACCCAATGTACTTTCACCAGGTTTTACAAGAAATCTGGGAAACCGTGGAGATAGCCTATTTGGTAAAGTGCTTACTATGCAAACATGGGGGCCCCAGATTGATCTCTCGCTCATGTAAAATAGCCTGGACATCATAGTACAGGATTGCAATCCATCGATGGGAGGCAGAGATGGGCCCATCTCTGAGCTTGCTAGCCAGCCAGCTGAGAATAAGCTTCAAGCTTTGGGTGACTAACAAAAACAAAAATCCAAGATGTACAGACCCTGAGGTTGACTTCTGGCTTCCACACACACGCACAGCTGCATACCCATGCACATGAACATGCAGCATGCATGCACACACATGGGGAAGGAAAGGGAATGAGGGAGGCGGGAAGAAAGAGATCCGTAGTCTATCCCACAGAGCCAGCGTGACGACTCATGCACATGTTTCTTTATGTTACACAGATAAACATGTGTGTCCCGCTGTAACCCAGGAAGAGCCACATAGCAAGGGGCTTGTTCCAAATTTAGCCAAGATTTTTTTTTCTTTACACAGGAGCTAAGAGTCCTCCCCATACTATACATTGACATGTATTATTCTTGGACAACTTGGTTGTAACTCGTTGAAGATTTATATTCCCAATGCTTGAAATAATGCGCTTGCGTTTGGGGGAAACTGTTTAAGAGATAATCAGAGGTAAATCAGTTTAAATGCACAGGCTTCCAAGAGTCTTGTAGGAGGGGTGGGGGGTCTTGTGTGTGTGTATATGCTGGAGTGTGTGGGTGGGCGGGGGGGGTTGCATATCTGTGTGTTTTGTGTACATGTGTGCTGTGGGTATGCTCTGCCTGTGGGGGTAACTGAACTCATCCATCCATTCATGTGTGGCTGCAGAGGTTGACATCAGGTGTCTTCCTCTGCTGTTCTCCATTTATTTCTGAGCCAGAACCTGGAGTTCACTGGTTGTCTGTTTCCTGAATGCTGGTGTCACGGAGGCACCTCACTGGGTCCAGATCTGTGTGCATGTTCTGGGGATCTGAACCCAGATCTTTCTATTTGCATGGGAAGCACTTTACTCATTAAGCCAGCTCTGAGGAGATGTCCTTCATTAACAAAGCAGGTGTGTGGGAAGGTGGGAATGCCAGTGTGGAGCTCTGAGACTCCGGACAGGTGTGCCTTCCACAGGAGATTCTGTGGAGGCAGCTTGGGATGAAGGGGAGATCCAAGGACCTTCATATCTGGAGATCTGGTGTCACACGGCTTCTGAGAACACCATTCTCCCTATCTTTAGATTAGAAATCTTCCAAGGCAGGCGCCTGAGGGGGACAGGCAGGCGCCTGTGGGGGCAGGCAGGCGCCCAAGGGGCCTTCGGGGAGTAGCCAGGTCCTTGTGTGTGAAAGTGTTTGGTCTCGTGCAAATAGAAGCTGTGCTGTTATCAGTGAGATAACACAGTTCAGAGAGCAGCCTTTCCCGGCACGGGAGCATGGTGCAGATCCCAAACTGACTACAGTAGGTATCTCCACCTCCATCTTTGATTGATTGCAGCCTCTGCTATGTCCAAGAACGTGAAAGTTATCCTCAAGCAAGACTGATAAAAAGCCTTACCTTTTGGGAGCATGCACCGTAATGGGGTATGGGTGGGGGTAGAGGTGGGGAAGGTTATATAGACTGGGGTTGCTCTAAAGAACTGTTGAGGAAACTGAGCAAAGGAAAAGCATTGGAGGGAAGAGAGGGGATGCAGGGTTTTTCTTTAAATTAGTTCATTTCTTCATAGTGAGTGGAGCTGTACATGTGGAGGTCAGAGGACAACTTGCCCCAGTCAGTATTCTGCCACCACGTTTGTTCTGAGGATCGAAATGGCAGCTTGGAGGCAAGCACTCATACCCCTTGAATTATCTCCTGAGCTAGGTGCTCCAGGTTTTTGTTTTATTTTGTTTGAGACAGGCTCTCACTCCCAGCTGTGGCCAGCCTGGAACTGGCTGTGTAGACCAGGCTGGCCAGAAACTCAGAAGTCCGCCTGCCTCTGCCTCCTGAGCGCTGAGAGTCAAGGCTTGCTCCTTCATGCTCAGCCTACGGCTACAGTTTTCAACAGGAGACAGACTGTGGCTGGATGGGAACAGATCTGTGGGAGGTGAGGGCCCTGCAAGCAGTGGAAGAGGCGCAGCCCGGGTGGAACAAGGGGCAATCTGAGTGAGGCTGGGAAGTATCCGGGTTCCAAAGAACCACAGGAGGCCGAGAGCAGCCCACAGGGAGAATCGGGAGGCCAGAGCACAGCAGAGCGAGGCCTGCAGGACTTTGGCCCTTACTGAAAGTCAGATAGGCAGCCTGGGGGTCCAAGCACCCACAAAGTGTCCCTTTTTGTGATTTTTGCTGATGGGTGGTGACAGCATCTTGCTCTGGAATATCATAAATCTGAGCAAGTAGAGGTGCTGCAGCCTGCAGGAAGCCTTGAGCCCCACTTCTTGCCTGTCCTTCCCACATGCACACAGACGCTCATATGCAGCTTGCAATGTTGAGTGTCCGCCTAGGGGGTCCTCTGACTGCTGTGTTGGGAGCAGGCTGAAACAGTGTGGCAAGCTGACCGCTTAGCCCTTGTGGTTTTGACCCGGGGGACAGCAGCAAAGGGGTGGGGTAGGGGGAATGGTTGGACTCTTGATCCAGAGCCAGGGGAATATTTGGATTGGATGTGGGTATGAGAGAAAGGTGGGATTTTAGGCTAGCTCAGAGAACGGGGACCTGGGCCTTTGGAAGAGGGAAAGAGCAGAGAATGAGGTAGAAGGGTGGGATTGAGTCGGAGCAGCTCTATGAAAGGTCTGGGTGGAAATGTTGAGTCAACAGTTACACGCAGGGGTCTGAAGTCTGGGAGAGAGGCCTGGATCATGGGAATATCTCAGAGGTCAACCACACATGGTACCTAGTAAGAACAGATGCTTAGGAGGCAGAGGTACCAGTGGGATGTAATGGAGGACTGCAGGAGCTGAGCCCTTCCTCTCAAGGTGCTCTGACGTTGAGAGGGAACGTGATGAGCAGGACACATGAGGAGCCTGAGGGCGGTCACCCTGGAGGCAGGAGGACATCAGAGAAGGAAGCAGTTTCCTTGGTCAAACACTGTAGTCTGCTGCGCAAGATGAGGCTTGGCCATCAGTGGTGGAATTGGACAGTGTGGAGGCCATGGATGTCCCTAACAGGGATACTCTCAGTGCAGCCACTGGGATTTGAGTCCAAGATGAAGTGAGGATAGCAAATGTGCATGTGTTCTTGAGAAGTTTTATTGCAATTGGGAGAAGGAGGGTGAGGAGAGACCGCTTCAGATGGGGGAACAACAATATTGTGTGTGCTGGCAAAAGGGTTCAGCGGAGACAGAACTGTCCGGAAGAAGGAGGGAAAATAGTCAAGTACCAAAATGGTACATTTTATGGAATAAAGTTGACCTGGGTGTGGCATGGTGCTAGAAAACTGGTTTGACATACATGAGGCTCTCTGTGTGTTATCTTACCACTCGGCATCTTTCCTGCATTCCCAGAGTTCAGCGCGGGAGAGTGGGATACCAGACGGCCTTCTGTCTGGAGGTGAGGACAGGTGCTTCCCCCCGGGGAGGACAGGGATATCCCTGGGGACACAGTGTTAGACACGAGGACATGAGCAACCCTCCAGGAAGCCATGGGGCGTCTGTCTTCCTGAATCCTCAACCTTCTAGTGACAAACACAGAGGACTCCACCAGCATCTGCAGACAGATCAAACAGTCAGAAAGTCTGGGACATGTCATGGTTGACTCTCCTCAGAGTAGCAGGCATTAGGATATGACATGAGGCTGGCAGAGGGAGGCTTCGGAAGGTTGAAAAGGCTTTCATGGGGCTGGTGGGCTGTCCCACCTGAGGGGCCCAGACAGCCTCTGTCAGCTCCAAGCTCCAGAAGAGGAGAAGCAAAACTTGCAGCTTTGTGTATCCAGACCTGGGACATATTCCCCTCTGTTTGGTACTGAGTTGTCTCATATAGAGTCCTAGACTCTAGCCAAACCTGTAAGGTGTTGATCAAGGAGGAGGAGGAGGTGACTGAGTAACACATCCTTTCCTCCCCTGGTACTGCCTAATTCAACCTTTAATGCAGTCTGCCTACAGGCAGAGTCACACTGGCACAGTGTGGGCCAGCACCCTTTAAGATCCCACAGAAACACGGCTCCACACACCTGCTATACCCTTAGAGAAACAGGCACCTAGCCTCGGTGGCTCCTTTTTATTATTTTTTACAGTGCCCTAAGCTATTCAGAGTGACCTGCTCCAAGAGACCACCTAATTAATGGAGGCCTTGAGGGGGATGAAAGAAAACTGGCTGTGAATCCAAAAAAAAAAAAACATGCCTTCCCTCTAGGCCAGCGGGATGCTCAGAGCCCCAGAGGCCGGCTCTGTGCTCCTCCTGCGACCAGCAGCCTCAGCTCCCCGATGTTTGCAGTTCATTGTGTGTGCGGTGTGTGTGGGGGTGGGAGGGGTGTCAAGGAGCATCCCATTAGACTGAACAAACCCACGCAGGCAGAGAGGAAGAAGGACCGTGCATTCAGCTAACCTTTATCATGTACCTGCCCACGGCGCAGGACCCTGGGGACCCCACGGTAAGGTCTTACCCTTATGGCAGGGGGCCCATGGCATGGTGAATGGTGCCGAGGGCACACATGAGGTCTGGCAGAGGGAAGAGTGACTCTGAGGAGAGGAAGGAGGGAGGCTGGTTGTCCCTTCGGGCTTCACTGAGGAGTGGCTGACAGAGGTTCAGGCCTCCCTGGGAACAGCACCCACTGGCTGTGAGGGTGTCTCCACGTCCCTCTGTCCCCATCCTCCCCATCTTTCCCTCTTGTCTACCTCAGTTCTTTTCTATCTGTAGAGTCCTTGGATCTCTGAGCAGGAAAGGCCCTGGAATCCCTGGGCCAAGTCTCTCCTGTTACTCCCAAGGAGGCAGGAGCAGACAGATAACAGCAACTCTTTCAAGGTCACACAACTATTTTCATGTCCTATTTTTTTCTTTGTTTTTTGTTTGTGTGCTCTCGCTCGCTCGCTTTCTCTCCCTGTGTGTGTATGTGTGTGTATATGTGTGCATGTGTGTACACACATGCAAAACGAACACAGAAAGGCAAAGTCACACAGAGAGACAGCCTTTATAGTAGCAGGCTGTGTGCTGGTCACCATGCCTTCTGACACCAACAGGGAGGCACACACAGGGCTACTCAGGTACCACTGTAAGGGAGTTCCCACAAGGACTATGTCTGAGTCTCTCAGGTGGGATAGGAGTGGAGGCTGGGGTCTCTGCAACCTCTCCTCCCACTTCTAGGAACTGGGTCTGGTCCTAAGTTACAGAGTTCCCAGGGGGATTGGAGCTTAGTCATCAGACTCTGAGTCCCCTGGCATGTCCCAGGATTTAGTGACCAAAGGAGAAGGGTGTGGGCTTAGGTTAGGGATGGGCCAGGTCACAGAAATCAGGAGCCCTGGCCCTGATAACTCCAAAGGGTCTCTCTTCACACTCCCCCGATAAAATGAGGGTAATTGTATTCCTCTGTGGGAAGTTTTGCTGCTGGGATGAGGGAAGGCTGACAAGAGAAAGGGGTCTCTCTGGCAAGATATCCTTTCTCCCTCTTCTCTCCTTTGTTCCTCTCCCACTCCCTCCCTTCCTCTCCCCAGCCAGCTTCCCTTCTCTCCTTCCAGCCTTCCATTCCCCCTTCCCCACCCCTTCCTAAACTCCCCCCCCCCCACCGCCTTGTCCTCAATCGGGACCTCCACAGAGGGCGGGAGCACAAGACTCTGGGCTCCGGCTGGGGCTGGGTGGCCATCTTCCCGCAGAGAAGGAGTTAAGTCTCTCCCCTGCATCCCTCCTCCCTTCTCCGCCTCCCCTGGCCGCGGTGGAGTCCTGCAGCTGGGCCCTGGGCTGACCTTCACCGGGAGGGAGGCCGCAGCGCGCATGCTCGGCCTGGGGACCGGTGCGGGCGGAGGGAGGGCGGTGCAGACCGGCGGCCCAAGCCCCCAGTGCACCGGCTGCGGCCGCTCGCTCCGCACGGTGGGGGGCGAGGCGGCCAGTCCGTCCCGCAGGCCGCGGCGTAGCGCTCCCTGCGCGGGGAGCGGCGCTTTGCCATTTGGTGCCGGTCGTGCTTCTGCGAGGGAAGGAGAGATGGGGGGACGACAGGGGGGACTCCGGCTCCGGGCCGCCGCGCGGCCGCCCTCCCCTTGCCCCAGACACTCTCTCGGCCTGCCCGGGCGTGGCCTGCGCCCTGTCGGGTTGGAAGAAGTCCGGGCTCTCCGCAGGCACTGTGGGCGGCGTGTTACTGCCCAGCGCCCTGGTGGCACTGAGCTGGTGGGGTTCCTAGCCTTTGTGAGAAAGGCTTCCGGGCCACAAGTCCCCCACCAACCTGCTAGAAGAGCATGCTAATGTGTCTGCTCACTTGAGAATCGGGCACCTCATTGTATGGGATGTGGGGGAGGCCAGCGTGCGCCTATGTGTGCAAATCCATGTGGCTCCTTGTCCCTGTGGCGGTTATCATATGTGTGCCCCAGGTGTGTGTTTGAAAGTTGTGTACCCATGGCTGCCATTTGTGTGGCATGACACCCCGAGAGGGGGCGCTCGAGAAGGGCCTGTCTGTGGATCGGACTGATATCCCCCATCCTCCCCCCCCCCGCAATGGTTTCCACTCAGCCCTAACCTCCCACAACCTCCTTCACCACCAAGACTTCAAAGAGCTGGTACCTCTCCTTTAGACTTCCCACGGCCCCCAAGCTGAGACGCCAGTCTGTTTCCTGTCTTACTCCAAGAGGTGGCTCTAAAAGTTGAGAGCACCCATCCTTTCCTAAAGCTTAGAGGTGTCTACCCACTCCCAGAACCTCCAGGGACTGGATAGGCGTAGCTGTGGTGACGCCCATCTTCAGGTACATGGCCGAGCACCGACTGCATTCACGGGCTCTGGAGCTTTGTCCTAAGTTTTTGGTGTTGCGGAGTGCCTGTATCCAGGCCTGAGGGAGACATGGCCCGAAGGCCTCTGGAGTCACAGCCTCTTTGGGATACCAAACCCAATATCTGAAGCGAAAGGCACACGAGGCATATGAGACCAGCCCAGTCTATGGACAAGACAGATGACATTGGACATTTGAAGAAGACCAAGGTGTGTTCCCATGAGTGAGGCCAGGGAAGACTCCCTGCAGGCACCAGGGTCTGACCTGGGCCTCAAAGGATGAGTATGGGACAGGCAGAGGGCAGGTGGAGGCGTTTCAGAATGGCCGGGAGAGACTCAGTCCAAGGGGGGGGGGGGCGTTGTGGAGGTGAGCCGCTGGACCCAAGCAGATCAGTCACTTCAGCTACCAGTGGCCACCTTTATGGCCTGTGGCTGCTGAAGTCAGCCCACCCCGGACCAGTGCCTCCCACAGATCTGAACAAGAAGTTCTGTCTAGCCTTTCATGGTGAGAGTAGGCACCTGAAAGGACAATGACAGTAGGCGTGCTAACAGGACCTGCGGGGAAAACTAAGGTGCAGGCCAAACAGACTTCTGGGAATACATTCCATCTGCTCCTTGTCCTACGCCATGAAGACCTTCTGAGGGGTCAAAGGTTAGGACCCCACGGTGCAATACCGGGTTTGAGGGCTCACATTTTAATGTGTTTCCACAAGTTCCCTCAGGCATTGCCCCTCCCTCATCTGAATTCTGACAGCCGCAGCCCCAGCTAGCCCATAAACGTGACCCTTGGTTGTACCAAAGCCCGCGTGCTCCTCCTTCAGAAGGTGGGGACAGGCGTGGCTTCTGGCATGGGCGGGGCTTGGGCTAGACCAAGGGACCGCAGGATCTGGCCCCTCCCTTCTGTTCTTTCTCCACCCCGGGGTCCGCCAGTTCTCGCCACACAGTCCCTTTTGGGGTCCCTTCATTTTCCTTCTCCACACTCCTGCTTTCTCCTCGATCTTTGGGCGGACCTCACCATCCCCAGCCTCTCTGGGTCTCCACGCCAAAGCCATCCTCCTACCCACCCTGGCTCGGCACCATTCCTCACGTTTACTTTTCCTGTTCTCATGAGCCCAGTCCATGTCCCCTTTTCGGAAATACTTCCCCTATTGCCCTCACTTTCTCACACAGAGACAAACAAAGACTCCCAAGCCCAGAAATAGACTCCCACAGAGCTGAAAGACATAGGCCGTGTCCTGCCCCGCACGCACGCGCGCAGGCACGGCGGCTCTAGCGGAGGGAAGCACACAGACGAGGCGTTTGTCGGTGCACGCACATAAACACCCACACCCACAGCCACTGCGCCCAGCCACAAAAGGGTGCAGACACACGGTGCAGAGACAAGGGCACACAGATCTGCGGACGCCCGGAGCCCGCCTGGCCGGGCACACCCACCGCGGCCGGCCCCGGGACAGCAGCGAGGCCTCCTCTGGGCTCGGACTCCCCCCCAGATTCCTTCCAGCAAATGTTTCCCTACTTGGCCTGCCTGGTCCCTGGGGAAAGGGCCTCAGAAATGCGGCAGGAGCCACTTGGGGGAAGAAAGTTGGAACTGCCTGTTCCTTGCCCGGCCCTGTCGGCGAATTCCCCTAACCAAGAAACTATTTGTGGCGAGGGCAGGGTGGCCGGCGAGCCCCCCGTCGCCTCCCCTGGTGTTCCCTCCCCGTGCCGCCACCGGCGGGCCTCGGGCGGCCTGGGCGCAGCGCCGCTGCCCAGCGCTCAGCGTCCGGGCAGATCGGCTTGTCTCGCCGCTTGTGTGCGCCGTTTGGAGCACGCGGGGTGCACGGGAGGGCTGCTCTGTCCCCGCCGCGTCGCAGGCAGACCCCGGGCCGCCGGACTATTTCTGTCTTATCAGTGCAGGAATGCGGCAGCCGCGGCGGCGGCGGCGGCGGCGGCGGGCGGGCGGCGGCGGCGTGGGCCGTGGGCCGTCAGGGCAGCCCTGAAGGGGCCCCCTCCCCACTCCGCTCGAGTAGAAGTGTGAGAGAGCCCAGCAGGACTCAGAGGGGAGAGTTGGAGGAAAAAAAAGGCAGAAAAGGGAAAGAAAGAGGAAGAGAGAGAGAGAGTGAGAGGAGCCGCTGAGCCCACCCCGATGGCCGCGGACGAAGTTGCCGGAGGGGCGCGCAAAGCCACGAAAAGCAAACTTTTTGAGTTTCTGGTCCATGGGGTGGTGAGTGGGGGAAAGTTAGCGGGGGAGGGTGAGCGAGCTGGCTCGGGCTGAATGGAGGGATGATCGGGAGGGGCCGCCGGCGCGCTCCCGCTCTCCCACCTCTTTGGTTGAGGGGCGCACGGTCACGGCCCAACCCTGGGACCTTGCCGGCGCCCTGGCATCCGAACACGTCGCCCAGCGGTCGGCTGGGGATGGGCGCTCGGCGGCCGTGAAGAGAGGCGTCGGCTTGGGCTCTTGTCAGGAGCAAGGGGTGGGATGTGGGCACTGTGCCCCCCAAGAGGGGGGTCCCCTCTGTAACTGACATGTCGCACATTCTTTTGCTGGTGGGTCCAGGTGTTACCCCTGACCTGGGGGTGGGGGTGGGGTGGTGACTCCACACTAAGCTAGGGCTGGGCTGCCTGTTGTCCCTGTTCATCCTTTGGGACAGTGTCACTCTGACTGGGTCTGAGGAACTAGGAGCACTTGACCCTGGAGACAGCTAAGAACCAAAGCTCTCTGCCTGAGCAAGCCCTGCATCCTAGAAGGAGGACCCTGAGGACTTGGCCCTGCTGTCAGGGCAGAGAGAGGCCTACTTGAGAGATGGACCCCAAGCTAAGTGCTCAGAGAATCCCCTTGTCAGGCTCAGCCACCAGAAGTTGATGACCTTAACACCTCAAAGGTGTGAAGGAAGGGCTGGAGTTGGGGACATGAGGCCTAGAGTGCGCGCACACATACACACACACACACACACACACACACACACACGAAGACACATGAGGAGCCTGAGGGAATCCAGGAACCTAGCAAGGAGGACACCTGAATTGAGTCAGTGGCGAGCCTGGCTGTGAGGGGCTGGCTGCAAGCCTGGGGATTCGTGATGGAGGGATTTACTATAGCCAAATTTGGTTGTGACCCCAGGAGGCAAGGACCTTCAGAATCTTGACTTCTTACTGAGGTAGAACTGGGGGCCCCTAGGAGCATTCCTCTCAGTAGACCAGACAGTAGCCGTGTCTGGCCTTGATGGCTAGGAGAACAGCTGATAGGGGAGAGGGCTTCACTGTGGCAGCCTGTCCTTTAGCCATAGGGACCTCTGGGCCGCAATCCCCGGGGCAGTGTGGCCTAGTGGCATCACCACTCCTAACCTAGCTGCCTGGGGAGTCACTTTAAAGAGCGCCATCCAGCGAAGAAGGGGCTCCACATATGGAATTGAAAATCGCCAACTTGGAGGTTCAGTTCTTGGGTGATCAGAGCCCCTTCTATAGTGGCGGGGAACGGCTAGGCCTGGGCTTCCGCCCTGGTGGCATTGGTGCCATGAGTGGCAGAGTCAGGTGGAGTGGGGGAGGCAAAGTCAGGGACAGGCTTCACTGCAGAAGAGATGGGCAGAGACAGCTGCTGGCTGGGGTGGAGACCTTAGGGATAAGCAATGCAGAAGGAGAAAGGAAGCCTGGGGGTTAGGGTTAGGACTTCTTGGTCCTGAGGGTGAGGTGAGGAGTGCTTGTGTGTGTGTGAGTGAGTGAGTGTGTGTTCTCCTGTAGCCTACGCTTGCCTCAAACTCACTCTATCTCAGAATCGGAGGGTGGTCTCGATCCTCCTCCCTCCACCTCAAGACTATGATGACAAGTGTACTGTCCTGTGCAGTTTCTCATGTGGTGCTGGGGAGCAAACCCAGGGCTTCACCTCTATTGGGAAAGCTACATCTCTAGCCTGAGAAGGGTGTGC
>CM053763.1:58493512-58511275 GCA_028658305.1 Pachyuromys duprasi | reverse complement strand
ACAGCCTGCCTCACTTCCCTTCAGTTTCTAGCCTTACTGGGACGGACTGGGAATGGGTTCTGTCTTTGATGTGGGCAGATAGGAGAGAGATATGGATGCTAGCACAGATTACTTCCTTCAACCATCGCTGCCCCTACCCCCCCCCCCCGCCGGCAGCCCACTTCTAATACAGCTCCCCACTTGCCACTGAGAGAAACCTGGCAGGGTCTGATGACACCAGACCCTCAGGTGCCCTTGCTCAACCTCGTGTATCACCTTGGGAGAAATGAAATGAAAGAGGCAGGCTAAGTCAGCGCGTGAGGAGACCTGGAGTTAGCTAAGCGAGTTGTTTGAAAACAGTGGGCCAAAACCGGGGGACTCTAAAAGCAGATGGGGGCTCAACCACAGAGCACATCAGCCCCAGAAGTGGGGTGTGGAAACCAGGCAATAGGAAATGAGGGATCAGCCCTTCACCTCAGCCAAGCACGGGAGCATGGCCCCTCAGGTGCTACCTTTGCAGGGATGAGCGGGGTGACCTTGGCGAGGTCGCTTTTTTCTTTGAGCTCCAGTTGCCTCATCTGTCAAGTGGGGATGAAAAGATCTGCTCTGACTGGCTGGCAGAGGACCGCGCTGGTGTGAACATCCTTTGAAAGGTTGAAAGGCGCCATTAATATTCATTTTTGCTCTACCTTGAACCGCTCGGAGGCTTGGCTATGCCCTGGGCAATTGCCTGGCTGCAGTTAGCTTCCTGCAAGGAGCCGCCAGAGCCCCCTCCTCCAGAGCCACGCAGATTCCCGCGCCCCCGCCCCTCCCACCAATCACTCCCACTCATCGCTCAGCGCAGGGTTACCAGCCCCCCCACCCCCCGTTTTGGAGAGGGGCGGGGACGAAGACACGCTGGCCTGGGGGTCGGGACCGAAACTGACCTGCCGGCGCCGGTTTCAGCTTCACCTCTCGCCCTCCCCCACCCCCCAGCGCCCCGGGATGCCGTCTGGAGCCCGAATGCCCCACCAGGGGGCGCCCATGGGCCCCCCGGGCTCCCCGTACATGGGCAGCCCCGCCGTGCGACCCGGCCTGGCCCCCGCGGGCATGGAGCCCGCCCGCAAGCGAGCAGCGCCCCCGCCCGGGCAGAGCCAGGCACAGGGCCAGGGCCAACCTGTGCCCACCGCTCCCGCGCGGAGCCGCAGGTGAGAGCCCCCTCCCCCCTGCGTGGAAGGGCGGGCAGGGGTGGGCAGGCAGAAGCCTCAGGGACCAGGTGGGCGAGTGGTGGGGATGGAAAGCCGAGGAAGGATGCTAGCAGCGAACGAGTCGTTCTAGCTTGGATACTCTCTGGGGAGGGCTTTGGGGGGCGGGGGGACTGGTCTGGTTCTTTTGTGTGCCCACAGAGGAGCCAGGCTGCGATAGTCAGCCGCCAGTGCCCCTTCCCTGCACGCACCCCTCGCTCTTCTGTTTTTCACCTGCAAAATCCTTTTTTCCCACCTTTTACCCCAAGTTCTGGGAGATGCTTTAGTCTTTGGGGAGCAGCAGGGCTGGCAGTAGACCAAGGGTTGAGCTTTTGCTGTGTGTTTTCTAAAGTGTGGTCCTCAGATAGCCAGTTCCAGGCTGCGTCAGAGCCCCTCTAGATTTCCGCAGCCCCTCTCCCTGGCAGTGGGTGTGAAGAGGCATTATAACCTCTCTCAGGGAGGTTCTACCTCCAAGCCACTGGACTAGCTTATTTCCTTGTCTGAGAAGTTAGTGGCACCCTCGTGGCCCCTGCTGGCTTTTGGCAAGGTAATGCCCCTATGGGCATCGCATTTAGCCAAACACACATGCTTCCTTTTGCACAACAGATGGGTTCTTATGCAAGGTGCAATATCAATTTTACCTCATTATTACATAGTTTTTACACATCAAGAAAAATCATAGGCATCCCATAAATTCTTTTACAAAGTGAATCATTACCTTGTATAGCAAGTAATTCCTTGTTTTTTTGTGTGTACAAGTTAAGAGTTTTGTGTGGATAATTTGTTTGAAATAAATCAATCCTTTCACGAGAGGCTCACTCAGACTAAGAATGGGTTGGTTTTTCTTTAATGAGTTGCTTGCCTGGCCATAGAATGGATTTCTGGATAGGGACGGGGCAGTGAGTGAGAACGCCACATGGGGGCAGTGTAGAGCCATCCTCTAGGCTGTATGTAGTCTCTTGGACAGTCAAGGGTTTTCTGGGTTGCGTTTGAAACTGAGAAGCATCCAGATTCCAGGTACCATCTACCCTTGGTCCAGCCACCTTGTTTCCAGTGATGAGTCACATAGAACACTCCTGCACATGTCCAGGGTCCTTGGTTAGCAGATGGCCCAAGACCACAAGCATCTCCTGCCCTTAGACAGTGCCTTCCAAACTCAGAGTCGAAGGAG
Organism: Pachyuromys duprasi; assembly: GCA_028658305.1. Taxonomy (NCBI): domain Eukaryota; kingdom Metazoa; phylum Chordata; class Mammalia; order Rodentia; family Muridae; genus Pachyuromys; species Pachyuromys duprasi. Next base: position 58,508,902 of record CM053763.1, on the reverse strand, counting down.
AGCCAAGTTCCACCAGCTTCATACCATGATGGCTCCAGGAACCAGGTGGAAAAGTCATCTCTTCCCTTCTTGGAACTCAGGCTCTCTTGGGCATGTGCCGTCTGCTTGGCAGGAGGAGAGGGTCCTCAGAAGCTGTCTTCTCTCTCCTCTGTCTTCTCCACCTCCCAGCTTTTTGCAAACCCTTCTACAGTCCCCATCTTTTGGCAGCATCTTCTCTTTCACTAGTCCCTCCTAAGTCTGAATTTCTCTGGCTCTGAGGATGTGGTGAAGTATAAGGTTGCTGCTAGGGGTGCCAGGCCAGATAAAGGGTCGGTCATTCTGCTTTCCAGGGGACATACTAGCTCCACATCGCTGCTGTAGCCCTCAGACAGGCAGACAAGCAGGCTGTGGGAACCCCAGCCAGGCGGGCGGAGATGTCGGGATAATTTAGCAGGTGGCCTCGTTACTCCCAGATCTGTCGCCATGGTAACCTGGTTTTTTCTTTTAAAAATGTACAGTGCCAAGAGGAGGAAGATGGCTGACAAAATCCTCCCTCAAAGGGTGAGTGCCTTTCACGGCAGCCCCCAGCCAGCCCCATCCTTTGCTGCTCCGCCCTCCCGCCTCCCTCAGGAGCAATGCTTTGGGCTCAGCGTCACAGCCACTTTCACTTTTTGTTTTAAAAGCTCATTAAGAAGTGAGGCTCCCTGTGCGGGCGGGCAGGGGCTGAGGGAAAGGAGCTGGAGAGCCATGGAAGGAGGAGGGGCAGAACATGGGGCTTGAGGTTGAGGGGGTTGAATGCCAGTGGTCCAAAGGCATAAAGGCATGGGACAAAGAAGGGATAAGAGACTGCCAGATGAAGAGCACAGAAAGTAGCAGAAGATCCTGGACATGAGAAAGGGTCAGCAGGTGTGAGGTTCCTGAGGTAACCGACACTATCTCGGGTACCCAGAGTCCCATAGCACTTTGTCGGGACCCAAGGTAGCTATATGATTAGGGAGGTAATACCATGAGGCCGGGCACTTGCATCTGCTGGGCTGCCGGTTGCTGCCTCCTTCTCTGGTGATGAGATGCAGGGATTTTCCTGGAGGGAGAAGCAATTTTTATCCGCACACAATGAGGCTATATAATAGGGTCCTGGGACGAGTCCTCTCTTCATTCTCAGAATTTCACACCCTGAAATCAGTCGGACAGCTTCCCTCCATGTCCTTTGTGTCCTTCAATCACAGAACAGGCACACACTCTGCACTCTGCATTGCAGGATTGACTGAGCCCTCCTTCCACTTTGTTGCCCCTCCAGATTCGGGAGCTGGTCCCTGAGTCCCAGGCTTACATGGACCTCCTAGCATTTGAGAGGAAACTGGATCAAACCATCATGCGGAAGCGAGTGGATATCCAGGAGGCCCTAAAGAGGCCCATGAAGGTGCCTTAGTGTGGGGGTAGGAGGAGGAGGCCGGGTGCTCCTGGGAGGGTGCACACTGCCCGTGTCCTGTGCTACACTTTCTTTCTACAGCAAAAGCGAAAGCTGCGCCTTTACATCTCCAATACTTTTAACCCGGCGAAGCCTGATGCCGAAGACTCGGATGGCAGCATTGCCTCCTGGGAGCTGCGGGTGGAGGGGAAGCTCTTGGATGACGTACGTCCTGCCCCAGGTCTCTCCAGGGGTCCTGGGGTGGGTATGGGCTGAGTCAGGGACAGAACGAAATGTCTGCGCTGGGAGTTGAGGAGTCAGCCCTGGCTGGGGCCAGTGGGCCTGGGGACAGTCTGGGGACAGAGGACTGCCTCTGAGCGTACCGCTTGCCTGCTGTCAACTCGGCCCATTCTGTATCCATGGTCCCTGTTCTGCCCCCACAGTCCCTGTCACTTTCCCACAGCCCAGTAAGCAGAAGAGGAAGTTTTCTTCCTTCTTCAAGAGTTTGGTCATTGAGCTGGACAAAGACCTTTATGGCCCGGACAACCACCTCGTTGAGGTAAGACAGAATGTTTCTGCCCTTGGCCCAAGGCCCTGAAGAAAGCCACAGATTTGTATTAAGAAGCCTCCTAAAGCCCTAAGCCCCACCAATCCAGCTGGGTTTGTGGGTGACCTAGCTCTTCCCCCTGTGCAGTGGCACCGGACACCTACCACCCAGGAGACAGACGGGTTCCAAGTGAAGAGGCCAGGGGACTTGAGTGTGCGTTGTACCCTCCTCCTTATGCTGGACTATCAGGTTGGTTTTGCCTTGTACCCGCATGACACCCGAAGACCCCATTCTCCTCATACCTGTCTTCTCTAGGAGCACACTGCCGAGGAGCCTGAGCTCTGTGCTAGGGTCCTACCTCTTCCCCCACTGATCTGATTTTCCTGGAAACCTTTTCGCAGCCTCCCCAGTTCAAACTGGACCCCCGCTTAGCTCGGCTGCTGGGGTTGCATACCCAGAGCCGCTCAGCCATTGTCCAGGCACTGTGGCAGTATGTGAAGACCAACAGGCTGCAAGACTCCCATGACAAGGAATACATCAATGGAGACAAGTATTTCCAGCAGGTAATGGATGTCCTAAGCCCCAGGATCCAGGAGCAGGGGTAGTGTCCTAGCAGAAGCATGTCTCAAAGGTAGTAAGCTTCTCTTGCTGAGTTCCTGAGTACCAGGAATGGTCAGGGCTATAGCTTGGAAGCAAAGAGCAGGGTGTAGTCTGGGCTCTTCCATAATCTGTTCAGCTGCTCTCCAAGGGAAGCAAATCTGGGACCCTACTGGGTGTGGGTAACAGGGTCATGTAATGTAATTGTCTTGGTACTTGGAGTTGGGATCCCTGGGGAACCAGTCCTGGGTCTAGACTTGGGGTAACTTACTTTGCTATTCTTTCTGCCTCTTGGTCTCTCTTTGAAATGAGGAGCGGTCAAAGCAATGCCGTCACATGTGTCTGGCAGCCATTGCAAAAATGATCTGACAAAAGTCTATCAAAGCAGACTATTACTATTAATGTATTTCAAAATAAACACAGCAGATAAATCTGAGTAGAAATAGTAGTTGGTATTTATTGAGCACTTACCATGTACCACTTCCCTTATTTTTTTGCACACCAAGGCACCTAATTCTCATGACCACCCGTGGGATGGGTTGTCACTATCCCCATTCTAGAGATGAAGGCACTTAGACCTGAGGTGTTAGGTAACTTGCTCACAGGATGTGGTAGGAGGGACTAACAAACACCCAAGCAGGCAGACTTCGGGCCTCACAGTGGCCTCCCTATTGGCCATGCCTGTTTCTCCACCTGCCTGGCTCGCTGCCATCAGCACCCTGCTCTGACTTGCTCTCAGCTTCTTGTGGTCTTTCCAGAATGGAAGGACAGTTCTTAGTTATTGTCTTTGCAAACATACATGAGCGTGATCCCCTTCTCCACCACCCTGCTTCAGATTTTTGACTGTCCCCGCCTGAAGTTCTCCGAGATTCCCCAGCGCCTCACAGCCCTGCTGCTGCCCCCTGACCCAATTGTCATCAATCACATCATCAGGTGAGGCGGCCCAGCTTCCTCCGCAGACCGAGAGATTAGCTCATTCCTGCCCACCCTGCTTTTCCCACCCTCCTCATGGACCCTTCCCAGCCCCGGCCCCAGCCCTGGGCTTCTGTGGGGTGTACCATGGACATCAAAGGCTGGACTTGTCTGGCAGCGTGGACCCATCAGACCAGAAGAAGACAGCGTGCTATGACATTGATGTGGAGGTAGAAGAGCCACTGAAGGGTCAGATGAGCAGCTTCCTCCTGTCCACGGCCAACCAGCAGGAGATCAGTGCTCTGGACAGTAAGGTGCGGCCTGAGCTCAGAGCTAGAGTGGGACATTAAACTGAGAGAGAGGACAAAGCACTCAGACCACAGCATGGGCCTGGGACATGAAGAACCCCTCCCTACTGTTGAGAGGCTGGCCTCATTCCAAGGTCAGCTCTGCTCACCCGGCCCCCTCACTGAACTCAAAGGAAGCAGGGCTCTGGGACACTCCCCTTCACAAGAGAAGCAAGCCTCCCCTGCCCCCCACCCCAAGCCCTTCTTGCATGCCTCTCCCACATCACAGGTGGAAATCATTATCTTTCTACCTGTAGATCCATGAGACGATTGAGTCCATAAATCAGCTCAAGATCCAGAGGGACTTCATGCTAAGTTTCTCCAGAGACCCCAAAGGCTATGTCCAAGACCTGCTCCGCTCCCAGAGCCGTGATCTCAAGGTGAAGATAGGGGCTCAGGGAGCCTTGAAGTGAAGACAAGCACACGGGGAAGGAAAGATGGACATGCAGCTCAGCCAGGTGAGGTGCTCAGAACTCAGGGCAAACCTCATGCTCCCTCACAGGTGATGACAGATGTGGCCGGTAACCCTGAAGAGGAACGGCGTGCCGAGTTCTACCACCAGCCCTGGTCCCAGGAAGCTGTCAGCCGCTACTTCTACTGTAAGGTAATGGAGGCCCTTGAACATGTGGCTTCCCTCTCCTTCAATCCTAGGGAAAAGCCTTGCTTCTCACCTGTCGAGTCTTTGCTGCTGCCTGTGCTTAACACCTGTCCACCACCTGCACGCCCACGCAGTCATGTCCTGGTCCCCAGACTCTTCCAGGGAAGGGGGTGCCGGGATGGGGTACCTCTGGGCACTCACCAGGATCACTGTAACCCGCCCCTGCTCACACTTCCTCTAAAGATCCAGCAGCGCAGGCAGGAGCTGGAGCAATCGCTGGTCGTGAGAAACACCTAGGAGCCCATGGATGAGCATCACTGTGGATCAGCCAGACCTGCTGCCCAGCATCGGCCCTGGGCTCTGGCCTCCCTGACCTGCTGCTGTGGCGGGGGTGGGGAGGACTGGATTAAAGGTCACTCATCAGAAAGTCCCCTTGTGGTCACTGGGGGCTGGGAAGGGAGGAGGGGAAGGAGAGGGGCATGGCAGTAGAACCGGCAGACACACTCTCCACAAGCCTCCCAGATTCTTCTTACCCCTAGACCTAAAAACAGTTTGGCAGAAGATACTTTTAATAACATTTCTTATTTTTTAAAAAATACAGTGACAAGCCCTCCATCTGTCCATCACCTTGCCTTGCCCTTCCTGGGGCTATGGCAGACACAGGGGTGGGGAAGCTAAGTGCTGTTGGCTTGCTCTTGTTCAAACAGAGCCATGGCCAGCTGGGTACGGGCCCCCAGCCCCTCCAGATTGCTGAGGCGACAACGGTGGTACAGTTCCTCACTGAGCCGGGGGTTGCAGTCCCGCAGGGAGAACTTCTGCACTAGCCCTGGCTCTACGGCTCGAAAGAGGTGGAGCCCTGAGAACCGGAGGAAAACATCCATCACCTCCAGCCCCTCCAGGGCTTCCTCCTCTTCCTGGCCCGCCAGTTCGCCTGCCAGCCGGGCACGGGCTGCTAGGTAGTCAGCATTGTAGAAGCAGCCCTCTGCTGATGCCTGCCGGTCAAATCTGCCCCCAACTGGAGCCCCCCGAGAAGGGTCCACACCAGGGGATGGGGGATCGGGGCCAGCCCCAGGGACACCAGGGGGAGATCTCTGTGGTGACAGAACAGGGTTGAACTCCTGAAAGTGGACTGGAAAGAAGGCCTGCCAGCCCGAGATGGCATTCATACGGCAGCGGTTGAGTACTTCCGACCCAGGTCTTGTCCACACGGTGGTAAGGAAAAAGAGTGTGTCCACAGGGTGTTTCTTGGAGATGACATCCATGAGTCGTACCTGGGAAGGGGCCTCTGCTCGCACGGCAAGCCAGGCCAGCCTCGCCCCAGGGTACCGTCGTTCTAACTCAGCTACTGCAGCCTTCACCCCGAGAAATGGGTCAGGGCCCCCGCGGCCTTCCCGGGGCCCATAGACCAACAACAGGGTGAGCAATGCGTGTTCTCGAGGCTCCAGAACACTGGCAGCAAAGGCCTCAAGAAAAGCCAGGGCGGCCGGAGCTTCAGCCACCAGGAGCGGCAGCACAAGCTGAACCCGGGTAGCCTCGGTGACATAAGGCATAGGCAGGATTTCCACTCTGCTTAGTGGCCGCAGCAGGCTCACTCTGCGGGCCAGGGAGCGGCGGTGCCCTCGCTGAGTCACGGCTTCCAGCAGCAAGTCGAGGGTGTACTCCATGCCCCTCGCGGGGTCAAAGCGCCTGTAGCCGTTGAGAAGCCTCTGCTTCTGGAAGCGCAGGCGGGGTTGATAGCGCCGATTGAGTCGCTCCAGCGCAGTGTCCACCGCGTCCCCTACATCTGCCCTGCTAGCCCCCTGCAGCGGGCACTTGGGAGCCCCATCTGCACAGGCGAAGGTGTGCTGCTCTGTGAAGTAGTCCCAGCCCAACACCTCGAAGCGAGAGTGTGGGGTGAAAGGGGCTGGAAGCCCAACAGGCCAGCTCAGTCCTGCCTTCCCCTCAGGGGTCAGCACCGTCAGGTTCCGGATCTGAGCCTAGGTTGGAGGGAATGCAACCAACATTAGTGCTGGTTTTTAAAGGTCCCTCCCGGCTCTAGATGCCCAGGCTCTGAGGTTCCATCGGCAGAGGCCTGGCTAACTGCCTGGCCCCTGCCTGTAAGTCTTCACCTAAAGTGCAGAAAGGAGGTGAGTAATACCCACCTTAAACAACTGCTGCCAGAAGGGTCAGGTACTTAGCAGAAGGAAGTGGATCTCAAAACACAAAGCCCAACACACTCACTCCATGCCCACAGCACTCACATTCTCTTCATGGTCAGAGCATCATTCTGATCTATACCCCGCCTCTGAAGACCCCACAATGCAGAACTCCCCTCCCTTCTACCTTTTGGGCCTTTTAGGACAATTCTAGAAGCTTAGGACTTTGTGGGTTGCTGTCTCAGAGAACACTACTGTAGAGGAGTTTAAGTAAGCTCCTGGGAGTCTACCTACGAATCTGATGGCGCTCAAGTCAGCCCAGTGCTTACTTTACAGTGTCCTGAAGCCCAGGGTCCCTTGTTCCTGTGATTGTTCTAAATTTAGAAAGTTAGCCTCTCTCTACCCGACTGGCCCAGAACCCAGCTCAGCTGCCTTCTCCCTGCAAGCTTGACTCAAGCTCCCTCTAACCTACCAGGCACGACCCTCAGGCACAGCTCACCTGCAGTTGTTCTATTTCGCTGTAAGCCCGCTCCAACTCCAGAGCACTGAAGCGTTTGTGGAGCCGGTACATGAGGGTACCCTCGGAGACAGGGTGAACGGTGAAGGCACTCAGGAAAGCAGAGCTCCCCTCCTTCTCAGGGTCCCTATTCTTGGCCAGTTCGAAGGAGCGATACTGTTGCCCCTAGAGGGACCAATTGGACAATCAATGCTGCACACAGAAGCTGTTATTCCCAAAGCTCCCTCCGCCCTCCTTGGCAGTCATACCTAGCACTGCTGCTGCTTTAGAAGATACAGAAATACAGTGGCTCCCCTAACCTTCATTCCTACTTCCAACACCCACATTTTTGGAACCAAGAAAGCAAATAAGCAACTAAGGACATCCTCTTTCCCCAAGAAAGAGAATACAGTCTAGAAGGCCCTCCCAGTAGGCTGGTATAGAAGATGGCCTGCTTCTGGGACATTCAGCCTTCTGTGATAGAGCAGAGCTACTCTCTGGGGCAGTGGAGGGATCTCTGAGCTTTCCACTTTGTGGGGTGGCCAACTCTAAAACATGTTTACATTGTCCTTAAGTGTTATGTGCACTGGGTGTGGAATGGGGCTGGGAGGGAAGTAGATAAGGAGGTTGATGAGTTCAGGCATCTTTCTGGCTTGTTCAGGGGTCCCTAAAGATACGCACTTTTGATGGCCCCGGGGCCGTAGGGTGAGCAAGGGAGAGCTGAAGGGACAGGCTGGCATCTGGGAAGGACAAAAGGAAGGTCTCGAGAATTCAGTTTGGACATCAATCATTCAGTCACTGCCAACCTTTAGGGGACTGGGACTGCCTTGAAGGGGCTGTCACCTGGTGCTGTGAGACACAGCCGATGCCCAGAGTGTCGATGAGGCAGCGGCCAAGCCATTCATCAGGCCGGGCACTGAGAATGTCCCCTCGGCAGCCATCCAGATGTGGCCGCAAACGCAACAGGAGACTCCGTGACAATAGGTAGCCAAAGCCCCCATGGCAGTACCGGGCCTGCTCGCCTGCACCAATGAATTCCTCTGCATGGCCCAAGTACAAGTCTTGGTTGATGCTAAGGTGACCAGCAAGAGCTGCCAATCTGGGGGCCTGCACGTATGTGTCATCCTGCATGATGAAGAACCAGTCATAGTCAGCCCCAAAGTGTGTGTGAAGGTAACGCAGGGTCTCTGACATGAGCCAGGCGGGCCGCTCATCTCCATGAGCCACCACCTGCATCCCTGCAGGAGCCCGGGCCCCTCGCTGCCCTGTGAAGTAGAGTAATCGAGGGAAGTGATGTGCCACTGTCCGGTTAACAGCCACAGCCAGGGTGGACAGGGTGGCTCGAGAAGTCAGGACAGCCACCAGCAAGCGCTCACGAGAGCCCAGCTCTGTCTGGATATACCGAGTCCTGTGGGGAGACCAGAAGATAAGGGGTCAACTCCTGGGTCATTAAAGGAGCATGTACCAGCCTGCCCAACACATCCCTAGGAATGAAAGAGTTGGGGTTGGAAAGGGGGAGAGGCTGCCTCCCTCATCACTAATAACTAGCTACAGCAGTGAGTGCCCACTTGAGTAGGAGATGCTAAAGTTGGCTAGGTGGAGACAGGCTACTCAGGTGTATTTAGTGGGTTAGCGCAGGTACAGTTCTGTTCAAAACGAGTGGACATTAGCACCAATGGGCGAGATTTTCTCAGACTTGGGGAGGAATAAAATAGGAGCAAAGCAAGATAGGAAATAAGACAAGTGTTTCCAGGAAATTAACACTGAGTAGCAATATAAACACAGCAGCAAACAGCTCTAGAATGAGGGTCAGTGCCAGGGGACTATGCATATATCACCCTCACCTGAGAACCTTCTTGTAGGGCTTGTTAGGATCCCTGTAGTAGGGGACAATCCTGGGTTTGAAGTCTTCATCGCTTTGGTCCAGCCCAGTTTTTGAGTCTAGATTCTGCGGCCCTCCTGGTTTCCCCACAGCCTCTACACAGGGATCCTCTCCCTCACCCTGGATCCAGGACACTCGCAGGAGGCTCAGGCTGCATCCCAGAGACAGCCCCAGGATGAGAGGGAGCGCTGGTCGCAGCAGAGCCAGTAGGGAGCTCAGTCGCATGGTGGCAGGCCCTGACGTGGGGTACCCTGAGGGCCACAGTCTCAAGGATCAGTAAGGTAATGGGGCCCAGGCCAGAAGCCCCACTGTTTTAACCAACCAGGGAACCTGGGGTCAATGAGGTCAGCAAGAAAGAAAGGAGCAAAGCCTGTCGGCGTCCAGGCCCAGCATCCCCACAGAGTCTTCCCAACTCCCTATGTTTGGTCTTCAGTGACCATGGTGCTCACACACCCCTCAACAAAATACTAATGTCTATGTGAACAATGCCACTTACTACTGGGATTGCAGTCTGTAGTCCAGTAGAAAGAGGAAAGAAAGTGCAATAGTGCCAAACCTAACCCCAAATGGACTACAGCCATCTGAAGCATGGGTCTAATTCAAAAGTTAGCAGCACACGATGAAGAGGGGCCTAGGGTAGAGCACATGCACCATACAGACAACAGCCTGACCAAGAGGGCCTGGCTCAGTCTGTCCTGTCCTGCAGATATCGTGGCCCACTCTGTCTCCTCAGGCTCAAGGGACTGCTAAGCTACTGCTGCAGGACAGCAATAGAGAAGGGATCGAGCCTCCTTCCACCCAGCTCCTGGGTGTCAAAGAAACTGATAGGCTCTAGTAATCCCCTCCTGTCAGTTAAGATCACCAGCCATGCATGGTGCATATACACCTGCCCATTCAACTGAGGTGGATGGCCAGAGTGACTCAGCACAGCTGGCCATTCAGGGAAACGCGATGGCAGATGGAGCCATTTTGCAGGCCGTCCCACTCGGCCCTGCAAGGCTGTGGTGCCCACCTTCCTAAGAAGCCACTCTTGCTGTCGCTAGAGGCTATCAAACAGAGCCAAATAAAGCGAAAGCAACAAGGGAGACAGCAGCAGTTAGAGAAACGCGGGGGTCCGGAAAGGCCAGCAGAGGCTCACCACCTTCCAACAGGACGCCTGCCTGCTCCAGCCAGTACCCTACTAGTTTCCTTGGCGACAAAAGCCCCGTGCCAGCCCTCAGAAGAAGCCCCAAAGCGAATCCTAGCCGGTAGTCTGGAGACAGAAATGAATCGCCTACGTCCCGCAGAGAAGGCCCGGCGTCCAGGTGGTTTGCTCTGCGAGCCGGGGAGGCGGAAGGGAGGTCGCGGCGGACAGCAGAACCGAGCGGGTTCTCAGGCCGATCAGGGGGACAGGAAAACCCGAACCCCACGGCAGGCCGGGGCGGAGACGGAGCCGTCTCGCGGGTAACGGGACCGAGATCCCTCCCGGTCGTGAGCCGAAGAGCTCCGCTCTGCAGCCGCTGCCACCTCACAGCCCAGCCGTCGGCTTCCTCTTCCGCTGCCTGTCAGTCACTTGTGTCTATGGTGACCGCATCCGGCCCCTCGCTCCCGACGCGCGCTCTCTATGGTTGCTGTGCACCGCACGGTTCTAACGCTGTGGCTCCTAACGCTCCCCTCCGACTGCTCAACACCAGCGGCCCAAGAAATGTTTCTCTACTAAAATGTCAATACGGAGCTCGACTAGGTAAACAAGTCTCGGATGTGGGGCATGTGACCGGGAACTAACTAGCCTGGAACTCACTCTGTAATCTGTATCGCTAAGGCGGTGAGAATTGCTTTAGACAGGCCGTAGACACTAACACAATCCGGTGAGGCAGAAAAGCAGGGAATTAAGGAAGGGCCAATCTCGTGAGTCACACTACGTGAAGGTGCTTGCAGCCAAGACTGCCTGGTGAGAGAACTGACTTCCTCTGACGTCCATCCACACGCATATATATATAAAATTAAGTGGGAAACCAAAGCAGGAAGAATTAAATTAGATTGGGAATGTGGACGTGCTGAGATCCCAAGTTTCAGAAAGGTTTATCCAGACATAAAGCAGAATTTTTCAGGCAAAGAAGAGAGCAGAGGAAGGCCCTGAGAGAGGAAGGAGATTGACCAAGGCCAGGGCAGCTAGAACCCAGCACAGAACAACCCAAGGTGAGCTAGAAAGAAGAGATGGCAATGGGCTCCCAGGAAGGACAGCTGCACACCTAGAGTGCTGCAGTTTGGAAATGTACAGGGACAATTTTGTTATCAAATGGTGCCAGGGTATGCGTATGGGAGTGGGGTCTTATACATTGTAAGAAGGTATCCCAAATGAAAGCTGTCCTGATCTTATATACCTTTAAATGTCCTGACCATTTTTGTAGATGGGGGCAGGAGGGAAGTGTGCAATTATTTATTCCTTCATTCGCTCATCCATTCATTTGAGACAGGGTTTCTCTGTGTATCCTTGGCTGTCCTGGGCTTGCTTTGTAGACCAAGCTAGCCTCAAACTCACAGAGATCTGCTGGTCTCTGCTTCCCTGAGTGCTGGAATTACAGGCCTTTGCCACCACACCCGGCTAGTTGCAATATTCTTATCCTTGTACCTATGTTTAAAAAAAAAATAATTCTGTGGAGTTTGTAACATGTGCTGGATTCTTAGATTTATTTTTATTTTATGTGTATGAGGTTTTTTGCCTACATGTATGTCTGTGTACTACATGTGTCCAGTAACCATTTATAGGTGGCTAGAACAAACCATCAAATTGTTTAAAACTGGAGTTTTACATGTTGTGAGCAACCAAATGGGTGCTAAAAGCTAAACCCGGGTCCTCTCTCTTAACCACAGAATCATATTTACAGTCCTGTACTAAATTCTTTTTTGTTGTTGTTTTTATTTTGTTTTGCTTTGCTTTGTTTTTTGTTTGTTTTGGTTTTCCAGACAGGATTTCCCTGTTTAGTCCTGGCTGTCCTGGAACTCACTCTGTAGACCAGACTGGCTGTAAACTCAGAGATTTGCCTGCCTCTGCCTGCCACATGCTGGGACTAAAGGTATGCCCCACACCATTGGCCTGTGCTAAGTTTGTAAGAAACAACTCGCATGGACAGGAAGAAGACCATCAGGCTTTGGATGTACTAAGTTTCCATTTTGGAGAACTTTATAATTTATAGTGATGTACGTCAGTGTTCAGAATACATTTGTGCTTTCACATTCATGATATTCTCTCTCGCCTTCATTTTTGAGCATACTGAAATATTATTTTACTACACAAGGTTTGCTTTTACTGTAATTTTGCCAGGCAGTGGTGGCACATGCCCTTAATCCCAGCACTCAGGAAGCAGAGGCAGGCAGATCTGTGCCAGTCCAGTGTACAGAGTGAGTTCCAGGATAGCCAAGGTTACTACACAAAGAAACCCTATCCCTAAAAACCAAAGAAAAGAAAAGAAAGAAAAAATGAAACCATAATGTTATATTATTTTAATGTATTCTTGACATGAGGTCTGAGCATGTGACTTTGACCTTGGACTCACAGAGAACCACCTGGCCCTGCCCTTCAGTGCTAGGATCACAATCAGGTATCAACGCACCTGGCTATAGCCACAATTATTATAGTAAAAGTAACAGGTGGAATTAACTGTATTCATTTTTTTACAAATTTTATTAATTTGTTAATTTTTATTAATTTATTGTACTACATATAAATAAAATATAGTTCAACATATAATCATTATGAAAAGGTGCGGAAGTGATATTTTACATTTTCTATATGCAAATTTTGAAATCCTGCTTTATGGGGAAATTGCTTTACAGTTACAACGTGTGCCATTTGCTTTGTTTCCTTGAGACAAGGCCTTGCTGTGTAGACCAGGTTGATCTTGAAATCACAGCCATCTTCCTGCCTCAGTCTCACAAGTGCTGGGAACACTAGCCTGTACCACCACACTGGGCTTGGTGGATAGGCTGTCTTGATTCTGACTGGCTGTATTCTAGGGACCTTGTACTTTCCATATTAGTCACTTTTCCTGTTGCTTGATAAAATACTCTGAGCAAAAGCAACTTGTAAGTAGAAAGGTTTGTTTTGATTCATTGTTTCAGTCTGAGTATGTTCCAGTGTGTCCCACTATGTTCCAGTATGTCCTATTATGCTCCAGTATATCCCAGATGTCCCACTATGTTCCAGTATAGCATCAGAAGCTCCAGGGAGCTGATCACCTTGCATCAGGAGACTAAGGGAGTTGAATGCAGGTGTTCAGCCAATTTTCTCCTTTTCCTGCAGTTCAGGACCCAAGCCCAGGGAACACTGCCACCTACTTTTATGTATGTCCTCCCACATCAATAAGCCTACCCCAAACAATCCCTCACAGTATGTTTGTCTCCTAGGTTATTTTAGGTTCTGTCAAGTTGATGAGCAATGTGAACCATCATAGTTACTTACAGACACTAAGATATTGGGCACTATAGTTCCAGTACCTTCTTAGTTATTAACTCCTTAGGAAATACAAGATATTTCCTTCCTTAGGTCTCAGTTTCTTCATATTTTCCTATTAGTTTTTCTTTGTTTGTTTTGTTAGTTTTTAGACAAGATCTAAAAATTGTGACCCAGGCTGGCTTTGAATGTTGTCCTAGCTTGCTTTCTGTTGCTGTGATAGAACACCATGACCAAAAGGAACTTGGGAGAGGAAAGGGTGTTTGGATTGTAGGTAATAGTCTATTGTCAGTGGAAGCCAAGGCAGACAACCTGTAGGCAGAAGCTGACGCAGAAATCATGGAGGAAGCCTGCTTACTGGCTTGCTCCCCGTGGCTTGCTCAGCTTGCTTTCTTATACAACTCAGGACCAGCTTGCATAGGGATGGCACCACCCACAGTGGGTGGGGCTCTTCCACATCATCACTAATCAAGCAAATGCCCTCACAGACTTGCCTACAGGCCAATATGATGGAGGTATTTTCTTACCTGAGGCTCCCTCTTCCCAGATGACCACAGCTTGTGTCAAGCTGACAAAAAACTAGCCAGGACAAATGTGAACCTATAATCAGTTCTTTTTGCACTGTGGCTTTTTTGTGGATCTTTCATATTTAACCTTCATTTCATCTCCTTTTGTTATTTTTGTGTGTGGGCCTGTCTTCCTGCTCCAGTGGAAAGGTGTCTAGACCACTCACAACTCTGAGGGCTGCAAATTGGGAAGGTTTTCCAGCTCTGAGGTGGGACAGAGTCCCAAGGGAATCCTGAGACAGGAGAGCTCAGGAACCACACAGCTCTGTGAAGAGGCCTCCTCAGCAGAGCTGTTGCAGGTGCCAGGGGAGGGTTGCCCAACCCCTGATGAGCTGAGGAGCCTAGGAGCATGAGCTCTGCTCCTTTTTTGTTTCTCCTCTTCCTCCTCCTCTTCCTCTTCTTTTTTTGATGAGTCAGCCACAGCAGGCAGTAAATCTCTTAAAAGAGATTTGTTGATGGAATGAAGCCAGGAGTGGCTATCTCTGCTCCCAGGAGAAGACAGCAGGGGGCTGGGGCAAACACAGCCTTTCTATAGAAATTCTTAGGGGGCATAGCTTTCTGGGGCAGGGATTTTCAGAGTAAGGGTTGGTGGGATTTCAAGTCCTGAGCTTTGGGGAGTTCAGGGATTGGTGGGCTTTCCTGTTCAGGGATTGGTCAGTTTTCCTGCTCAGGGATTGGTGAATTTCAGTGGCAAGCTCAAGAATTGATTAGTTTTCCTGCTTAGGGGTTGGTGGGTTTTTGTCCAGTCTTTTCACCTCAAATTTGCATAGTCTGGGATGAGTCCTACTGAGGGGCTGGAGACGACAGTTACGGAAGTCTGGGATGGGAGAGAAGCTGGGCTGCTGGAGCTTCCTCAGGCAGAGGTCTGGCTACTTTGAAGGGTTATGAAGTATACAAAGGTCCAAAATTTACAAAGACTTCACCGTGAAGGCAGTAGGTGGAGGCAGGAAACTAATGGACAGCTCCCATGGTGAGAGCAATAGGCATTCTGAAGCAGGAAAGGTTCCTATAGCCTGAGGCAGGAACAATCACCATGGACAGCTCCCGCCGAGGCCAGTTGGCTGAGGCAGGAAGAATCACCATGGACAGCTCCCGCCGAGGACAGTTGGCTGAGGCAGGACTAGTCAACATGGACAGCTCTGGTTGAGGAGTTGCTGAGTTGCTGCCTGCCATTTTGTCTCCTGTTGCCACAGCCTCAGGGTGGGAAGGAGGGGCTGGCTGCCTGAGGAGGTAAGAGGAACTAGCGGGGAACCACTTGCTACTATGTATTGAATTGGCCTCGAAACATAGCTCTTAGGGGGTGCAATGGGTTGGTGGGATTTCACACACACACACACACACACACACACACACACAGCTCAAGGCTGGAGTCACCACAGCTTGTGGGGCATCAGGACGGCTTGGGGTGGGACCTCAGCTTGGTGGGCCGCTGCATACCTTGGGGTGGGGTGGGAAGGTTGAGGCTTGGGGTTGCCTCAGCCTGGGGCATCG